>WEDG01002492.1:0-477972 GCA_017591395.1 Schistocephalus solidus
TGTTCCGCACTATAGTTATCAGCGGTTAGATTGGCTTCTCTCGTAAAAACCGACTGAAAGAACTCAGATAGATGCTCAGCCTTTTCCTCGTCCTTGCAAAGTTCGACGCCTTCATCCGTTTTTAACAAAGGGATGGGGTCTTTATTTCGAGTGCACTGCCTAATGTAGTTGTAGCAGAGCTTCATTCCTGCTGCTTAAATGAAGGTTTTATATAGAGAAGACAACCACCACCACGCTTGCTAATGAAGTCTTGACGGTAGAGATCCTACTGATCTATGACAAGCAAAGACTCGGAAATTAAGGGATGGGTCCAATATTCAGTTATAAATAAAACATCGGGCATTCACTCGAAAGCAATGGCTCTCAGTTGGCCCATCTTATTTATAACAGATCTAGCGTAGTTCGAGTATCCAAACTACGGTTGTCGTTATTTATAAAAAGGAAGACTTTGTGGTGGGGAAGTAAACTGTAAAGAGGAAGGTGCGGGTGGAAATTAAAATTGTTGCGGTCTACAATTAGCTAAGCTGTTACTGTTACCTAAATTAGGATAATTGAAGAGAAACATATTTGGGTGGTTTCAATTGAGAGGAAGGCTATTTTCTGCGTTAGTGAAAATAGGAGAAGGCCTAAAAATGGGATTTTTAGGAATATTGGAATAATATGGGGCAGGTTTTGAGTTGAAAATGGAACAAATTGTTTTGGAAAACTGTTACCATAAGGGGTACAGTTAATTAATTGGGGAGCCTGAGAAGTTGTTTTGGTGGTATAATTGCTAAGAAAATTTTGGGTATGTATAGAAGATGCTGGAGGGTTAGGAAGTTTCCCAACTGTATTAGCATTTTTCTTTTTGGAACTTATATTAGGAGCATACTTAGACTTTCCCAGGTTATTGATAAGTTTAGTAGATTGAACAGCTGAGACCGGAGTGGATATCGTAGAATGGTAACGAGGTGGAATTGACCCAGTTTTTTGGGCTAAGTCAACAGTAGGATTACAAGGAAAACTACTTTGAAACGGAGAAGCAGTTGATCTTAGCACTTAAGCCGGAGTCACTGACATTAAAGGTGGGCTTACGACATGTTTGATAGCTACTGAGTTTGAAATTCCTTTTCGAGAGGAAGAAGTCGTTCATGGATTCGTTGGAAGAAAAGTGGGAGGTGAAGTTAAGGTGGTTTTGAACTGGGAACCAGAGGAAATTGCTGAACCGTCTCGTTGTGGTTTGCATAGCCATGACCAGAATTATTGATAATAAATTGAGAAACCGAAGACCTATGCGAGAGGAGAGACACATTAATTCCCTCCATTGGTATAGGATCCTGAAAAAGGAAACATTTTGCAACTTCTAGATAACGTGAAGTGTGACCTCATTATACAAAGATGGAGTCCACCTCGATTGGTGAAAAAAGGTGACATATATAGGTGCATTTTGCTACGTGAGGAGAGGCGTATGGCTTCCACTATATTTTAGTTGAAGCCGCACGAGTACAGGAAGTCTACGGCAACGTCAAAAGGTTGTCTGTCTCAGGAAACAATTTTTAGAAGAAAATTATAATTTCTTTACTGTCGGTCTAAGGTTTCACTGGCTACCAAATGAACGAGAGAGTTCAGACACGGACATTCCTGAGAGGGAAGAGCAGAGATGTCACCGTGAAATAATTTCCAGTATAGAGAGAACTGATCCAAACTTTAACATAAAAGCACTACATTTTTTTAAAGCAGAGACATCAAGCTGCTTAACTTCAACAACTTGTTGAATATGCATAGGACTGCCGCGACAACTAGATGCAACCAAGTTACGCTTTGGTTTAATGGCTGAAAACTATCGAAGAGCTGAGATATTCGTTCTCATTTATGCTAGGAGGAGGCTTTAATTTGGTCAAACATAGGAAAAATCAGGCAAATGATATTCTGCGACAAATGTTTTTCCAAAACTATAACTCAGGACCTTTATTCGTGCTTGAGAAAACTTCTTCGTATAAAAGATCTACCTGACTAAGAATGAGGCTATATCGGGTGAAAAAGTTGACTCTGAAGTTTCATGCCTGTAGGACAGGACGATAACCACAGGTATAAACAGGTGATAGAGTGTTAAAAATGCAGTTTTATCCAAAAATCAGGTAGTAATTTAAGCTTGGTATGAGGAAATCCTGCAAAAAATTAAAAAATTTCACTTAGCTTACAAAAAAGAGCTGCGCGCCTTGACCTTGACCTGCAAACGTACCTACGCAAACTTACACATTTCAAGCGCACAAGAGTTTGACTGTCGATTATGACGAGGTCCACCGTATGCTCCACTGCATGGTTGTGCATGTAAGGTCACTTGTGCTTGATTTAGTATAAAGTGATATTAGACTTTCGCTGCATCTAACGCACTGTCCCCTCCTTCCCCACCTGAGCCCGGTGTCATGAAAGAGTCAAGAAGACCGGATATGGGAGAGGGCGCAGGTGGATGGCGCAGCCGGAGCCGCCCCTGGGCGTACCACCACACCTGGCTCGGATCCCACGGAGTGGGAGTGCTATAAAGGCCACATTAAGAATCAGCCATTGCAGCCTGACTCTCAGTTCACTACTCAGCCACTTCACACAACACACACATTGGGCTGACCACGCGGTCAGAGGGTTCCCATCAGTTGGCAACCTTCCAAGCCACGGCTTTTTAGCGCACTGTGATAGTTTAAAGCACGTTAGATTGTTCATAGTGAGGAAACTGCTCTGTCCTGTCACCTCACTCTTCCCCCCACCCTCACAATCAAGCCACCATCCGAGCCAGTTAGTTGTCTGATGTGGGAGTGAGCGCATTGGCCACATCATGACCAGGCCCGCATAACACACACACCAGGATTCACTAAATCAGGGGATATTGAGGAGCCATCGCCATCTGACTCCCAGTCCACTGGTCAGACACTCGAAACACACAGCACATACACTGGACCGATGGCGTGGTCCAGTGTAAGCGTCAGATTGGCAGCCTTCCAAGTCACGGTTTCTAGGAAACCGTGATTTTTTAAGGTATATGATGATGGTGAGGGTGTTGTCTATGTATTGGTGTAGGTAGTGTGCACTGATGTGCCTTAGCCTCTGGTGGTTTACCGCAGGTTTTCGTGGAGGCGCATGTGTCCTTATAAGCCCATGCGGTGTGTCACTGCACGGGATCAGTGAGGTCAGTGGAGGCGGGCGTTGCGACTAAATGTCGGAGCCCCAGGCACTGGTTCACCAACCTCCGTGCGATGGACTCGCAGGCGAAAAACTAGGCCGATGCGTGAGTTGAATTTGCGGGCACAGTGTGGGCAGGAGAAATCAGGAAGGGCTGGGGATGTCAATTATGGAAGGGGGATGCAGTAACAGTAAGAATAACAGGAGCGGCGGGTGTTCATGGGGTATCGGTGTTGTTGGCATTGCGGTGAATTCCGCTGTCGTGGATGCGCATGTGACCGAATAGGCCCATGCGTTGAGTGAATGCGCAAGGACAGTGAGGGCAGTGGAGTTGGCGATCTCTGCTGAGTGTTGGTGCTCCAGGCACTGGTTCACCAGTCTCTGTACGATGGATTCGCAAGTGATCGACCAGGCCAATGCGTTAGGTGAATGTGCGGTCGCAGTGACGACAGGTTAGGAGAAAGTCCCCATCGCTGGTGGTGGTGACGGCGCCGGTGGTGGTGGCGGCGGTGGTGGCGGCTGCGGTGGTGGTTGCGGTTGTGGGGTAACAGGTGATGAGTATTAGGATGTGGTCTATATGATGGTGGGGTAATGGAATTGATGCCAGGAGTGACGGTGGGGGATTCAGAAGGAGAGTTGGCAGAATTTGACGTATAAGTTGGAACTGTCGGATTGTTAGTGCATTGCGTCCGAACATGTCCGACTAGGCCAATTCGGGCGCGGAAGACTCGTTGAGAGCGCGGGCATGCTGGAAGGGCCTGGGCATCGACAGTGTTGGTCCGGGGCGCTGGTGACTTTCGTGCCACTCTTTTAGCCTTGGCGGCGACGATCTGGTTTGCCTCATAGATTGCTGAACCCGTCTTCATGGATCTGCTCCATGCCGGTCTATCCTGGGCGAGGTCCTTCCAGGTCGCCAGGTTGATTTACTGTAGCTTCAGAGATTTCTTCAGTGTCCTTGTAGCGTCGTTTATTGACCTCACTGTCGGCTAGCACCCGTAGCGAAATCTCCGCAGAAAAAAAATGTTTGGGTAGTCGCTCGTTGGCCATCCTCACCAGGTGGCCGCTCCATTGCAGTTGCACTTGCGTCAGCATGGTATGGATGCTAAGGATTCCGGTTCGCTCCAGGACATCCATGTCCGGGATCCTGTCTTGCCATCTCAGCTTCAGTATTCTGCGGAGGTAGCCGAGATGGATGTGATTCAGCTTCCTGGATTGGTTCGAAAAGCCGGTCCAGGTCTGCGGTCCGTCAAGGATTGTTGTCACGACGACGGCCTTGTACATCTTCAGTTTGGTGTTCAGGTGAATACCGTGGCAATTCCACACGGAGGCCTGCAGCCGGCCGAAGGAATGACTGGCTTTGGAGATCCGTTGGGCGCGTTGCGTGATAGCGTGATAATTGAAGGTTCCCAAGTTTTTGAGTTGAGCACCGTTGACATTGTTTCGGAGAGCATTGTATTTCGCGTTTGGTGGCGGCTGGCGCATGACAACCGTTCTGGATGTACTGATTGTTAATCCGAAATTGGCGCACCATGTGGGGAAGAGGTTCATGCTCCTTTGCATTGTTCTCCTCCGTCATGGTTTTAAGGGCGAAGTCGTCCGCGAAGAGCAGGTTAGAGATTGTACCCGTATACACGCACGTTGTGACCTGCATACGCCGAATGTTGAGAAGGTGTGCATTAGTTCTATAGGCGATGCAGATCCCAGGCTGCTCATCACGGTAGGCGTCCATTAGCATAGCAGATAACATGAGACTGAACAGGATGAGGGCCAATACGCAACCCTGCTTCACTCCATTGGTCACTGCGAATGCTTCCGGCACCGTCCCGTTGTCAGTGACGTACGCCGTCATCCCATTATGAAGCTGACGCACCATGTGCGTAAACCACCCAGGACAGCCGAATTTCTGCATGACTTTCCACAGTCCATCGCGATTCACCGTGTCAAAGGCTTTCGTCAGATTCACGAAGGTAGTGTATAGGTGAGTTCGCAACTCCTGGCACTTCTCTTGTAGCTGGCGGGCGGCAAAGATCATGTCGGTTGTTTCGCGGTGTCGGCGGAAGCCACATTGGCTTTCCGGAAGCAGGCTCTTCTCTAGGTTACCGTTCAGACGATTAAGATGGATACAGGCGCAGATCTTCCCGGTGATGTTCAACAACGAGATGCCTCTGTGGTTATCACAGAGTTGCCGGTTCCCCTTCCGTTTGTAGAGATGGATGATGGTCGTGTCTTTGAAATCCTGAGGAACTTGTCCTTGGCGCCACATATCCTGGAAGAGTGTTGGGAGTTCAGTCATCAGCCGGGGCCCACCGTGCTTGTAGACTTCTAGTGGGATTGCGTTGGATCCTGGTGCTTTACCGCCAGAACTCTGTTGTACGGCCCGGGGGTTTCTGGTAGGGAAGGCGGCAGATCCAGGTCATTGTTCGTGTCAAATTGATGGAGTCGGTCAATGGCAGTATCGGAGATGGCTGATGATAAATTAAGGACACTTCTGAAGTGCTCAGCCCAGCGCTTAAAAATTTGCGATTTCTCTGTTAGCAGTGTTGTGCCGTCAGAGCTGAGCAGAGGTGCGGTCCCCTTGATACACGGGCAGAAGATGGCCTTGATGGCTTGAAAAGTTTTTCATTTCTTTGCAGTTGGCAAACCCCTGGATTTCCTCCGCCTTTCGGATCATCCAGGCATCCTTCATCTCCTGCAGCCATTGCCGTACAAGGCGGCGGAATCTGAAAAAGGTTGATTTGGTGACGTCAGTCCTAAGGTCCATGTAGGCTTTGTGTAGTCCATTCTTCTCCGCGAGTAAGTTGCTGATGTCGCCTT
This sequence comes from Schistocephalus solidus, assembly GCA_017591395.1. Lineage (NCBI taxonomy): Eukaryota > Metazoa > Platyhelminthes > Cestoda > Diphyllobothriidea > Diphyllobothriidae > Schistocephalus > Schistocephalus solidus. The sequence continues at coordinate 5,968 of WEDG01002492.1, forward strand.
CATTGTTTTCAAACCATTCCTGGTGTTGCCGGCGTGTGAATTCAAGGGTTTCGAGAGCAGTAAACTGGATGATATTTCGCAGTTGACACCATCGTGTTTCCATGGTGGCGTTATTACCTGGAGCATGCAGGTCCTCCAGTTTCTGGGTTATTTGGTTGCTGAAATCAAAACAGTGAGCAGGCAGATTTAAAAAAAAACGTATTTAACTAACGTAGAGGTCACTTAACTTGGGGTTTTCGTCGGGGTTGAATTTAAAGCCTTATCTGGGAGATGACGAGGCGGTGATCCGTCCAACCATCAGCATCACGGATCGTCTTGGTTACCAGCAAGGACGGCGACTTGCACGTGATTACGTTTAAATTGATAGTAGACTTTCGTTGCATCCACCGCACTATCTCCTCCTCCCCCACCTGAACCCGGTGTCAGGACAAAGTCAAGAAGACCGGAGATGGGAGAGGGCGCAGATGGCTGGCCCAGCCATAGCCGCCCCTGGCTCGGATCCCACGGAGTGGGAGTGCCATAAAGGCCACATTAAGAAAGCGTCATTGCAGCATGACTCTAAGGAACTCTTATGAAAATCCTACGAGGTATTTGTTCGATCTCACTTGGAATATGCCGTCCAGGCCTGGCGTCCGTGGTTTAAGAAGGATTATCTACAGCTGGAACGAGTGCAGGCGAGGGCTACGAAGATGGTCAAGAATCTTAGTCATCTGTCTTATGAAGCCAGACCGGTTGAACTTGATTTGTTTCCTCTTAATTACAGGCAACTACGCGGTGACCTCATCCAAACCTACCGGATTGTCAGAGGCCGCGAGTGTGCCCTAGAATTTGCTGACTTCTTCGAATTGGCTTGGACGGAACATCTGCGGGGTCATCCCTTTAAACTGCAGAGGAATTTTGTCCACACGGAAGTCCGTCGGAAAGCCTTTTCGCAGAGGGTCGTTGGAGCATGGAACGGACTCCCTGACGAGGTGGTCCTTTCAGAAACTGTTGACACATTTAAATTCAACCTAGATACTCATTTTCTGAGAAACTATTGTAAATATAATGCAGATTGTGTAAGCAGTGGCAGCTTGCGCCTGGCCCACACATATCGATAACCCTACATTTTCATTTGTCAGATTTATCACTGTAAACGTTTGTACTTTTGACATTTTTTGCATGTGAATAGGAAGCTCAAGGGTGAAAGCCTACTTCCCTCATTAAAGTGAATTTAAGTGACTTAAGTGACTGACTTAAAGTCCGCCAGTGACCCACTCCACACAAAACACACTCTGGGCTGACCACGTGGTCCGAATTATCCCGTCAGTTGGCAATCTTCCAAGCCACGGCTTTAAGCGCACCCTGATAGTTTCAAGCGCGTCAGCTTGTTTACAGTGAGGAACACAAACACATCTCCTCTTCCATGATCGCACATGTCCCTCACTACAAGCTGGAGACCGATGACTCAAACTGCAGGAATATACTCAGGCATCCATTAGCTTTACTTAATAATTTCAATTTATGCATATCGTATGACCACACAATTTATGTAAAATGTATAAACTTTAATTGATTGAACCTCAGAAAGTTTTCTTTCAGCCAACGAGTGGTTCGACCTTGGAACTCGTTACCAAGTGAGATGGTTACCTCTGAAAGCATTATTGATTTTAAAAGAAGGCTTGATTGCATTGTATTTTGACAAAAGACGACTGTCACAGCCTGATTTCTTAAAACCAGCCTTTTAAAATCTTTCGGGCTCTACTTTTTCTTCCACAATGTTTCGCTTATGGCTGTGAAAACGCATTTGAAGTTATGTTATGCTTTGACTCAAACATTTTAAAATGTACAACATTTTATATTGACTGTACACATGCAATGATAACCTAACATTAATAGGGTCATCAAGGGCAATGCCTGTAACCCTTCAAAATATACATATACATATATATAAATGCAATCTAAAGAAAGCAGTGAAGGTCTGCGTGAACAGTTCGGGAGGAAAGACTATTAAAGTACGCCTGATCCCGTGCGTGATGCTCATTGCCTTTTGGACTGCTCTTTAAGAGCGCTCGGAAGGCAGTGTGTTTGAAGATGTCCAGACACCGAAGTCTTTATACATATGTTCACCTTTTAGTTGACTTCCGTTCAGGCAGTCCTGGGGTTTGGGGAAACATTTTCCTCCCAGATTCCATGCGTAAGACTACACATTTAAGTGTATTAAACGCCATTATCCACTTGTTGGACCAGACAGCCAGGCTTTCAAGGTTTCCTTGTTGTTTCTGTGCATCGTCAACAGAGCTAATAGCTTTCCCAATTTTTGATATCGTCTGCAAACATGATGACATCACAGTCAACCTTATCAGTACAGTCGTTTATTTAAATGAGGAACAGAAGAGTACCTAAGACTGGACCCTGCGGAACACCTCTTCCTACTGGTACCCATTCGGATTCTGTGGTACCAGCAATTCAGTTTTTCAGTCTGCATGGCAGGAAACTTTTGATCCACTTTAAATCTTTACCTTATATTCCACATTTGCAAATGTTGTGTAGCAATCACCGATAAGGTGTTCTATCAAATACCTTCTTGAAGTCCAAGAAAATGACATGAACTGGATGGCCTTGGTTTATGGCTTTCTTCCAATTTTCTTGCAAGTTAAAGACCATTCGTAAGACGAGTGACCAGGGTGAAAGCCATACTGGTCAGCACATAACATGTTCTTCTGCCCAGATATATCCATACAAATGAACAAAATGCAGGTTAAAATAATGGGACGGTAATTATCTGACTCCAGCTCGGACCCTCCTTTGTAGATCGGGGAGTTACAGGCAGTTTTCCATTCCTGCAAAAGTTCACCTTCTTCCATGAACTTCTGGAAAATAACTGAAACTAGCAAACACACAGTAGGTTGGGCAATTCTCGAGGGGTGAATGAATTAATTATGCCTGGACTAAGTGAATTAGCCGGCTTTAGCCGGAGTAATTCGGTTCTGCTCGATGGAGGCGAGATGTAAAGACTATCTTCTACTGGAAACGTTTCCAAAATTTTGTCTCTCTGAGTGAGAAAGAGAAGGAAAGTTTTTTCCTGAATTAATACCAACTGAAAGAGGCTAGCTGGCGGTGTACTTTCATTTACCCATCCATTTCTATTATTCCGTTTTGGGACTGCAGGGCTAAAATCGGGTCACGATTTCTTTCATTATCGTTCAAGTTAATGGGTGCTGCAAAGTATTTCTGCAGTATGTTCAGGTATAATTCCTTTGAAGTTTATCAGCGTTATGTTTACGGACAGCCAGTTGTCGTTTATATTCCTGCAAGTGTTCGAAACGCCCCGTTAGTCAAAATTTCTACTAAGTTTTGTTTCTTATTTTAAAAAATACCTGAAATTCCAGTTTATGCACAGCTGACGGTTGTTTGTTTTCTTAAGTTTAAGTGAAAAATTTATATCAGTGAAATTGTTAGTGAATGAACTAACGCAATTGGAATTCGTTAGCAGTTCCCTGCAATGTGCTTGTCAACGATAATACGCGAGGGCAGTCTGGAAAAAAGATGACTGAGCTAAGAACTGTAGCTTTTGAGTTTGATCCTGATATGTTGTGCATCATAGAATCTTGGGTTCATACTCTTATTTCAGACTGGACGGTCGCTTTAGATATTTTTAGTTTATATCGACAAGACCAAGTTGATAAACGTGACGGTGGTTTTCTTCTTTACGTTAGACCGTCTCTTGTACATTCCCCCTACGATCTAAGCATTTTTTGGTTTTCCGGAAATAATTTTTTCGTTTCAGTCATCTTCCCGCACAAGAAACAAACCATTATTTTATGGGTCTATAATCCTCTTTGTTATTTAGGCAATGAAAGCCAGTTCTGTGAACTCTTTGAAAATTTGCAGAATCTCCCTTTTATGTCAAAATATTCGTTGGAGATTTTTAATTTGCCAGAAATCGACTAGCATGCAAATACTTCTCCGCCATAATTTGAGAACTTGTTGAACAGGATTTTCTTTTCAAACATGTCTCAATTTGTCGGCTCAGTGACTAGAAAAGATAGTATTTAAGATTTAATTTTGTGCTAATTGCGTCCATCCTTTGCTTTTAATTCCATCAAAACCTTTTTACAAGTGATCACGCATTATTTCATTGATGTTTTCCAGTCTCCTCCTCTGTTAAGCCAGAAATGAAACGTACCTATTTTGACTTTTCTCATTTTAAAAAAGAATTATGAAACAATTTTACAAGCACTCTGGAATGGCTTAGTTTTATTTCAAATAATGATCCAAGTTTTTCCACTGTACATGGCAAGGCCTAACAGAAGGCCTCCTCTATTTCATTCCACAACAGACCTTTATATCAAATGCTGCCTCTTCCACGGTTGCATACTTTCTTCATAATTGACTTAAAAATTACGAAAGCAGCTTATGGATCTGTGCATACGTTCGTTATCGGTCCACTTATGGATCTCACAAATGTTTGAGTTAGCTTCAAATATGAGGATGCTGCGAGAAAGGCATATGGAGTCTTTATCAATTAGCGATGCTTATACTTCCAGATCTGTTGCTCTAGTGTTCCGCCTCCGTTCTTTCGCTAAATCAGACAAAGTCATCCCGCACTTACTCGATTGCAATGATAATTTCATTACAGAGGATTTTGAGAAAGCAGAATTGTTAAATTCCTTTTTGCCAACAATTTTACCCTTGAAGCCAATCCCATCCCTCAAGTCCTTCGATATCTCATGAGCTGCTCACTACCATGGATTTTTTTCCTACAAATATTCATAAAAAGATAAGCTAACTTAATCAATAACAAATAATTGGAACCGACACCATCCCAAATTCCCTTATTAAACAGCTAAGTTATTTCCCCCCTTGCTAAGCAAAGTGTTCTCAGTTTTTCTCAAGAATGGTTCTTTTCTGATTATTGAAAAACCTCTATTATTATTCCAGTATTTAAATCTGGCCTACGCTCGGATGTTCAAAATTATGGCGCTAGTCATAAAATAGCTTCTCTTGCTAAGCTCTTTGAAAAACTAATTGCCATAAAAATTACAGACTTTTGCATAACCAATCAACTTCTTAGCTCTTCCCAACGTGGCTTCCTACCCGATCGCTCTTGTGAAAATGTCACATGTCTTTTCTTAATCGATTAACATCTCCTTGCAATGAGAATCTATTTTGATCTTAGCAAGGCCTTTGATAATGTGCCTCATAGGAGACTCATGGTTAAGTTAGAAGCCTTATGACTTTGTAGTCCCCGTAATGATTTAATTACATCCTATCTAACAAATAGGAAAAAAGGTCTTATTGGGCTCCTCATTTTCAACTGAGAACCCTATTGTAAGCGGCGTTCTTTAAGGCACCATGCAAGGTTCTCTTTTGTTTTTGCTTAACATTAATTATATTTCATTCGCAGTTAAACAATCAGTCTTTTATCTACGTGGATGATCTTAACTACGTATATATCTTATTTAAATATACGGTCCTACGATGCTTCGAAGAAATACATGCAGACTTGCATGCACTTTCCACGTGGAGCTCAACGTGGCAAATGGGATTCTCACCTTCTAAGTGTCGTTTCATGGGCTTTGGGCTTGACAGAATACCACAGCCCGTTATTTTTAAGGTATCGCTATGACTGAATGTTCCATCATTAAGGACGTAAGTTTAAACTTCACAAATAATTTAGATCTGTCACCTCATGCCGATAGAATTACGGCCAAAGATGCCCAGATTTGTGGCTTTAATTCTTCTAATTTCTTTCCTCGTGAAATTAAATTAAGACTTTATCGGCTGCTTGTCCTTCCCATTCTTGAACATTGCTGCCCATTATTTGGTTCAATGACCGAGTCTAACCATTCTAAAATAAAAAATTTCCAAAGACATTTTACTCTGAAACTCTTACCTCCGACACTTGCAACTACCTCTTGCTCGAATAGGTGCCAGTTAACTAACCTAACAATTTCTGGGTTCGGAGACTGGAAGCTGGCATCTGCTTCATGTTCCGCTTTAATAATAGTTAAAAGCTTCCCCAAATTTTAGCCCTTACCCCGTTAGTAATCCGTACAAATACGTACTTCTTCATTGATTATACCTCCTCATATATACTCCATTGCTTAACACTATCTGTTCTCTGCTTCCAAGTATTTCTTTCTTTGGAAGAAGCTGCTAATCGATATAAAGTTATCAAAAAACATGTCTACATTTACGTATAGACTGCATATTAATCTTAAAACTGATTAAATTAGCCTTTTATTTTTCTTCCTTTCCGAGCAGCTTTCTCCATGACCCTGAAAAAGGACCATCGGGAATTTTGAAGACTGTCTCCAAAGTATGTCTTCCATGCATCGTTTCCCCATGAACTTTGATATCTTCATAACCCATGCCTCCGTTAAATGATCGCCAAACAATTGTGTCATATAACGCGCTCATTTTAAAGCTGCTCCGTTTCTTTGCCGATAAGTATAATCAGAATTACAATCTGAATACTGAGCTGTGCATGCCTCAGTTTCATCGTCGATTCTCATGCGAACTAGCGACCCTGAACGCAGTATGAAGACTTCTTCTTACTCAATTGCCGGGTTTCCCATTATACTTTCATACTATGCTCCGAAGCAACCTACCATGCTGCTTCATATTCTCTCGCGGAGCAGTATTGCTTATTCTACATCTATTTTTATTAAAAAAACGACGATCTTCGCAGCCGGTTTATGTCCCCTCTTGATTTTGACCATCACTTGGAAATAATAACGACTCCAATGGTTCCCTTGGTCTTCGCAGTTCTCCTCTTTCTTGACCCTTCGCAAACTGCTAAAACCTCATCCGCCATCACATCTGCCGCGCCTTAAGGCGATGGTGCTTGTGGCCCTAACCTTCTCCCCAGTGTCGACCTTACACGAACTGTTGACAATCATTTCGGGTTCCTCAGTCGGTGTGCTGAGAAATCAGCAATGAGATTATCATGGTCACTTCTCTGGCAATTCTATCATGACCTTCACGACCCCTACGGTCTTTTCCTTGTTCGACCCTAAGCGTACAGATGATGCCTGTGAAGTTTTCCCCTGTCTTGCATCCTTGACGGTTACGCTTATAGCCAGTTGATACGCATTGTGATCACACCTGCGGCAGTGAAAGTAGTTCCTGTCATTACATGATTTTTTCCCACGATCAGGAGAGTTTTGAACCCTCATACTTTCACATCAGCATGTCGTTCCTACACCACGTGTTTATTTTTTCTCCCAGGAGGGACAATTTTCTCTCTCCTTAAAAACCCACAACCCCCGTTCAACATATGCCTTCTCCATAAAATTGCCCAAGGAATTTTTTTACTGTCTGATTTTTATTAATTTTTTGACCACACTGATTTTAGTCCTTTGTGATCGCCAAGAGGCTTACTTACTATTCGTAACTTAACCATAGCCGATTTCGCATTCGTTTTATTTAATTTTTTCCAATAACAGTGCCCTTCCGTGTAATCAAATAAAACATCTACCTATTTATACCGAGACTTGCGTTCGCAGGCTGGAGAAATCTTCCTTTCAGTTGCTTGGTTCCGATCATTTAGGTCATTAAGGCTGTGAGAACGTGGAACAAAAAAGAGCAGTACAATATGAGCACTAGCCCCAATGGCTGGAGTTCTTTTTTATCTAGTATACTCTCCTCCTCTACAATGAAAACAATTAATAGAAAATTTGAATGCTGTTCTTCCCAAACACATTTTTCCAACGACACATTCTGCTAGCGTGGTTTTCCACTGCCATTTCAAGCAATCGATGGCAAAATTCAGCTAAAGGACCAAAAACAGTCAAAATTGCCAGTGCATCTTTGGAGCGTTAGAGTCTACAACATTAAGGATATCCGTGTTATAGATAGATAAATTTTTGATTTGTTCAAGCAAGTGTTGTTCTGTTCCTTTAGGAGAAGGACGTAGGTTTCGGAAATATGGTTTGGTGGACGGTACACGATTGAAAATGACAGTGGTTGGGCTTGCTTATTGAATATAGTTTGAAATAAATTCAAACTTTGCTGAAACATGAACTGGATTGCGAATTATATTTATATAACCGTTAACATAAACAGTAAATCCTACTCAATGGCTCCTCCTGCCTGTTCTCAAGAGATTTAACCACAGAAGGATAATTCCTTTTCTCTATAATTTTCTGAGAGCCACATTTTTGTCAATGAAATGATGTCTGGTTTTCGTTTATCAAAGAAGTTCCGGAGCACCCGTCTATTTGTCGAGGAGCAGTGATGATTATAGCGTCTGCAACATGAAATTTTCGTAATAATCATTATTTTATCTTCCCTTATTTTGAGCTATTTTCCTCCCTCTTCGATCCTCCTTTTCGGTTCGTTTATCAACCTAATTATTTCCTGTCGTTCCTCCGGTTCCTACTAGGCTGAAAAACTCATCACTGTGTGAGTTACGGTGAGCCATTCGTCGATCTCAAAGATGAAGTACCTAAACCTCGTTTTCGAGAGTGACTCTAAGAGGCCCTGATGATGACAGGTCATGTGAGACATCTGCTTTTCATAGACGGCAAGCTTTGTGCATGTCAAAACATTCTCCATCCAGAAGAAAGTCATTCGAATATGCTCAGAACAAATTTAGGTCACGATCAACACTACCCTTTGTAAACGGATTAACATTAATAATGATATTTCGTTTTAGGTCAAGCTGTCTGTTTGGGGATTTGGTGCTCTGGATTTTTGATAGAGCTCGCTATCAGGAAGAAGTATATTCTGGTTGACTTAACTATTTGCGGCAGTACTAACGCAATTTCCTAAAATTATTTAGGAATCCTTTTTGGAAATTTCTCAATTTGTCTGGCAGCGGTTCCTGTATGACCGGCATCAGTTTCCGTTCGAACGCTAATTGAGAAGCAGCTGTTAGCTGGAACTTATTTTATGTAATCATCTTAAACTTATTGGATTTATTCGTCTTCGGCTCATCAACTTAGAGAAGATTTTTAAAATTGCCATTTGGCACGGCATCCAAGAATGATTCCCTGTTTGGTTATGTATGCAGAGCATCGCTGATTCTGTGTGAGCTGCATGACAACGGCAAAATGTGTGAACTCTTTGGTATCCCATTTCGGACGAAAGAAATTTCCACCGATGGAATGAGCTCTTTAGACAGTACTTCTTTTTATCAATGTAAGGTATGCTCAAGGAAACTATATTCGCATTCCTTATTTATTTTTTGGATTTTTTGCGATTGATGTCCTTTTACCGAGTGAATAACGAACAGGCCTTTTCAGATTTGCCCTTTCCTGCTTCAAATTATCTAATTCCCTCTCCATCCCTAGGAATTGCTCCAGAAGTCTTAAACACTCCATGCACTTTCTTCTTCGTATGCGACATTCGTTAAGATTACTGGACTTTTTGCCCTCTTAGCAGGGTGTGAATAAGGGATACGATATCCATCTAAGCCGCCATTTTCTGTTTGTACAATATTTCTTGACAGCCTTCCTTATGATCATTACTGAGTGGTCATCGACGTTAGCTTTCAGCGCGGAGGTCAAATGTTCGAATCTCGATGGCAGCAATAGATTTTTCCTCGCAGATGAAACTTGAACCTCTTTGGTCTCCATATGCTTTGGGATTCTATGCAGGTGCATTCAATTTACAAATGTTAAAGAAACCTTTGAGGCGGCAATAACATTCAACTGACAAATTTGTAAGAAGTATATAACAATTCAACCTTTTTTGTGATGACTCATTTCACCAGTGGGAGAAGATTCAAGAAACACACCACTAGCGTAACATTTTGAAGCAATTGAACATTGAAGCTTGTACTTCTCACCGGGATAACTTCCGTTGCGTGAATAAATCTGCAATATAGGTATATTTTGAAAGACATAGAATCCAAACATCCAAGCATAACCGTCCAAAACTTTCGAGAACATGCAATCCACTCGTTTTTTTGAAAGCACCCTGCCTTCTACACTAAGATAAAAATTAAAAATTAGTGAACTCGAAAGACCTGAACTGCAACATCAATTTCAAATGATGCGCTGTTAGTTTAAATGACTATATTGCTCACTACGAAATCGAAGCCCTAAGAGGTGAAAACGAACGAGGAGAACGAAGCCTTCTCGCAGTCATTTTTCGGATGTTGTGGCTATACAGGGAAATTGTGTTCAATTGCACAACGTGGCCATACCAGACATTCACATTTTTTCTTACTGTATCCAAGTTTTGCCGAGACTGCCAGGTGTGACTAGATTTGGTGTGTGTGAACGGGTTTAGTGGTAACTTGAACGTCAGTTTACAGAAACTTTCAAAGTAAAGCTCAGCGTGGATCGAGCAGGCAGGGAACAAACCTTATGACGCGGAAGGTGAAATGTAGTCAGCTTTTGGTTAATAATAATATGCTGGATCATTGGGCCTATTCAGGTGAAAAAACTTCAGTACAGAGAAGTTCTAGTTGGTAGAAGAAAAGAGGGATTTTGCAGGCTCCATTCATTTTCATGTGATATGGATGCCGTATCAGACAATGGGTGCATGGCGAATAATTTCTGGCCGCCTCAAGAATTTACCCTCTGATTAGCGGGTGACAGAGTTAGCAGCATTCCGGTCGAGATGACACAGAGGAGAGAATCGAACGACTCCGGCTTTCATGATTATGGAAAATAAATTTGGTGTTTTTGCTTCCATAAATGGTGGGAGTTTTAGAAGACAGACTACGAGTCCTAGTTCCTTTAAAGAAAGTACAATTTTGCAGATTTTTTTGGCCTTCCAGGTAAATTATAGCAGATAGAAACTGCGTAAAAAGAAAAGAACTGAGGATATTTAAGTGTACATGCGCTTTTACTTGTCTGACCTAGGCGTGGGCAGGTATGTGGCAGATGAAATTCCTTAGCTTCAACTTTACTACGTCCTCCATATTTGGAATATTCAGGCTGCTAGTGAGTATGCCCATCATTTCTGCGATGCATTCGCCCAGAATATCATCCAACGGTCCTGCCCTTAGATTTCGAAAATACTTTGAGAAAAAACGGCTGTCCAATGCTCAGATGGCTTTCACGGGCGATGATTAGTCAGAAGTCCTGAATAGACACTTTAAGACGCCCCATTCAGTCAATATGCAAATAAATGCCCATTTCCAGAAGTACCGTTAACGACCGACGTTACAGCTCATCCAGAGGACCCCTCCAATGTCTAAATGTACAAAGCTCCCGTTGGAAATGGGATGTACGTTCAAGACGTTTACAAAAGCATCAGCGAGTCATTGATTTCCTTCGCTCCAACGAAGCATCTGGACCAAAATATTTTACCATGGAGAGAGGCACTTGTGCCTTCAAGTAGAATAGTTTCAAATTCGTCAAAAAAACATTTTCCACCAAACGGATTAATGCCTTCATTTACTTCCCCATTCTCTGCACCTTCTAGCCATTTACGTATAAAATACATACCCATAAAAAACGCTAGGCTACGCTCCAGCTTTTGCCTATCCATGGATTCTCCTGTCACCACGGACGACATAGGTGGGACCGAGAGATTTTCAGTGGCGGCGTAATCTACCCTCTTTACATATTTATTCAACACTTTAACCTTGCTCCGATGAAAGCCCCCCAATAGTTGCGTTAAATATTTACTTCCAATTCAGAGCAAAAGCCTCTATAATTCAGTATAATTCAGTATATATAAGGGAGATAGGCAGAGCCTTTGAAAACCCTATTTACCGATAGACGCTAGCAAAACAAGCAAACGGTACATTGCGACAGTCGTTTTAGCATATCGATCATTGCTGTCGACTCAATATATGTCCATCAAGTAAAAATGCATCAAGTCTTCTTTTAAACATTTCAACGCTTTCAGCCTGAACAACCGAAGCTGGCAGTTTGTTCCATTCTTCAATCACCCGCTGGGAAAATAAGTTGGCCCGCACTTCAAGTTTGGCGTGTTTTCTTTTCAGTTTGTATGGGTGTACTCGGAGACTTGTCATGTTTGCCAATTCAAAAAAGTTGGCCATCTGAAGAGCACAATCAACTCCTCTGTCCAGTTTGAAGACTAAGATCATATCCCCTCTGAATTGCCTATAAGAGAGAGGAAAATTTTTAAGTCTTTCTAGGCGGCCCTCATAGGGTAGGCATTCCAATCCACTGACTAGTTTCGTTGCCCTCCGTTGAATTTTCTCCAGCAGAGCGTAGTCATGTTTCGTCCAAGGGTGCCACGCCTGAACGCAATATTCCAACACCGTCCGGATAAATGTTCTGAACACGCGCCCAAAAAGATATCCGTCAAAATTAACGAAGGACCTCCTGATTGCACCTAAGATACACATAGTTTTTTTTTGCGATATTCGCACAGTGCAACGATGGTTTGAGAGTTGGTGTTATCCATATACTCAAGTCCTTTAGAATATTTACCTCCTGGAGTTGGTGACCACTGATGAAGTACTGGTATTCAAACCTAATCATCCTTCTGGAACTTGACCGCAGTCGGATTATTTGGCATTTGTTAAGATTAAGGTTCAGCAGTCACTCATCACACCATGTTTGCAAGCGATCTAAGTTTTGTTGTAATATCTGCGCATCCTCCGGTTTTTCAATCGAGTTCCATAACTTCTCGCATGTCAGACAATCCAAGCAGTCGTTCACGTATATCAGAAACAAAATGTGACCCAGAAAGATCTCCTGCGGAACTCCACTGTGAACGGTTTCCAGGTGAGACTTGGCATCTTCAATACAAACACGCTTGCGCCTGTCTGTGAGAAAGTCGGCCAACCATTTGAGTAGGTTGCCAGTCACACCCATTTGACGGAGCTTAAAGATCAGACGTTTGTGTGGAACCCTGTCAAAGGCTTTGCTAAAGTCAATGTAGACCGCATCGACTGACAAACCCATTTCTAATGATTTGTCCAACTTTTCATGGATGTGAGCAGGTTTGTGAGGCAGGATCGACCACTTCGAAATCCATGTTGATATGAACTTAGCAAGTTATTCTCGTCAAGATGCCTCATCAGTTCCGTTTTGATTATCTTCTCAATCCTTTTGCAACATATACTTGTGAGGCTGACTGGTCGGAAACTGTTTGGTGATGTCCACTCTCCTCCTTCAGGCCAGGCTTTGCAAGTACCGTCAGAAGATGGACCAAGAGAATACCAAATGCTTTGAATTCAGGGGCGACAGTGGTACAAATCTGCTCCTGCAGATGGTGGCTGAACGAGTCCGCGGACTGAGAGTGATATGCAACACAATACTGGAGAACAAATTCGAAAGTTGTTCAATCCAGCATCACACAAAAACGACAAACTGGTGCACAACATTTCGTCAAAGTGTTTGGATAAGGATCAAATACCACTGTAACGGCATTAAGGCTAATGAAACACAGCCGACGCCAAACCTGTCAGCGCGATTGTAGTGGTGGAATCAATCCTTAGTCAAACGGAAGAGACCAAGGAGACAAAGGACCTTACTCGACACAAAGTGCTGTCTAAGGTCGAACGTGCTTCAGTAAAGGAATTTAAGGCCAACTAGAACCAAGATTCCATTTCAAGTTAACAGCTTAAGAATTTCTTCGTTCGAAACGGATGCTCTACAACAGTCTTCCTCTAATTCGTCATCTGGTTCAGTGAGCTGATTTGATTTAGCACCGAATATTTTAATTAACAAGCAGCGAAATTTGTAAATCAAGAAGTTGACCAATCGTAACCGTGTGTTGTGCTTTGGGGTTCGTTGTCCATGTGATCGCTGTTTTCTTTTATAGTTTTATGTACGTTCGCAAACTACCGTCGAGGGTTGGCTATTTTCCACGTCATATTTTTTTGGAAAGCTGACATCGAATGCTTTATATTTTCGGGTTTTTCTCTCTTTTCGGCTGTGCCAGCCGAATATATCATAAAAAACTACGGTCCTGTATATAGTTTCAAGAGTTCTCTGTCGATTGTAGTAACTCTACTAGCGCACCTTATTGACCCAGATAAGCGTTTTACAAACTAAAATCGCAAACCCTTTCCCTTCATTCGGTCCTAAGGACCTTTTCCGTACTTTAATCACGTCCAATTTATTCACGTCATTTATAAAAAGGTTGTATGCAGAGGTTACCACAGTTACTCTTGCGAAAATGTTATCTTTTCCGTAAACCGCTTGCTGTCTTCTTTGCGGTACCCTGTCAAATCTTCCATGAATGTGAACAAACATCTTGAAAGATTGACGAAAAGTCTCACAGAAAACCACCATGGTAGTTATTTTTCCTTTTCCTTTACGGTTTAACCAGATATTTATTATCCAACGTCGGCTGCATAATTTCGCCTTGAAGTGTTAAGTAATACACAGGTATAGAGGGCGAAGTGTGCTGCATAAGCAGCATGAATTCATGCTGATAGCTGGAAGCACATGGAAAACTAAACAATCGACAGATTCTAATTTACTTGGTCTGTCTTAATTTCGCATAGAATAAATTCGTTTAACGAAATATGCACACGTAGGTGTAGCGGATATTCCGTCAACCATCCAATTCTATCGGGCGATGGTGCACCATGTAAATATTACTATACCAGCTCGGCATTTAATGTGACTAAAAATTTTGCTGTGATCGAGGAAATTGACATCATCTTCCTGCTGCCGGAGTGTCCCACAGACGGGAGGTTTTTTGAGGTGGGCCCGTTCTTAAAGGCATCCTTGTCGATTAGGGCCAAACATTATTGATCTACTAAGAAAAACATATACGCGTTCCTGGAGAGCCTTCCTAGTTTTTCTAACTTCTACTGGTAACCGCCAGGAAGACTGTTCGTTGTGACACTTACACCAGACCACGCCGTAGGCCCAGTGTATGTGCTATGTGTGTTGAATGGCTGACCAGTGGACTGGAGTCGGACGGCGATGGCTCCTCCATATCCCCTGATTTAGTGAATCAGGTCAGGTCGAGCCGTGGCGCGCGAAGACGGGTAAGCCTACCCGTCAGCAAATGCACCCACTCCAACAACAGACAACTGACCGGCTCGGACGTAGTCTGATTGTGGGGGTGGGGAGAGTGAGGTCGATGGCTGAGCACATTTTCCTCATTATAAACAATCTGACGCGCTTGAACCTATCACGGTGCGCTAAAAGCCGTGACTTGGAAGGATGCCAACTGACGGTATAAATCCGACCGCGTGGTCAGCCCAATGTGTGTTTTGTGTGGAGTGGCTGACTAAGAGTCAGCCTGCAATGGCTCCTTCTTAATGTGACCTTTATGACACTCCCACTCATTTGGGATCCGGGCCGCCCCTCTCTTCTAGTATTGCGTTCTTTTTTGGAGTAGGACCACCGTGTGTGTGCCTGCGCCCTCTCCCATCTCCGGTCTTCTTGACTTCTGTCTTTATACCGGACATAGGTGGGGGAGGAGGAGAGAATGCGGTAGATGCAGCGCAAGCCACCATAACTGCACCACCCTGCTGTGGAGCGTACGGTAGACCTCGTCGAAATCGACGGTTGAACTATCGTGTGTGCCCCTAAACGGGCAACGTGGTAGATGCTTTGGACCAAAACGGGGGCCACATGAGGGCATGGCCGGCGTTATTTGCGTTGCGCTCCCATAAAAAACGCCGAACTTGGTGGGGGGTTGGTGGCACGCCTAGGGGCGGCTAGGGCCTAGGAGTCCCGCCGCGCCAGCCACCTGCACCCTCTCCCATCTCCGGTTTCGTTGACTCTGTTTTGACACCGGGCTCAGGTTGGGGAGGAAGAGGGAGTGCGGTAGATGCAACGCAACTCTACTGTCACTTTAAACTAAATCACGCGCAAGTCACCCACCCTGCACTACCCTTCTGTGGAGCATACGGTTGACATCGTCGGACTATGACGGTCGAACTGTGGTGGGTTGCAAACTGAAGATGTACAAGGCCTTCGTCTTGACGACACTCCTTTACGGAGTGAAGACCTGGACCGTCTACTTGAACCAAGCCAGGAATCTGAATCACTTCCATCTCATCTGCCTCCACAGAATACTGAAGCTGAGATGGCAAGACAGGATCCCAGACACGGAAGTCCTGGAGCGGACCGGAATCCTCAGCATCCAAGCCATTCTGAGTCAAATGCAACTGCGCTTGAGCGGCTACCTGGTGAGAATGGACGACGAGCAACTATTCAAACGACTTTTCTACGGAGATAGCGCTACGGGTGCTCGCCGACAGGGAGGTCAAAAACGACGCTGCAAGGATACTGAAGAAATATCTGAAGCAACTGCAAATCAACCCGGTGACCTGGGAGGACCTCCCCCAGGATAGACCGGAATGGAGCAGATCCGTGAAGACTGGTGCAGCAATCTATGAGGCCCATGGATCGCCGCTGCTAAGGCCAAAAGGGCGACTCGCAAGTCACAGACACCGCGAATCAACACTGCCAATGCCCAAGCCCTGCCAACGTGCCCACGCTGTCAGCACACATTCCGCGCGCAAATTGGCCTGGTCGGACATCTTCGAACTCAATGCCACAACAATCCCAAAACCTCAGCCTCTGCCACACCTGCCTCGGACCCGACGACGACCACCCCAACCACTGATAACAACTTCATCAATGCCCCGCCGACCACAATCACCGACACCATCCTCCCTCCTCCACTCCCTGCGCCGATCACGGTGACGAACACCACTTGCCCCACTCCCACCACCTCAGTAGCCACCTCCGACTACCTGCTACCTCCAACACCACCACTGCCCCCAGTAAAAAGGATGGGGACTCGGTACTAACCTGTACTCATTGCGATCTTACATTCATCTCCGAAATCGGCCTGGTCGGTCACTTGCGAATCCATCGCACAATGACTGGCAAACTAGTGCCTGCAGCACCAACACACAGTGTAGACCGCCGACTCCGATGCCCTCACTGCCCACGCGCATTCACTCATCGCATGGGCCTGATCGATCACATGTGCATCCACGAAAGCGGAATCCACCGCGATGCCAGCACATCTTGCGCACCCATAAACACTTCCCCTACTCCTCCCATGAGCTCGACTACCAATACCAGCAGCAGAGCTCCCGCAGACTCAGCACCTTCTGACCTATCTTGTCCTCATTGTCACCGCACATGCACATCACGCATCAGCCTGGTCGGTCATTTGCGAATCCATCGCACAGAGACCGGCAAAACAGTGCCGGCAGCACCAATATACACCCACCGCACTCGACTCAACTTTCCGCACTGCTCACGCACATTCACACACCGCATGGACCTATAAGGTCACATGTGTCTCCTTGAAAAGCTGCGGTAGAACACCGCCGACTATACCACCACACTACACCTCTCCTCATCAGCCTATACACCTCACATGAACCCACGAAACACTACAAAAAAATACTCTCAGTCTGCATAGCTGATTGAGAGGCAAGTATGATCCTCAGCTCCTTCTCCATTATGTTACTCTGTTGCATGTGTGATCTGAGCTTGAGAATATCATGGTGCGATAAGCGCCATGGGTTGGAAGGTTGCCAACTGACAATTACACCCAGACCTCGCAGTCAGTCCAAGGTGTGTTGTGTGGAGTGGCTGACTGGTGGTCTGAGCGTCAGGCTGCGATGGATCCTTCTTAACCTGACCACGTAGTTTGAGATTCGCAGGATTCTATCAGAAAAAAGTGTACGAATGTAACGAAACTTTTCGTTTGGCTAGGGCCTTAGGAAGTATGCAGGTTGTCGCTGTTTGTCCGAGACCCAAGTGTGGCTTCTTGGCCCTACTAGACTCTCCTACTCTTGGACGATGCCTTGAATACAAATTCGTCTTCTGCGCCTCTCTGCTTGTGTCTCATTTCATTTATCCGTAGACGAAATTTTGGAACTCTTCCAAGGCGAAGATTGTGCTGAGCGGCAGACACTAATTCAGCGCGTTCGAGTGGAAGGACTCAGGTGGCTTGCTGACGAACGCTCCACTTTTGCCTTCTTAAAAAAGTTACACCCAAAAGTTTCCTGGCTTTTCAGCCCAAGTTCAGGTAGTATTTCTCTGTCCAAATCGGAGGATTGCGAATTCTGTGGACTGACTTTCATGTCGTCTGTTCGGTCAACTAAACTATTACCAACAGAGACTTGAGATACTAGAGTGCCAATTGACCCTTATTAACCGTCATCAGCCAGTGATGCTCTGGTCCCAGGCGCCGGCATCCCCGAAGTTTGAATTCGGGTCCAGTAAGTCATTGAGCATTTTATAACCCGACGTTCCTACAACTTGGCTACCGGGGTCAGTCCAGATTTGCAAAAGCGAGAGTTCCGTGATGAAAATCTGAGAAATCTAAATCGTTCACCGGAATAAGTCTGCGTTCTTGCTGATGTTTTGGAGAGCTTGGTCAGCTCTCCATGGTCAAAGCATTGGTTGTTACATATTGATCAATCTTTTTGAATGACTGGCTGAACTAGCCGGTCTTGGACCAATCGATTTTTTTTCTTTCACTGTTTCTGTCTTGGCCACACTGAGGTGACGGTATGCAATGCCAGCGGCCGTCAAGCCACACAAACAACCATACGAAGGCCGAAACAGCGAAGGGAAAACATAGACTAGTCCAAGGTCAACTAGTTTGACCAGCCATTTAAAAGGACTGATCGATACTTAGCAGTCTATGGAGAGCCGGCCAAGCCTTCCGAAACGTCAGCAAGAATGCAAACCTGTTCCGTTGACAGATTTAAATTTCTCAGGCCGAGGTCAATTTTTGTCGTCTGCGCTCATAAAAGTGGTGCTCACCGATTTGCTCTGAGTAGTGGATTGAAAGAACGTGTCCTAACAACTAATAACTTGGAAATAGACATTCCCGTGTCAATGCCGTTGCCTATATCACCTCCCAATTTTGATTGTTAGTCGCCATGCCACCTGCGTGAGCTGTAAAGCCCCATCTTCCGAAAAAAATATGACAATACCCATTTTTATCTTGCATTCCGGACAGGTTGATGCACGCCACTTTCGTAGTACTGTATTCCTGATTTAGGCAGAAGTAATGTGAGCCTATAGTCGATAATCGACGATTTCGGGTTTCAGCCTCTGACTTGTTGACGGAAAATACATGAGATATGACCATAACATCGTCTCTATTTGTTGACAGTTATTCTAAAGGTCAGTACGGGCTTGTTGACATGGGTAGATATCTGCGACACAGTAAATTCCATTTTTGTGATACTAGTATTGACAATTTTCGGCTACCATGGGAATGCCCCTGGCCTCATAATTCCGAATCTTTTCTGATCGCGAGCAGGTATTTTAAAAACATGTCTGCTCACCCAGCACACTTGAGTTGAAGGTTCAAGAGCCAAAGCAGTCACTCCTAGTAGAAGCACTCGCTTGCGGTATGTGGATTTTTGTAACCCATGCAGCGGTGAAGCATGTCTTTTTACCGTTTGTTAGCTGCCAAACATAGTCAACTGATTACAGGGAAAGCCACACATTTTTGTGGATCTGAAAGCCGAAAATCCCGGAAAATGATTGCCTATTTACTTCCCCCTGTTAGGACATGGAAACAATAACCACACGTAATACACATGACTTTGCGTTAACTTCGGAGAAATTAAGGTAAGGGAATATTTACCCCTCCTGGCATTTAGTGCAAGGCCACCTGCATTATGTAGAGGGAGGGGCGTTCCCTTTCAAGTGTCCTTAAGGGAGACCAAATCCTGTTTCATATCTGGCACCATTGTACCTATCTCATACTTTATGTTTGATTGATTGTCATACTGCAGTTTTAAGCACTTTGTTTCGCCGTCAGTCCGACACCATGTTTGATTGGCAGACATTTTCAGAGGCTAGATTAGTTTGTCGAATGGATACGATTTTTTTGGTTAATTGCTGCAAGGTTACCCTTTGGCGTCCACACTGTAAGTTGGGTTTGTTTTGTCTGATGACATCCCCGAAATATCGATAGGTCGCACGCATTTTCCACCGCATGCTGCGCGTACGGGGTCTAGAAATGATACTGCACATGTGTGGCTGGAGAATGGCCAAGGTCATGGGCGTGTATTAAAACTCCTAGATGCTGATTTGCCACCTTCCAGCCGTTGCTCTTAACTCCGCCGTGTCTTCTAAGGTTAATTTCTTGGGCGGTCTCCGCTTAGTACACTTCACGCTTGTTTCGAATACATAACACTTGAGACTGAACTCATAGGTCAGGAGAGCTGCGCGTTAGCTTGTTTTTGGGTGACTGTTTAAAACGTTTTCTTACCTGAACCTTCTACAAGTTAAAAATACGAGAAAACTACGTCTTGAGACGTTTTCTACCAACAGCTACAAGGAAACTGGAATGCTCATTTCTCAGTTAACGCTGGCTATCGGGCATGCAGCTCGGGAGTAGAGTATTACTGGCTGATGATGGCAACTAAACCAGAAAGACCATTTCAGTGTGTCCTAGTTTTCATCGGTAAAAATACGTCAGCCCTTGGCTGCTAGTCGCCATGCTACCACCTGTATTAACTGAAGACCCTCAGCTCTAAGGCAAACCAAAAATGCTCTTTTCATCTTGTAATCAAGGTAGCTCCGTACACCCCACTCCCGTGCGACTAAACTACTCCTTCTATCTTCCACTCGTTCTTGACAGTGTGGAAATGTCAAGGGGTGGTGGCATTGCATTCTTATGTGATTTTCTCTTAGCCTCTGCTTTCCGTTTCGGGCTGGCATTAAAGACGGTCTGATTAATCTGCCTCTTTTCCCGTCACTCCACCTTCAATGTATTTCAAAGATGACCCAGGTATATGTTGTTCACCTTCCTCTACAAAAGAGCGTTTTCAGGACGACATCCAAAAGACCTTCATTTTATTGTTTATGAGTTTGTCATGGCAACTCCAGACTAAGTGTTGTAGCATGAGAGGGCTCTGTTTGACTTTGAAGATTAGTGATGCACTTTTTTGTCGATTCGAAGGTGCTAATGACCATAATAGTCCGTCGTCGTTGTTGAGAAAATGATGCTATTAGGAATAGGAACTACTATGTTAGTCTTGTTGTACGATTGATCACCGCGAAGACTGATGAGGTTGACCCGTTATCTGTGACGTATCATCACACCGCTGTGGGGCTTTTCTGACCGTCAGCATAAAGCGTTCTAGACATTAATCATCTATCGTGATTATCCAGAGTCCATGGTACACGAGCTCGGAGGACCACGTTAAATCGATAGTAGCGTAGTGGCTGGCCCTCTTTTCCTGGCATTTGTCCTGTAATTATTACATGGTTGTTTCGTAACACATATTTTGTCTCTAGGGTAAGTTCTTCAAAGTAAAGATTCTGACGAGTTAGAAGCATGCATGCAACCCTTTTTTGCCAGCAGTGGTGCGAAAGGAGCTTCCATAGTAACTACTATACATTTGCATTAGCACTAATCATTTTCATTATATTCTCCGCATTGCATTGAGAGACTGTGCTACTTAACGGTATTTGTCTTTTTGCTCACTGCCCAGTCGTCGCTGTTTGTTCCCTAGTGTGTCCCTAGGCTGGGGGTCAGATCTTCTTCCTAGTAAAAATTCATAAGCACGCATAAAAACCCTTCTGCCAACAATACTGAGAAAGGAGCTTCAATAATGAGTGTAACACACTTGCCAGTTCCATCTGAGGATCTAACTTAAGTTCTCTGTCTTACGCTCCGCGATTGTAACGGGATTATGACCCCGAAGAGGGAGTCCTTGTGGGTTACTAGCATAGTGGAAAACTATTGGATGGCATATTTAATCGCGTACTGTTTTTGTTTTTTCTTCGACCGCGTTTATACTCGTTAAGCAATCATGATCTGCTGCATAGACGCCGCGAACCACGTATTTTTAGGGAATATTTTGTTTAAATACGGAAATAATGCCATTCAACCTTTTGGTGATACAGGTAGTCGTGCGCAGTCTTCCAGGAATCACAAATATTTCCCGGTCCTAACCCTGACCTAACTGCTACTCATAACTCAAAGTTTCAGCCTAATCTTAACCCTAACCCTCAGCTTGGACCTTACGCCTAACGCTGACCTTAATCCTAAAATTAATACTTGTCTCCTCGAAAATTAGCATAAGACCCCCGGATATGTTCGGAGGGGTTCCTATCTCGGTGTATTGCTGGGATTTTTTAACTGCCTGAACATCCCAGGCAGCTGCCGCATTCTCGACTAGTTTAATGGTTCAATCATGGGAGAATGCCTGTTTTTTATTAGATGACCTGGTCCAATTCGTCTTCGGTTTCTGTTCCATGCCGCGTAGGTATTTGCTAAAAGTAGGGATTCTTGCTTCGCGGGTTTTCTACTGTATTGTGCAACGGAAGGTTTCGTCTCGTGTGTATTCTAGTATACGATCACTTCGCTTTTTACACGGCGAGTTGTCGCTTACTAACTACTCTACAGTACCCCTTTAAAATTAATTTTAAAATTTCTCCGATTTTTCGGGGCTGCTACCGCATGTGTCCCTATTTCTGGGTGAAAGCCAATCTCTTGTGTGAAAGGACTAGGAAATAGGAGGCATGTTCCATTTAGGACAAATAAATTTACACAATATGCTTTACTTTGACGCAATCGTGGAAAATTGGGTGGCCTCGGTGGGATGCCAATCCACGACAGCAAGACCAAAAATCGAGTATCTCCAGCGCTGTAAGCACCAGAACTACGAGGCCCCGCTGAAGTTACAGAGCAGCTGAACCATCCTGTGCTTTACGTGCAATACGGCCTTTTAGTAGGCAGTGTGTCTGTGTCTTCTTGATTCTGCCTTGACTCCGGGCATAGGTGGAGGGAGGAGAGTGTGGTAGATGCAGCGCAAGTCTACTATAACTTTAAACTAAATCACGCGCAAGTCACCGTACCTGCACCACCCTGGTGTGGAGCGTACGGTGGATCTCGTCGAAATCGACGGTCGAACTATCGTCGTTGTGTGTGTGTATCGGCCTGGTCGGTCACCTGCGAATCCATCGCACGGAGGCTGGTGAACCAGTGTCTGGGGCTCTGACATACAGTCGACGCGCCCACATCCACTGGCCTCACTGTTCCCGCACATTTTCACACCGCATGGGCCTATTAGGACACATGCGCCTCCGCGACAACCTGCGGTAAATCACTGGAGGCTAAGACACATCAGCGCTTACTACCTACACCAATACATGGACAACACCGTCACCATCATCACGTACCTGAAAATATCACGGTTTCATAGAAACCGTGGTTTGGATGGCTGCCAATCTGACACATACACCAGACCACGCCGTTGGCCCAGTGTTTGTGCTGTGTGTGTTGAGTGGTTGACCAGTGGACTGGGAGTCAGACGGCGATGGCTCCTCCATATCCTCTGATTTAGTGAATCCTGGTGTGTGCGTTATGGGTGCCAGGTCGTGCTGTGGCGCGCAAAGATGGGTATGCCGATCCGTCAGCCAATGCGAAATCAAATAAGTGTTTTTTTTCGCATTTTGCTTTATCTATCACTACTTTCCTGCGTTATTTCGCTAAACTGCTTTTGACTGCCAACTGTTATTTACGAGCTTCTCATAACCATCTTCACAACCTCTCAACGCAAGCTTCTCTGCGGCTACACATCCTTACCTCTTACTGGAATTGAACTCGTGTCCGCCCTTATGATAGTTTTTGGGAATCTCTCTTACAGCGGAGAGTAGAGAATTCTGATGTTTTTAATATCTAATAATTTCTGAGTCTGAAATTCATAGGCTGAAGCCAGCAATCGCCGTTTACATCAGAAATACAACCACGCCGTTGTTTAGACCTTTTGATTTTTTTTGACAGCCTTAAAGGCAAGGCTGTAGTTGTATTTATGGAGAATGGCGTATTTATCCGGATTCTGTATACCGCTCTTTGTTTTCCCTAGGATAGTAGTTAACAATTCGAACATGAATCCGTCTCCTGACTCAAACGAAACTCTGAGTGGCTCGCTCGTGGCACCAGGTTCGTACTTATGCCTGTTTTTCATCCGGTTTTATACATTCGACAGAATTTAAGACTTGAAGACCATAGCTTTCAGATTTTTTTGACAATGTTATTTTATATATCTTGCAAGTTTTTGAGCTTGCTGCGCACCAACCGGAGTCATTTCCCTCCACTACTTAATTATTAGTTAAAAGTAAACAGTTGTTGGAACTTAAAATAGCTTTATCTACAGTTCTTTAGAGTATATGGAAGACCAAGCTTTTTAACTGACTAACGCGATAGATAAGCTTGTCGTGGAGAGCAAAGTAGTCGCCGGACAGACGCGCTTTCTCATACGCCATTCGCAGCCGTTCTCGTTTTTGTGAACTTTATTTCATCGGAACCGAAAGACCCCTATTCGCAACGATACGAAAATTCGAACAGCATCAAAGACTTAGTTTCTTTCTTGCTCAAGAGGATATTGGTTCCGTATTAAGACCCGAAACGCTAACGTTTGTCCAACCGATGACGCTTCCTGAGACCGATCTGTATTAAGGTCGATGATATTTTTTTCACTAATCGTTAAGCTACATTCTCATTTCGTGTGTGGCTTTATAAGTCAGTCGTAGCATTTTTTAAACGAGAGGAGCTGCTTGACAATGGAGTTAATTTCACGTAGTTGAGACTTTGATACCCTCACGTATAATCCTCACAAGGTGTTTAGAGAGAGCCCCGATATCAGAGTTTCGCGGTGCACTACATTACAAAATCATCCTATGCATACCGGGATTTAAAACTGCCTTTTTGAATCCCTCCCTTTATCCTTAAATTGTGGGCACCGTTGGTAACGACGGTCGAACGGTCACCTTGCGGCCGCGCCACCAATGCAGACCCTGGTAAAATAGTTCCACCATCATCCGGCTAAGCAGTGTTTTGGCTCATTTAATAATATCGCGTCCTCTAACTGTTTTCTTTCATTTACAACCGAAACTGGTTAGTTTACGTTAAAGTTGGTTTACGTGAAAGGTGGTTTACGACAATAATACTATCATGGGTCCCTCTTGCGGCGTACCTGGAATCTCTTACAGCTCACTAGTATGTCCCTGCTGTTTCTAACGCACTACTCAGAGTCGATGCTATAAATTTCCATGTCTTGAAGTAGCCGAGGTCCTGCTTAAGAATTACACATTTGCGTAGTTGATAGTTTATTAAAATCTTCATTCTTGACGCCGCTGTAGTGTTCAATCGGCCTAAGAAGATTTAGTTTACAAAGTTAGTGTACTGTACATTCATTTAGAAACTAAAGAGGCCTCAGATCACCGTTGGAGTAAGCTGATGATTAGATTGTAGATCATAAAAAAAGCTTTGCGTGTCGTCCCCTGTGTTCCATCTTGCTTATGCAGAAAGATCCTCGACCACAATTAAGACTGATCCTTATGGTTGTTAGTGACCTATGCACGCGCGTAGGCGTGACTCCAGCCTCGCTAACTATCATCTCCCGTCACCTTGACTCTGTGTTGTATTTGGAACGTGGTGGCTGTAGGAAGCTAGAGTGAAGTAGATGTTTCGCAAGACAACTTCACTATGAGGAGTCTCATACTCAAGTCAACACCACCCCCTTTACGAGACACTAGTTGTCTGTGCCGCCTGCGGTGGACAAACATAACTATGGCTCCTTTGAGATGCCCCATCACGTTGAATGTTTGTTACAAAAAATAGCTTACTCGTAAGCGTTCTTCTTGTTGTTAGTAAAGTTAAAACTTTTTGAAAATTTAAAGAGCCTTTCAATGGTAATAATCAAGGAACGCACAGCTTAAATAAATACAAATGATCGATAGGTTATGGTAATTCTAACTATCGTCTTTGTTGGCTACACCTCGATAGCTGGCGGAACTGGATCAGGCCTGTCGTGCGGTCATGAAGTCACTACACATCGCCTCTCGCCGTATGCTCGGCCGACGGCTGTGCTGACTAATGCGGGCGCCAAGCAGATAATCACGCTGAAACAGCTGCCCCAGCGTCAGCGTCCCTCCATCCTTCGCCGCGTTTCCGGGGTTTCGCCCATTGTTGTTGATTCTGGTCCCAATAAGGCCCAATCCCAGCCCATTTATATATCGAGTAAGTGACCCTGTCCTCATTTCTTTTGCGTTTTTTTTATTGCCATACGTTTGCAACGTCCGTCTGACCGCGCCTACAGAAGTTGCCACTTTATTTTTTACGGAATTGACATCTGAAACTGGGGACTGGCCATTTTACACGGCGACAAACGCTGTCTGCCTGTCTGTGTTGTGAAGCTGAAGCCAGAGGCTGACTGGCGGTTTGTACAATTTTGATGAAAAAAACTTGCAATTCTTCTGTTTCATTCTCTGGACAAATATTCGGAATCAATTCCACGCTTCCTCCTCACTATCTTAGCCAGTCCGGTCTTGAGTAAGGCGTTTTCTTGTCTACAGAACACCAGCATGATCTGCGCGACATCATTTTCGGCGTTGACGTGGCATGATTTCGACTTTGTGGCACTTGAATTTGATCGCCGCCTAGTTGTGTTTGCCTCTGTTGTGGCAACGGTTACAACAGATATAGCCGTTCTCAATGATGTCGCGGTTGCCGCCTCTCCGCACGCCGTGATCGACGACAACCGATTTTGGGGGCTCGACGAGGACCTCCATACAAAGGCTCACGAATCACTCCCATATCAACTGTTTCTGGACTGGAGATTGTTTCTCTCGGCGCCACTGGGCTTGCCAGTGCCAACCACAGCGCGCAGACTATAGCCCCACAGTTGTTCAAAAACTAGTTTAAGCCCTTACCTGTGGGACAGTGGCCACGTAGGGCGGCTTGCTGACTGAATGCTTTCCTGCAGTTTCTGGATTCGAGGGTGGACATCCTTATCCATTTCATTGGCACACCAGGTTAAACTTCTAGGATTGTGCGCGTTGACTACCGATAAGGTCTTATGGGGTGGTGGACGACAGTCGCCACGGCAGAATCCCGCTATCACTCGGGGCATTTATGCGGCTAACTGATTTGCCAGAGGACTGCCCAGCCACGCGCAAAGCCAGTGTAACTGAGTGTCTTACTATTACTTTTTTGTCAAATCTAAGAACCTGTCTTTTTTCTGTCAGCCTCCATCAAAAGTCGTTTAACCGTCCGCCAACTGTGGGGGGAAGGGGTGTCGGCAACTAGTTTAACGGATAGATTCCCTGCTCATCGAAGGCTCTATCATCCTGGACCCCCATGTCATGAAGAACTGTGTCAAGCCAGGTTTGCAACTAATTTATTGGTTACGTGAAGGTAGACAGAAGCGTTAGCTTTAGGGCAGCGTTCAGAGGTTGGCGATAGAACCGCCTCCCCCCGAGTGTACTCAGCCGTTTTCCCTGGGTGGTCCGAGACATCCTCGCGATGTTATGACAGCCATTGCTGCCTATATAAATCTAGAGGCAATTGATGCACTTCTTCAAAGGATAGCTTTCAGGGAGCCGTAACAAAACTCAGCAATCTTTTCTGTTTCCCACCCACAGGGCTTTGCATTCATGATCGTAGAGGAGGCCTGACTGGATGGGTTGCCGGTGCATAGAGACGTTAGACGTTGTGAACATGCTTTCCGTCTTTGGACGCGTTGCATCCTTATATTCTATCCTTACGATTACCTCAACCCTGCCTATGCCAGCTTACCGAGCGGAATAGAAAAATCACAACTTTCTTCAATATTCAAGGTCTCTTATAAGTCCTCAGCTCCGTTCATCTAGTATCTTCCATGAAATCCTATGAGATCGTGGGTAAGTTTGCGTCTCGTGCTTTTAAGGTGTCCCGTTAGAATCTCCATATATTCGCGAAGTCGATTGATGTTCAGAAGGCGCGTGCCCAGTATGGTGTGGCAAGTCAGTAGCGAAACCATTTTTATTCATGACCTCCTGAATTCCAAACCTGTGATTCACTTCACTGTCGGATGAACTGCTCATTTTTCAGGCTAATTTTGTTTGCTGGGTGTGCTTCTCGCTTTTCTAGCATATCTATGGAAACTGTCCGCGGTCAAAGCTTAACCAATGGTATTTTTTTCCTCGGAGGCCATCGTAATCAACAGTTCTGCTGACTATTTTGTATGTATTTCATTTACTCAGCACCGTTGACACAGTCGACTACTGGTGTCGGGGTGGTTAGGCTGTTGATGTTAAGGCAGCTTTAGTCCTTTTACCGGCGCGCCTCAAATGCGGTGGACAAGCGAACGACGACCGAAAAACATCACGATCTACAGTAAAATGGAGAGGGATTTGGCGTAAACTTGAACTACTGTTTACGTTACCACTGATGTCTGACTTTCAGCGACCACCCCGTAAGTTTTCCACGAAGTTACGAAATTGAGACTACGCTTATCGCAAATTTTCACTCTTGAAGCAAAATGCCATGCCTAAGCAACGGGATCGGCTTATTAACAAAAAAAATAACTAGAGGTCTTGGGTGCTGGAAGGTGTGGATAATGCCTGAATTAACCTCTCACCTGAAATAAGCCTGAGATAATAATAATAAGATACGTCCCAATGGACCTTGGAATCCATCAGGCTACCCGTTGCGTCCCTATGCTTCCATTTGAGCCACGCGTTTCAACCATTTGTCAACAAATCCAATATAAGCCTTCTGGGCTCGATTTTTGGAGAAATTATTTTAAGACCTCCAGTACACACGGAATGTTGTGGAAATAATGACCTAATGAAGTCACGCTAAGGTGCTACGCTCGTACCGAGACAGCCTCCTGGAACAAAACATGCACACTAGTCGGCGCCATGAATTTCGGAGCCCATGCGAACGGTCGCTGTATATTTCCACAACCAGCGGTTCAAGAACACTTCCTAGGTCAGTATACCTGTCGTTTATGCACCTATACCCTTTGATTGTCCTGGGTTGTTTTTCCTGTTCAGCTGATATTTGTATACCCATGCAATGGCCATTCATGGTGTTAGGAAATTTTATGTTTTCCCATTTTTGCAATATACGCACCTGTGTATTCGGGAAAACCGAGTCTCCGTTTTGGTGACAAAACGACTGCAGAATAACCTCCGATGGGTGAGAATCCCCTGCCCCCAAGCTTGAATTACCCATTTTTATAGAGAAGTTTAGTTTTCCAGTTTCCTCTGATGAACTGTTGTTTCGTCACTCTTATGCACACCTTTTCCTTTATTTTTTTACCTTTAAATCAGCACATTGAAGTGATAGGGCGTGCAGTAAAAGCTTCCATTCCACTCTGTGCCTGATCAAACGATGTAGGCAGTCATCTTAAAAAAAATTAATCTCGTATTCCATTTATGCCCAATTTCCGCGTTTCAGATGAGTGAATATGTCAATGTCAAAGAAGTCAACTTCGGTTGCGCGACCAATTATTTTTTAACGACTCCCCATTTGTTTTTAATCTCGTACAGACACGCTGGAAAGGCTAATACCCTTAGTTACTTTTTTCAGTACTGTGACTACTCATTCTCCTTATTTCGCTCGCCCTTGCGTTTCCGACAATTTATGGCAGTTTTATAATTAAGTTAAGGCCATTGACGTTATGCTGTTGACTGTTTCTGCTGGTTAGATTAATGAGGTGATATTTCTCTCAGGTCAGTCTCAGGTTAAGCTTTAATGTGGATACTAAGTAGCATTCAAAAACCCGCTTCTAGAACTTGTACACTTTTTTACTCCGTCTGGTCCCGCCTTCCAGCTCCGCAATTGCCCATGAAGATGCTCAGTACAGTGCCAGTAACCTCCTCACCATCTACTCGGCCCCAGTCCTTCCTCGCTACTGACACCCCTACGCTTGCCGCCACCGGTGACGTCACACCCACCTCAGCCTCCGTTGTAGACGAGTTCTCCTACGTGCCCCGACTTGGCAGCCTGCCCAAGATTCCCGGCGCTTGTCTAAGAAAGCCCGGCTTCGCTGGCGACTCCACTGTCCCACCCGCCTTCACAGTGGTGCTGGGGGGCATCCCAGTAGACCTGGTGAATCGTCTTTTCGCCCCCACTAATCCCGACGCATCGCGGTTGCTCTCATCGATGCGCGGTGCCCCAACAGGTACTTCTGTATCGCCTACCCCGGCGGCTGTGGTTGCGGCACCTCTGGCCACCGGCAAGTCCATCAGCGGGCCTCTTTTCCTGCCTCGAGAGGGAACTGCCGCAGCAGCCATTGTCAGTAACCCTTCGGATCCAGTCCCCTCAACTCCCCTCTCCTGTCTCTCGACCAGCATTTCCGGTAGGATAAATAGTATTCGTCGGCTAGAACATGAACATTTTGGGCTCTGCCCCTGTTTGTCTTGTCATACGTTTAGACGTGGGATATCACGGAGTAAGTAAAAATGAGCTGCTAGGCTTCTTAACGGATATCTGTTGTTCAGTTCCGATACTTACTCCTATGATTTGCATCCGTAAGTTAATGGTTAGGGATATTTTAAGTGCTTCTGCCACCTGGCTAGGCACGTCTCACATCTGATTCACCTAGGTCGTCGCTTAATTGCTGAACCCTATCTGCTGCCAAAATCTTCGTGTTTACCGTAGACTTCCTCATATTGTTAAGAAACTCCTTTCCCGGCGCCTCAATACGTGTTAAGGATCTGTGGAATAAGCCATTTTAAATAGCGGCTCCTGTCGACGAAGTCCTGTGCGATGACCATGAACTCATAGGTTTCCAGTTTTCCCTCGCAGTCAATACATGTTTCTGGTTAAACAACGCTATTTGCACTCTGGGAGTCACTTCATTAAATCCTGTTTTTGCCTAGTTGGCTGTGAGTGAGAACAAGCACTCAGATGGTCAGTTATGAAATTGATCTGTCCTGTCGCTTCTTGACAGCCTCAGCGGTCGAAGAGGGGGTCGGTTGCCCCCGCTTTGATGCTCTACAGGACGGTACAGCACGACACTCTTTCAAAGGCGTCCTAATCTTTTCTGCTTTCGAACCTGACCTCCTTAACCTCCCGCTTTTATACGTTCCCAATGAGGCGTAATTACTCAACGATAAACAGCTCTAACTTTATCGAAGTTTTAGACCGTCCTCTCAGTACGGTTATATAGGAGCGCATGGAACAGTGGAAGTTCAATGGCTTGTTGCATGTTCTGGCTTTCTTGTCGGCCTTTGGGTGCGTATCTAGCCCAAAAGCATATGTAATAAGGCAAACAGTGTGAGACTTTGACAATGAGTAGTTGTTGTTTTCACTGAACCAGCACTTCCTCTTTGCGTCGCGGTTGACCCTCTGGTCGTCCAGAAACCCAGTTGAATCGTAACTAGCCAGCCAGGGGTTGGTTGAAGGGATGCTTTTGTTTAGCTCTTAGAGTCGAAGGTGGACATCTCCTCACGTTTCTTCGGCACAACAATTTGCGATTCCAAAATTATGCCGGGTGGCCGCGAAAACTTATTTGGTTACAGGCGGCATTCGTCATGTCATATTTCCGCTACGACTTTTGACCTTTCTATAGATAACCGATTCGTCAGATCGACCCCCAACCGCACAGCACAGCGGATAGAAGACCCAATTATTTGAAAACCAGACAGTGAGCAAGCCTATCTTATCGATTTCTTATGTCTCAGAGAAGATTATACCTGAGGTTTACTAATGATTTGAAAACGGGAAAGTGAATCCTGGGCAGCTAAGGCTGTGATAAGGCACTGTATCTTACGGCGTCACTAACCGACGATATTGTAGGTCTCTCTTGTCCCCCCCTCTACACAAAGTAAATTCTCGCCCTCTGAATTTTTTTTCCTGCGATTAACGGCGTTTCGCATGCTTTCATCGTTCACGACGTCAAACTTCATTTAAACCCATGCAGTACCTTTTGTAAATCAGACATTATATAGTGGATGTCTGGCCAGCGCTCCAGTAGCTTAATGAAATTTCATCTCACCCGAGGATTACCTTTACCTCCCGAATGATCACCGCTAAGCCTTTGTATTTCTAAAATATTAGCTGACCCTCGTTTGTCTGACATTAAGAGGTAACTGTCTGTATTCACTCATTGAAAGTACATCGGCAGATGTATACCCCATCTAATAGAATTGAAGGCCTGCAGTCTATTAGGCCTATAATGCTAATTTCGGTCAAAATTCTCGAGGAACTCGCTTGATTAATAAGAAGTTCTGTCGGGGTCATTCGTGCACATTCCCATTGAGTTCGTTGGAATCTACACCGTGTTGCTGTAGTCAAATCTTTAAATTCGTAATTTTGTATATCTTCCTGCCTTCCGGTTATTCACACATAGTATAGCGTACTGTTCTCTTCTTTCAGCTCCCATAACTATAGCTTCCCGCATAGTACACAGTCGACCGATTCGGCCTGTCGCTTTGACCAATACAGTTGACAAAGAATGCGCGATCTCAGGTCTACAGGAGGTAAGGCTTCCCCTTCTTATTTGTTGTGTATGTAGTGGTTCTGTTGTAATCTCATTGATCTGATTATTGGTCGTGCAGGTGGATGAATCCTCTGCAGCTGTAGCGGAACTGGCCTCTGAACAGCACTCCGTTGGTCTGGTTTCGACGGAGCCCTACGAGGAGATTGAGGAATCTATCCAACTCACGTCGGCATAAGCTCGGACTCCGCTTGTTGGCTGGAAAATACTCGTCCCCATCGGCATGTAAGCCGCCGCCGGCAGCCTGGGCTTGAAGACAATTGCCTTCCGTAGTGATCCGTCCTCTTTAATGTATACTCTACTCACATTGGATCACTTTGCACACTTGGTTTTGCATTCCGCTCTATTCCACCGTCTTATGCCCCTGCCACAAGAACTGCTACTTTGGCAACCCTTTCTGTTACTAATGTTTACCGTAAAAGACCTCAATAATGCCCTTGTACATATCCAGATGTGTGTGAATTTGTGGTAAATGCTAGGACACTTTCTGGTTGGTTGCTATCTAGGCTGCTCAACATTTAACTTAAGTCATGACAATTTTGTGAAGTAGGCTACAGAAGTGGGAACTCAGAACAACTATCAAACATTTTGGGGCGGAAACAAACACAACCACTACTCAAGAGGACCTGGGTGGAAGTTTCTGTCTGTGTGGGGTTCCAATTTCTGTAGTCTGTACCAATAATTGTATCGCAGACTATTATAACTTTATTCGGTGTTTTTGCTGTATACTGAAACTTGCAGACTACTTAAAGAGTGCTTCGAGTCGCTAGCTCTTCAACCGCCACTTTTTTTTCCCGTAGATCTCAGGAATCAATATTTTAAACGCAGGTCTAATCCAGTGCGGCGTACTAGTTGCCTTTCGGATCGCCCTCGTACTGTGCCCTAACGGAATCTAATTCGCAGTCGTTCACATGCCTATATCTTTGTACGTTTCGACATCTTTTAAATGCAATGCCGTCAGTAAAATGCGGGGATTTAAGAGATATTTTTCTGGTAATTGCTCCCGTAGACGGTGCTGATCTCAGGGTGTTCATGAGCATGGTAGAAAGCATAAGATTGATGGGCGTAGGAGCAAGAAAGCGGACCTGCTTTTCCTCCATTGGTCACTGCGAAGGATTCTGAGATTGTTTCGTTGTGCGTTACGCGCGCCATGATCCCGTCCTTGAGGTGACGCAACCTCTTCGGTATTCACACAAGCAGGGGAATTTTTGCAGGATTTTCCAGAAATTGCCCTATCGAATGCTCTTTTTAGGTCTACGGATGTGGCATAGGTGTTAGTGTGCATTTTCTGGCACTTCTGCAGTTTGCGGATGAGGATAATATCAGTCGTTCCTCAATGTTACCAGATGCCACATTGACGTCTGTGTTCTAGATGGCCGTTGAATCGGTTGAGAGGGATGCTAGCGAGGATCTTTCCGGCAGTGTTAAACAGCAGGATTATTTTGTATTTGTCACACAGTTCCCTTTCCGTTTGTAGAGATGAACGATTGTCTCGTCTTTGAAATCCTGGGGGATTTCTCCCTTCCGCCACATCTTGAACAGCAATGTAAGATCGTCCATCGGCGGAGAGCCGCCATGTTTGTAGAGATTGGATGGGACTGCTTTGGATCCCGGTGCTTTCTTTCTGGATAGTTGGCGCATGGGTTCTGAATATCTCTGTGTGTAGGTTGGGGATCCAGATCGTTTTTATTTTCCATCTGTGCTAACCTGTTGATATTTGTTGTCGGAGATTGTGAATGGGTGTTTGAGGACGCCTCTGAAATGCTCAGCCCAGCGCTTCAGATTCTGCGAGTTTTCCGTGAGGCATGTTGGTCTGTTGAAGCTGAACAGAGGCGCGGCTCCTTTAATGAGGGGACGTAGACTGCCTTGATGTAGACGGTGTTCATTTCGTTGCGGTCCGCCGTTGGCATCACTATGGCTCCAGGGTGACGTCGTCCTCAGCCTGCAGATCATCCAGTCGCTGGGTCCCGGTGCGTAATTATGGTTTCGCCTCCGATCGATAAAGTAGTCCAGCATTTGTCAACGCTGCGACCGGAGTGCATCCAGATTGTCTACTCCCGCATCTGAAAGCCGAAGAACATGGTCAGAACAAAGACGGTGTTCTGAACAGGGTTGCAACAGGAGGAGACGCTGCCGTTGCAATCGCCGAGTCCCGGTGCTCCCAGACAGAGTGGTCTGTCTGGAAGCAGGCATTGAAGTCAAGGACAGCGGCTTGTCCGCCTTTGGCAAGTTGTCAGGAGTGCATGCAGGTGTCCGAGAGCTTGATACTAACCTCATCAGAGTTGGTCATAGGGTGGGGGGAGTGTAGGCGCTAAGGATGGTGGTGCATTTGGCTCCTCGAAGGGGTAGACGTAGGATCATAGGTTACTCATTGATTCCTTGCCGCAGACAGTGCAATCTAGCTCTCGGAAGCCACAGATGAGTAATGGGTGTCAAAGGTTACGTGGGCCAACCACCACCTGCAGGAGAAAAAAATGCTCCCTAACTTGACACTCCTACAACTCAGTGTACTAAATAATGCAACGGGAACATTTGATAAAGTTCAATCGCCCACTGTTACTTCCACAGCCAATGACTTAGGCAACGGTGGTTCCTCCATATAACCACCATACGCACAGATTTTTGCCTTTCAAACAGCATAATTCGACATCTGCGAGTTCATCGAACGCAGCCGGAGAACGACTACCACAAGTCCGGGGCAACATACCTCTTATCAGCCTTATCTGAAAGTTCAACCGTCGGTTTCGACGCGGTCCACCATGTGCACCACAGCGAGGTGGCGCAGGAACGGTGACTTGCGCGTTAATTAGATTATAGTGGTAGTAGATTTGCGATGGATCACCGCACTCTCTTCCTCTCCCACCTGGGCTCGGGTCAAGACTGAGGCAAGAATACCTGAAGCGGGAGAGGGCGCAGGTGGCTGGCGCGGCCGGAGCCACCTCTAGGCGTGCCGCCACACTTGGCTCTGATCTCACGGAGTGGGAATGACCTAGAGGTCACATTAGAAAGGAGTCCTTGCAGCTTGACTCAGTCCACCAGTTGGCCACTCCACATAAGCACACACGGGATCGACTGCGAGGTTAAAGTTCAATCTCCAGTGGGTAACTTTCCAAGCTGCGGCTTTTAGCGCACCGTGATAGCTTCAAATGCATCAGATTGTTTATAGTGAGGAAAGTGCGATGAGCTGTCGACGTCTGTTCTTATTCCCAGGCCCAAGTCACCGTCCGAGGCGGTCAATGGACTGGTGTGGGGCATGACCGCAGGGGCTGACATACCTACTAACCTCGTCTGCGCGTGCCACATACATGACATGCCCCCACCCCAAAAATAGAACTACAAGGATTTCACACGAAAGGGAGTGAATGGCTCGACTCTCATATGTGAGTGAGAGTTTCACAGGCCAAGCTAAGAAGGGACCATTGCAGTCTGACTCTCAGTCTCATCTACTAGCAAATTCACGTATCGCGCGGGCCTGTGCATACGGACAGTTATTACATGTATATCATATATACACCCTAAACCAGTCATACTCACGTATACCCAACGCTAATGTCAACCTGTCGCTAATGCGATTGCTTATTAATGTCACGCATATGTTTAATCGGACACCTTCGAATTCACGGTTGCACTACAGGAACCCAATTTCAGGAGTCTCAACTAAGAGTCCTCAGACCTACCTTAACTGTCCTAACTCTCCGCGCACACTTGTGCATCGCGTGCGTTTATTTCCTATTCCACAAAATAGCTAATACACCACCAATCACGTGTACAACAACCATGTTATGAAGTTAATCAACTCGTGCAATTATGCGGCTTGGAAGCTACCCAACAGATGTTTAGATAGCGCCGGCTTCTTGATTTCGCCTTTATGGTGCTCTAACTCATGTTAGATGCGAGACTCCTCGTGCGTGTGGGATAAGGAAGTAACAACTGCATGAAGCGCGTGGGCGGGCTTTCAGGTTCATCAAACACACAATCATCTCCACCGTCTTGTCGCTGCTTTATCAATGCAGCCTTGCGAATGTTGGAAAACTGTTAAGAATGTCGCGTAAATCTGCTTCAGCTTGAAAAAAATTCGCGCGCTCCTTGCAACTGCACCATTGGCGCAGAAGTCATGATCATTTTTGCTTGCAACAGATGGACTTGTAAGCATGACAAATCTGAACCTTTGGAGAATATTTCAGAATTTGAGATTAGCTTTAGGAAGGTAGGATTTCCTGTTGCGTTATAAAATCAAAAAGTAAGCGAAGCGAAATTGG
Source organism: Schistocephalus solidus (assembly GCA_017591395.1). Taxonomy (NCBI): domain Eukaryota; kingdom Metazoa; phylum Platyhelminthes; class Cestoda; order Diphyllobothriidea; family Diphyllobothriidae; genus Schistocephalus; species Schistocephalus solidus. The sequence goes on from WEDG01002492.1 coordinate 42,331, forward strand.
CTAGACAGCCTCTGTTGAGCAGGACTGTGCAAGTGGTTGATGGTGAGCACAAGCATGCGCGGGTATGCGGTAAAGCCTGCTGGTTGAGGGTCTAGTCCAGTGCCTGACTGGCGTAGGCTGTAGGTCAATCAGTCATCGGGCGCCACAAAGGTAGGCAGTGACCATTTGCGGATAGGGAGACCGGCGTTCCTCACCTCCCCCACCATTTGAAGCGTCTCCGTTTTGGTAGGAGTCATCGGACGTTGTTGTTTTGACCTTTTGCTCTTCAACAGTGTGCTGTTTAATTATAAGGTTATTTTTCCGTCGCGTTAGAAAATTAATGATTCCAACTACCATATTTCCGTGCTTCCTTTTTCCCTGTATGTTGCCGTTTTCTTATTCTCAGTTTTAATGTTGAAATGGAGTAGTGAGGATGACGGTGTGTCGATAATCAGTCGATTATGTAAAATAGTTACAGAGAAATGCATATTTCAATTCTGAGTAACTTCCACCAGGCTCCAATTGTGACTTTTAAACATTATTATCTCGTTGAAATGTCAAGTGTGACCCTAAAAATTCAAGTCCCAGGAACTAAACTTCCTGTTCTGCAGTTAATAATCTCTGAAATTATATCCTTGATTGTTGTTTCTGTTTGAGGGAGGAATGGGGGCAAATTCATATATCCATAAATTATTTTTTCAGCCCGCACATGGGATGGACCAGCTAATGCGAATAGAAAAAAGATGTCTGCTAAATAGTATTGTTTTTATGATAACTAATGGAGTGTTTCTGTGGTAGTGCGAAAACACGACTCTGAGGATAACTCAAGATTTGACCAACGATTTAATTTCTTCCGCTTTCTATTTTCTTTCAGTTTAGGGTCAGCAGTAGCCTACCCTTGTGCAATGACGATGGAATTCCGGGCAAAACTACCACACTGCATAATGAGTTACATCGAATTAGTTGCTGAACTCCATCAATTCAGTTGCGTGGTTTCCTTAGCAAGTGTCCACACTCCTTTCGTATTCCAGTGGGTTAACGCTGTCGCTAGTAGGATATCGTGCAGGACGGATCAACTCGCAATAGATTCAGTTCTGAAGGGCCCACCTTTTTACCTTTCTTGAAACGAACGCCCTCTAAAGTCATCTACTCAGTTGATGTAGAACTCGAAGTGCTAACTCTGAATCCGTTTGTGTTCGATCCCCTTCCCAAAAGGTAAGCAGTATCGTAGACTTGAACCAATACCACTGCCTCGGAAAGCAATTACCTACACCACTAGTCTGCCGACATGTCGGCCCCGCGGCGCTCAACAAGACTTACCACCTTCCCTCAAGTGTTGTCTGAAGATGAAATCTGTCTAGGATGCCAAATTCTTTTAAGCAAAGTATATCAGAGTGAAACTTCGTAATTTGAAACTATGATCCAACCAACTTTAAACCCCAAAACCGCCTCGAGCCTCGTCATCATAAAACAAATCTACCTGGTGCAAATCGCACCCAAAAAGGCCTATCTGAGGAATGAGGGATTTATTTGCAAGGCAGACCCAACGTTTTTTTAAACTTTAACAGTCATCATAGTTCACCATCCTAAACACAACTAATGCAGTAAGAGACCAAACCTTTCTTGAAACCGAGGTAAATAAAAGTTTAAGCGGTTGACTTAGCATAAGTACACGTAGTCTGGGCATTTCAAAGAGTTGAAAAGATTCTACCGGTCACATCTTTGTCAAAAAATACTTATAGAGTAAACGAAACCGAGGAGAATAAGATGCGACATACAACACGATCTGATCCACCCTCAACTTGTACTTTGAATTCCTCTGGGCATGAAATCACAACAGTACAGGGATACTCACCGGGCTAGCAGCAATGCCAGATAATCCAAAGGCTTCCAAACTGGACAGCCTGTACGCCTGGATGGCGAGTCTCATTGAACACCGTGAGCTTCCTTTTTAGGTCACCTTAACAAAATTTTACTGCCACCGTGGAAATTACGATGTTTAAAATCTTTTGACTTCGAAGACACTCAAGTGACCTACCAATCTTCCCGTTCTCGACACATTACGACTGTGCTGATCTGCCAAGAACAAGTTGGACACTAATACGATTCGTATCGAGGATTCCAAGCGGGATATTTTTCTGCCGCTGGCAGAGAGGATGAAACGCGAAAATTAATTTTAGAACTGAAATGATAACTCAGAAATAATTATTTTGACCCAGCAGAGTAAAACTCATTGGGATTGGGACCCACAAAGGCAAAGGGAAGGTTTCAATACAGTCAACTCTCGAACTACCTGAGATACGAGGTCCCACCGTTTTACACAAATGGGTCGAATGCATTAGTAAAATAGGAAAAACATTACTTATTAAGTGCACCTGGTTGTTGGCTGGGGGATTCTAAACGGATTATTTAGGGAATCCTGTTTTGGGCAGTCAGCTTAATTTATCAGAGTTAGTGGATGCCATTAGTTGCAGTAGTCAGGTTGGGTAATTTTACTGAAACGTGATTAAACTCATGGCTCCCGCTGGGGCCTCGTTTCGTAGTTAGCAAGAGCGTTGGTTGTACTAAAGCCTTCCCCTTGTCGTGGATTCGAATCTCACCGAGGTCGCCGAGTTTTTCGCAAGTGCGTCAAATGAATTATTCAGTCTACAAAAGCTCCGTAATAACTCTGAAATAGGAAAAGGTATGTGGCGATGCAGCATCGCACCTGCTCCGTTGGACAGAACCAATCAATATCACCACATACCAGTAAGTTGATTCCGTTGACCGGAACTCAGTCATACTCCAAAAATCCTTCTTTATATATATATATATATCTATGTCGGAAGTACGGTATAACGTCTTTGCCATATATATATATATTTATAAATTTGAAGCCTTTGTATGTCGCCACGCAGAGCATAGTGTCAAAGTTTCATGAACGCAAAGTCCATAGGTGCGGTCGCTTACCAGACGCCCTATTGCTGAAAGCACCTGGTTTTCAGGATTTTAATTGATTAAAAGAGGCATGCAAATGGTAGATTACTTTCTTTCGTGAACTATGGATGACTCCTATCGCAGGTGACAGCGAACTTCGCACACAGCACTGAGACAGTTAAGCCCAATATCAAGGTATCGAGATCAACACGCCTAAACATCTGATAGTCTCGAGTGCGAGAGAGTGAGCTTGCCCCCAAGGCTTATCTGCTATAGGAGCTCGAAAAATTTGCTTTTCGACCTGACGTCTGATCATGGTGGACTTTAATGCGCTGCTTATTCACTGAAGTTCAGTTTATGCACCCCAACCAGAACTAGCCTTTGACCGACGCTCAAGTTTCTCCTCACCCAGTATGCCTTGCTTCTAACGCGGGTACGTAAAGAACTGTAACCTAGATGTTTGAACGTGGCATCCCGAAATCCTTTGACAGCATTGATGGGGAAAATGTCTACCTCTCTCTGGATCGGATGATCATGTCATACTGTTGTGTACATATTCATAATTTTGCGTGCGCGAAAAAAATAAACGTTAGAAGAAATATTTGGCATGGTGAGTGCGATAAACTAAAGATAAAGGGTAGTAATAAGCATTTTTCAATAATATAATCGAGGACATGAGACGATTATGGTTGTTAGAGCGCATGGTGCTCAGACTGCACCTTTTACCAGCACTAAACTGTTCGTAATTAACTGTTCACGCTCAAGTAGGTAAAATCATGGGATTCAGCTTGTATGAATCTGAAATTTCTGAAGGTGGGTGTCAGCGAGCCAACCAAACCAGTCTCCTTGTCAACACCTCGTTTGAGACTTAATATTTGTCCACTGATTAAAAACTGCATGAATCGTACCGCTATATGAGGGTGGCAGCAGAACGCGTGGAGGGAATTGCAGACCCATCAGCCTCGATGCTATCTGATGCAACCTTATGGAAAGTATAATTGAGTGCTAATAAATTTCCTAAAGCACGCGAATAAACGTTCTGCTACCCGACGTCGATTCCTCAGATACGGATCTTGGGTGACAAACTGGATGTACTACTTACATTTATTGGTTTGACTAACTGATGGGGTGAATATGGTTTACTTTAGTTTTCGAAAGGCCCTATGCCCTGGCCAGCAGAGTTCCGCAAAATTTGATGAAATCTGTTTAGTCAAATATTTAGAACTGATGTTCGCAGCCGAACTTAAAGAACCTGAACCGTTAAAGACGGTAGCGTCCTTGAGGAAGTTTCGCAGGGTACAATCAATCTTTTCGGAGGGCAGGCTACACCTCCCTATGAAACGCGTCCGTCTAATTTCGATCTTTTCCCTCTGAGTTAAATACAACTATAAGCTAAAATTTTGCAAGCAGCCCATATCTTGTGTGATCGGCACTGCTACCCAGTGAATTCCCCAAGTTGGCTATCATAATGATCCGGATGGGGCCATCCAGAGATTACGGCTGCTAAGCTTTTCCCACAAGAGACGTTTTTGTGCACTTTTGTTTTGACTGTGATTTCACGGGCGTCTCGGGCGAATTTAAACGCAGGAAGGATTTTCTGGTCTAACAGAATGGCTGATAAGAGGAAGGCTTCACCTGCGGATGTCGGTATTTACACACCTGTGGAAGACTTTGTGGGAAAGCTTAGGCAGTATGCGGTCGCACCCCATAATGCGATCAGCACATATCAAATATCTTCGGCCTCTGCAGCCGATGTGGTCTTGACGTCTCATGTTGAAAGTTTGTTCGTGTTTGGAATGCCAGTGATCATGTTCCGACAACGCTCCTCTGTGACAGTGGTTCACTCCTGCCACGCGTTAGCCGAAATCATGGGAGTATCCATTAAAAATATATGACGACTGACATAGTACTGTTTTTTTGTAGCATTCCGTTACTTGAACTGAGCTAACAATGTTTTCACGCCTTGACTTATGTGATAGTTCGACCATTGCAGGTGACAACGTCCATCGTGTGGTCCAGGGAATGAGCGCAAGATGGTGACTTGGGCATGCTCATAAAACGTTGGTCTCGTTTGTGACCTTTGAAATCACATAGACGTTCTGTATCCTTCGTTAGTTTTTACTGACTTTTTCCAGGTAGTTTTCTATCAGTGATTTTGACGAATTTTCAATTAAACATTTTAAGGTAACCAAAAAATTCTTATTGATACATGCCCATATATTTTGAGTGCTTTAAGGAATTAACAGCTGTTATTCGAGGGAAAATCACCAGAGATTTGAGTTCTATCGGTGTCAAATAAGTGCCATGCGTTACTGATGCACATGGATGTTTAGAGTAAATGAATTTTTTTTATAACTATCAGTTGCTATCTATGCACGTGGGTATGTATACATATTCACTTGTAAGCTAGTACCTGTGCTGTGATTGTGGTGTATTGTGTAACTCCAACACATATTCATCTAGTAGGGTGATGTCTCCGAAGATTGGTTCTAGCTGAAATCCGAAACGTCAGATGAATAAAGTCCTTCTACCAGCAACTGCGTTTATTTATTCTCACATATTCATATGGTAGACCGCAAGAGTTTGTGAGTGGTATTTTAGAAGAAAATTACCGACAAAGACAAGGGAGACTGGAATGGGCAGTTTTGGCTTATTACCCGTCATCAGACAGCCATACTCAATCCCAGATGTTGCACAAGCCAAGACTCAACGGTTAGAACATTGCACTTCTAATAAACAGGTCGCGGGTTCGATTATCGGATAGTGCAACACCTGTGGTTGACTTTGGATAGCTAATTACATCTACTAAACCAGAAACAGCCATTCAAAATCTCTTTGTTGTCTGTACGTAAGGTTTTTCCGCCAATAATATTAACCGCTGTGTGCCTGCAGACAGGCTCGGGATTGAGCCCCAAGTCAGTACGGGGCGAGTGACTCCTGTGACCAGTGAGTGCCCATCCACCAGTGGTATTTGTGTTGGACGCCCGTGAGTTCACAGTCAAAAACATACGTTCACAAAAACGTCTCTCTTGGGAAAAGCTAAGCAGACGTAACCTCTTCTCGAGTATAGGTGTATGTGCCGTCCGTCAAACCTTATCCAAAAGTAATTTCACACCGAATAAGGGGCATGTGAGTGATTTGGGTTTTTGAGTAATGAAATTATCCTTCAAGGGATCAAAATAAACTTGAAACGGACTTAAAGTTGATGTTTTAGGGAAACATGTACTTGAAGCATTCCCCACCAGTTGCAAATTAGGACACTCGGGAAGAATCTAAGCGTCAGACCAAAGGCATGGCGAAAAATTCAATTATTTTTTAGCAGTCTAAACAAAAAGTGAATGGCAAACGGCGTCGGCTTAATTACGGTCAAAATGAGGTAGGGGTTTAACGGCCAGAAAGACCATTGTTTGAATGAGAAATCACGGTATATTTAACAACCAAAAACAGCGTAAACATTTATTGCGATTTTAGACTGTTTTTGGATTAGAGTACCTAATTCGAGGGACGTAAGTTGGAGGAAGATGTACACAGAGTATGGTGCCACCGGAAACGTCAGGTGTTGTCCGGTACAACAGCTTTTGCGCTCATGCACTCCTCACTAATTCCGCGTTTACTTTGAAAGGCCTTTGAATCTCGAGTGACAACCTGGAATGGTTCTCATATTTGCTCCAGTTGTCAGTGGACCCGATCACATTAGATATGGAAGTGAAGGCATGTTGTCAAGTCTTCCTCGAAAAAAGACTGCAAGGCGGAGGGCCTAGGAGGTACCGAAAATGTGCTTGTTTAAATTGTCAGAGGTGGTAGAGGAGGTTGGTAAGAACTTCACTTGCAGAGCGAGGTGTGATGAGATCATCTTTGCGCCAAACACCAGGCCGGCAGTGGAACAGGCAAGGTGTGATTTTTGCTCGGACCCAATGCCCAACAGGATAATGGGACAATGGTCCTTTCAGTTCGCCGGATCATCGGCGGTGCTTAGGGAAGTCTTTGGCTGGCGGCAAAATGGCTCAACCAAAACGTTGTCAGTCAAAGGCTAGAATCTCTCGCTGATACAAGAATGACCTAAAAAGGGAAGGAGAGACTGGAAGATAAATGATTCTAACTGAGCATCACAATCAGTTGCAATATTTTAGCAAAATCAAATTGGCAACCCAACGACTGAGAAAAGCCTTTACCACGGCTGGAGCCTCTACACCAGTCTGAAGGATAGATTCTGGCAATCGGATGATCCGACCCATAAAGTGAGGAAATAGGAACATTTATTGGGCTGGTGGCCTACAACGTCAAGGTTGACGTGGCTGCATCTGGCATTAGGGTGGGGAAAGATGCTGATGGGTGGACTTGTTATGTATTTGGACCCTGCTCCGACAGCAAATAAGACACGTGCATTTACAAATGCTCAGGTCCTGGTGCGTTCAAGGCCAGATAAAGAGATCGATATCCAGGTTGGCGGTAGCTCGAATCCCGGGATGACAAAAGTTGTGGAAGGTGGAGAAAACCTTGCAACGAAGGGATGACAGCATCAAGAGACAGTGGGAGGTGGTGTAGAATTCACACTGAATGATGCTGTTGCCAGTAGTCGGCTGTAGGTCCTAAAGTTGGTGACCAGAACCATCGCCATCACAGGGATAACCAACAAAACGTTGTTCGGTAACCATCTCAGTGAGGTCGGTCCCGGATGAAAACTCACGAAGTGTAACTGACGGTTTGGATGGTGGTTAAAATACGTCATTGCATTACTTGTCAACATGGTGGATATCTAAGTTCAGTTTAACTGGTAACTTATGGTGAAGTTGGTAGATTTACGGAGATTTCAGTTCGTCAGAAGTCCCCTTTGAAACAAATGAAAGTTGTTTGTGATCCATGGACACAGTGAAGTCTCTGCTATCAGGTAAAGACCGAAAGGGATTTACAGTGAGTGAGACAGCAAGAAGCTCTAATCCAAATTTGCTATAGCGTCATTCCACAGACGAAAAATTGCTGCAGAAGAAAGCTTATTGTTAAGATTGACCTACGAGGTGTTGCTGAAGCACGACGCAGACTTAGATATGGGAGGCAACGACCGTGAAGGGATATGCACATTGAAAACACAATGCTAGAAATAAAAATGTTTCATTTTGAGCACCCAGGAACTTCAAAAACTAACATATTTAACTCTTAGGTACAATAATGACAAGGTGGACAATTTAGCTTTTTGTGAGTGGCCAGATATAGAGTGTTATGGATAGGAAGCAAAGTTTTTCCATCCGCCAACGATTTCTCCTTTCGCATTAGACAATTTTTAAAACGGTATAACAGGGTGGCGTCGTCCAGGTGAATCTTCACCTTGTGAAAAAGAGCAAGGTAATCTGTAAATAGCTCGAACGAAACTTTGGGACCTGAGAAGTGGTTCATAAGAATGGTGACGGCACAGTTCAAGAGGAATCAATCGTAGAATCAACCATGCCAAGAAAACGTTGCAGTTGAGGCCGAATGTGGGAGGTATGAATTCACGGATGGCCATGAAATAAGAAGAAAAATATGAATGCTGTTGATGTCAGCCAGTTGTCCAAGAATCTTGAGGGATGAAACACCGATGGCATGTTTAGTCAAGGTCTAACCAAATTTAAATTTTTAAAGAGGCCAAACAACATGGTTGCGTGTTTCATGTGTTTTTTTTGTGGCGTAGCTGGCCACAAAGAGGTGGCCAAAAGAAGCGTGGGTAAAAGAAAGGATACTTAAAACTCTGTCCACAAAACCATGAAAGGGTAAGGAGGCATTGCGAAGCCCAATGAGCATAGAGAATAACTTGATGAGACCGAGTAGGATTTGATGGCAGTCATCGATAATTCTGACCTGGAAATGTAAATCTGGCGGAAGGTCTGAAACAGGTTGAACTTTGAAAGCAGACATTATTATACCGAAGAAGTTGTAAAAATTGACGGTTCATGGTGTCAACGCTGTTCAAAGCCTTTTTATGACAGCATGGGCACCCGGCACCATTGGTAATCTTTGGACCATATAAAAAGCAGGTCTGAGTGCTTTGAAATTGCTGGTTGATACCCACCTGAATCATGTGCTCAAACTCAGCTTTAGTGCAGACATTCGTGCAGGCATCAAAATGGCCATGAAAACAAATTCGGGGTAGTAGTACGGATGTGCTGAAAATTATCATAAGTTAGAGCAGAGATGTTGAATTTGGGACTTGTAAAGCCAATGGATTTGTCAAGGAGCAGGTGAAATAGTCTATCTGTGTTAGGGTCCAGGACAGTGAGTTGACGGGAAGCCTTAGAGAAAAAGATAACCTGGACAGTGAAGCTGGTGGTCTGGTCATGCAGACGGTACTGACGGCAGTCGAGCATCAGATCAAAATGGCCCCGAAAGTCGGCACCAAGTATGGCACAGGGGGCTAGAAAAACCACAAGGACCAAAGGAAGGATACGTCGGAGGCCAATGCATAATGTGAGAGAAAGAGAATAGGCAGTGAAGGTGCCAAATGACATTTTTTTGACAGTATATGGGAAGGGATGGGTTTGTGGTACAAACGGTTAGCTACTGAGGGATGGATGACTCTCAATCAGTTTATCTCTGTCAATCCCGTCGCACCCGATGTAGAAAATGTAACCAGTGTTCGAGGTGCCAGAAAGATGGGTTACACTGACTTCGGCTGACCTGTTTCATCTTCTGCTCTCATTGAAAACGAAACATCAGGGAGGAGTGCGGTGACGGGCTGTGTCAGTAAAGGTGGTGTGATAAAAGTGTTGACTGTGCTGGTACGAGATAAGGAAGCAGGCTGGACATGCCGCATGATAACAATGGCCCAGTTACGTGCTGAAGAGACTGTCCCCTTTTGCAGAAAATCTGTATGCTGGACAAGCTTAACAATTTCAGCCTTCAGGTGCGAGTGGGGTGAGACAGGATGAACAGGCGAAATTGAGAATGCGGCAAGTGACGACTTGGTGAAGTTGTGCATTTCGAGTAATCTTTTGATCATTTTAGAAAACTGTGCAGTCAAAATAATAAAGCTGCTGCTGTGAAAATTTGCTGAACATACGGTAAGAAGTTGTTCTATGTCAATGCCTGACTAGTTAGTAGAGATGGAAGAAGTCTGCCATTCGTTCGGAGTCATAAATTGTAATAATGGAGAGTACACACTGGAGATCCTTACGATCGGCAAAACAAAGGTCCTCGAATTCGAAGTCTGAGGAGGCAGGGTGAATCAACTGAGCTATTACTGAGAACAAAATACACACACGAAGCTATGCAAGCAGTTGCCAAAAGCGGTTTCTTCTAGCAAGTGCGTCCAAATGTCCACCGTCGAGATTTTTATCCCCAAATCATCCGTATGCTGTCACCTGCAAAGGATCAGTAAAGGATGCATTTTGTTTGGCTGGTGTCAAATCGTGTGCGAGTCCAGCAATGTGAGGACGGAAGAATTATGGGAAAGAAAGAGTCTTGGAGAAAGAGGTGGGATCGCGTGAGCAGTCGTCTATGTAACTTTCACTATCCCTTTTCTCAGCACATGTATCTTACGAGGATAATATCAAAACGTAGCCTTATGATATCTAAGAATGCCTCTGACATACAAAGGAATGCTCACTATAATATGCTTGTGCTATACAGGCATAACAGCCTAGTTGTTGGTCCATTGTCTTCTTTATTAAACATAGAAGCAGGTTAAGTGAACAAAAATAGCTCAAAAGAAAGCAAGGAAAGAGTGCACGCGAGATTGGCGGCAGGCTACTGAAAACAATGAGGATTTATGCAATCGATAATTTAAAACAGAACAGCACTTCAAGACTCGGGAGAGTAGAATCTGCGAGGTTTTCGTCAGCTTTATTTCGCTTGCTCGATTTATTTCCATGCACCTTTAATCCGCCTTCGTTGGTATATCTTCAGCAGATTGCATTTTATGGTGTGCTCTAATTCACAATCACATAGTAGGTCCTATTATATTCTGAGGCTGAATATTAAGACTTCAACTACTTGAGATTTATACTTCGAGTGGTTAAATGATCAGTTTTTCACGATTATTGCATTCTTCGATTCGGTAAAACATTGGCTTTGGCGCTCAGATAACCAAGTTTAAGATCGTACTCGGTGTAGAATTTTGTGCTATCTCACACGAATGGGTGACAGGAATATCTACTACTCCGACAAATATTATGACGATAAATATGAGTACAGGTATGACTATTTTTGTTTTTTGCAATCCTTCGGCTGTCGCCAGCCTTATCAAGAATTTGAAAAATGTGGTATAACATTGCAGTTATTCCTGTCGCATACTTTTTCTCACCGAAGTGGGCTGACAAGCTTAATTATAAGATTAAATTAAATGACTGTCCTTCTCCCGTCTTCTTAATGCCGAGTTTTTTTTTACCGGCTTCGCACTCCGTGCCATCTGAGCTATAGACGGTTTTTGTAGGAGCCAGCCATCCACCTACGCTTCCTCCACTTTAAATGATTCTTTTAGGGGTGCGCTCGGTTCTGTAAATTATTTTACTTGAATCACCGATGTGAAGGAAATAATCTTGTATTTATGTTTTCTTCTTGCACCATTTAGACATGTGCATTTGCCGAAGGAATTGGTTGCAAAGATGCCAAAGAATCGTCTGATGACCGAGCGCGAGTGGCGTGCTCTGGGAATCCAACAGTCCGTCGGCTGGGTGCACTACATGATTCATGAACCTGAGCCCCATATTGTCTTATTCCGTCGCCCACGGACGGACCTCCCTAATGCTGGATCCACGAGCGGTGGGCATCTCAGAGAAAACACATCTACATGCGTAATTTACATTTTTTGAACTCGTTTACATAAAAGCATTTGCTACTTTAATCTCCAGCTTTGGACCCGGGCCTTGAAACATTTTTGTCACTTGTATTTTTAGTTGGAAATAAAATTGGGGTAAACTGCCCTACCGTGTAACTAGGATCTCACAGCGTTTGATTTCCAATTGAAAAGTAAAATAAGCGCAATAATGTTTCAAGACCCTGGTCCACAACTGGAGATTAACGTAACAAATGCTTTTATGAAGACGAGTTCAATAAATATAAATTACCTTATATTTTCATTCACCTTGCCACAACACTTTCATAATAAACGATTAGTTCGTTACTTATAAACATTGTTTTATACTTATATTTACGTATGTCTCTTAATACTCTAGTCGGTCACGGGGTGGAACGGAGTTTAACAGGTTAATAAAGCCTTGTAAATCTCTGATTAGTGCACGGCCACGACACCTAGTTTTTGGTTGGTCGGCTTTCTGCCACGAACGGTCATAGATTTAACCCTTTCGAAACTCGTGTGACAGTCCTGAGGGTGGGTACAGTTTATACTACTTCGCACGTTTTAAACGCCCGTAGACTAGATGCCCGCCACGGTCGGCCTGACCAATATACATTGCTAGTGTAGGAGCAGGGAAGGTGGTCGTCTCGTCGGCCACATAAACTCTATTTTGCGTGCTCCCCAGTTCGTCTTCACCCCCTTGTGTTTGGGTTTTAGAATCCTTTTTCGGCCGGTGTGGTGCATTGTTCTTTTAACTAGCCCAGCAATACTGGCCTATTTTGCTTTGCTACTGACAGAGGCTTTTTAATTTCCGCTTTCTGGCATCCACGAAATTGTAAGAAGAGATTGGCGACAGTACATCCAACTTGCAACGCTCCGCTTTTAGGCATCTGACTAGGAAAACAAGCCGAGTTCCCCTATTGAAAGGGGCTCATAGCATAAGTCAGTATCTTGCGATGGATCCCTGTCATCACGTATAACTTCAAAGAAAGCATGTGTTGCAAACAGGCCTATCAAAAGCCGCACCAACATTGCTGGGATACGCCGTCCTTTTGTTTGGAATGGGGACCACGTAAGTTCGCAGCTTCACGAGGAACCGGTTAATATATTTTGAATTATATTCAGATGCTCGACTCGGAGATGTACCGAATATATCCCTGTAGCTATCGAGTTTTTCTGGCAGTGTATGATTCATTCGCTTGTTTCCATGATGGCGTTAAACGTGTCTTGTTTGGTTGACATCAGGCTGCATCTTCACGCTGGGAATGGTCACACTCAGTTGAAGTGGGCCATCGGCAATTTGCGGGCGCAAAAATACGTCGGTAGCTAGGGGTATTAGGCTTTTCTCATCCTGCGCACGCGCAAGTGATTGATACTGGCTAGGCGGTGCTTCTGGCGTGTAGGGTGTCCGTCATTACGGTGTCCAGCCAATTGAGCCGTGTTGAAATACGTTTCGCCCTGAAAATACACGTATTGGCATGAACCCCGGGCTCTATTCTCGTGCTGAAGACACCCTAAGGTGCAAAGCCTGTTACGTTCCGTCGTAGGATAACGTGCCAAGTCCGTTCAGATGTGAATTTGGCGAGTAGCAAAATATTTACCATAAATGGGGCATTTGACGCTGAGTACCTCCCTCAATTTCCTGAACGGTTTAGGACCTCAACATTTGATTTTTTCTGCTGCACCTCGTTTTAGGTGGGTGCCTATAGTTTATCTGAAGCGTGGTCGAGCACGTCCCTTCGATCTCTGCCACCGATCAAAACTGTGCTGAACTAATTAACTTGTTTTGGCTCTTACAGAACAGTTTCTTTTTTTCCAAAAAAGTCTTGCTTTCTTGATTCCTGTATGGGCACAGTTTTCTTCGAGTGAGGCAGTTGGACGCTCTTCGGGATCAAGTGGATCCCGTCGAACACCCTTCACGTGTCCATTGTAACATAATCAACTAAGAAGCGGAAGTAACGAGCATTGACGTAAAAATCTGAACTTTATAAAACAATGCTTGCTGGTTGAAAGTGCATTGTCGTCCTCAGTTCGCCTGTCAGCGCAGTAGGACATGTACTTAAAAGAAGGGTCCCGCCGACATTTGCTCATTAAATAACTAAAATGAGAGGTGGTAAATTGGATTTGGCAGATGGAGTGGGACAGGGGTCTGCCACTCAGGGCGTGCCTGGTCGGCCACCTATTCGGTAAAAGGGCCTTCGGGAAGCAGCAAAACTTTGGTATCAGCAACCAGCGTGCGGCGAATAGAGGACAGGAACAATAAAGTAGAACGTGGCAGTGCCGCCTGTGTACGACACTTAGCTTTCACGCGACAGTTCGAGTGTCGTGAACGAATTCCAACGAGTGGACCAAGGTCCGCAACTTGCGTACAATTTGCTGCAATCTCTCCCCCCTCACCCGCTCGGCTCCGATGACAAGACGGCCTCATGAGGGCTCGGGCGTTGTAGCTAGCAGCTAAATGAACCGTATATGTGTGCCAAAAATGGCCTGGCCAGCTCTTCATGTAACAGAATTAACCGAGTAACAGGCCTCGTACCTGTTTTGAAGGTGCACGGTGTGTTATGTTGCACCTGTTGGTGAAGCCAATAATATGCTTGTTGCCGCAAAGCGGTCTGATTGTTATGACGTTGCAGTTTTTATTGGGACGAGGGGTTGCTAAAATGTGCAAGAAGGGTAAGAATGGGTCTATAACCTGGAGTGTGACATACTGTTACTAACATATCCACCTTAGGAGATGATATTGTTTGGAGCCTCCTGCAATTGTAGCTGGGATCTACGCCATTGATCGTAACTTTAGAGCGAAAATGTCTCTTAGTTGACTGGAGGTTTCTGCCTATTAACACTTGGGAAAGAGACAAATGAAGCCTTATGAGTATCGCGCTGAATATTATTCGAGTCGCTTTAGGCGCGACGTTCGCGTGTGAGGTTGATCTAAACACAAGGAATAGTTCACTTGTATTTATAATACCAATTTGATTTTAAAAATCGACCGGAAGAGCATAACTTAAGCAGGCCATTTGGCTCGTACCAGGCTCGTGAACGTTGGATCTAACCAAAGCTGTAAGCTTCATGTTTAAGTTGCAGGTGGATCCGGTCCGAATTTAGAATACGACTGACTGATAACGAAAACAAGTAAGCTAAAAACTGGAATTTCAATTTCCTCGAGGCTACTCACTCAAACCACGAAACCTAACGGAATAGGTACACATTGTCAATCGATCAGGCGAGATCAGTGAGCACCACTCTCCAGGTCTTCCATGCACTTCTATCTGCAGCGGGAAGATATCGCATAGTTTGGTATCTTCAGCACTAAACTTAGGATCAGCTCTGGGCAACTTGTGCAAATCACAGGTATGCCTGCTTTGGCTGAAAACAAAGAATTCAAATGTGGCTCTACAATTTTCCACGTATGTATCAAACCTCCTTAATTGACAGTATATTCCGTGAATTTCAGGCCTTTTACTGCCTCGTAGCCACCGTTTGCCCCAGTAATTTGCATAACCGCATGTTCAATATGCACGAGGAAGTTCTTGTAGGCGGCCAGTTGAATCGCCGCAAATGCGTTTTTCAGTGGATCACATGACATTGTCCTTAGAACTCGGTCCCGGCTCTTTCATATCGTCTTGCCAACAGTCTCCCACCGACTATCGATCAAGTTTTGCCCGTATCACGTGGCTGAAGTGGCAGCTGCGAGATGTCGATGGTGGATTCAATCCGTTACCATATTTTCCGTTCTCTATCATATTGAATTCTCCAAGGGTTTCTCGGGAAGGGTTTTGTGTTATTAAGTATTCTGAGTATCGAATCGACGCCTATAAGCAGTCATCTCGCGAAAAAGGCAACAGAAGATTTTCGTAAAAATACGAAAATATTTATAGCGTAAGAAATATCCCGAGCGTTTCAAACACATAGTCCCAGAGTAGCAACTCCGCCAGCCTACTAGATTTGAACTTGACTCTACTATAAGTTTGGTGGCCTGTTTTTAAAGTTATGTTCGTCCATCCGAGTTTGCGGTCAAATTGGTATTATAAATACAAGTAAACTCTTCCTTGTGTTTAGATCTACCTCACACAGGAACGTCGCTCGTAACGTGACTCGAATAATATTTGGCGCGATGCTCATAAGGATTCATTTGTCTCTTTCACAAGTGTTAGGAAGCGGAAACGTCCATTCAACTAAGGAATATTCGAACTCTAAAGTTACAACCAATGTCGTAGACTGCAACTACTATTGCATGGGACCCAATCAGCGTCATCTACTAAGATGGTGAGGTACGTGAGAGGGAGTCAGACTCTAGGTTCTAGACTCATCCTTAACTTTCTTGGACATTTTAGCAATCTCTCGTCCCAATAAAATTGCAGTGTCATAACAATCAGACCGCTTTGCGGCAGCAAGCATATTATTGGCTTCGCCATCGATGGTACGACAGGCGCAACATGATGCGACTTGCACTTCCAAAACAGGTACAAGGTACGTTATTTGGTGTATCCTGGTACACGAAGTGGCAATCAGGGTGTGTGTGGCACACGTAGACGATCCAGGGTTATGAGGTTTCAATACCATGTAGACGCCCTGTGAGTTCCCACCGATGAGGCAGTGAAAAAGAAAATGCGTATTTCTGTCCAATTTGCAGTCGTCGGTCTGTCTGACCCAAATTCCAGACCGGGAACATGCCACACTCGAGTCCGCAATCCTCGATCACCACCCACTAATTCATCGTACCACATTTAAATCCTTGCGTTCTTTGGGTTGAGATTCAAAGACTCGACTATCGATTCTGACGGCAGGACAAAATACGAAGCGAAGTTGTTTTCGGCATGTCATTTCAAGTCTACAGCTCCCAATAGAGAAACCGTCCGCTAGACCGTAAATTTCCTTGTTTAACTGCAATTTGGTTGAGGCCCAGTTTGTGAACTCCTGGCCCAACTACATGTCATATTTTTTTGTTTAATGGGTTAAGTTTATCTGATATTGCAAACGCGCGTGACCAGGAGCTGATGATCTTAGAAGACTGTAAGGAATAAAAAGTTTATCAATATTATAAAGACGCGTAACAGCCAATTCTCTAAACACTTGCAGCTTTCAGCATATTTTTTTCAGGGGCAGGGCACAGAGTGGTCATGCCACAAAACTCCGCCGATATGAGACCTTCCTCCATATACTGCCTTCTATGTTCTAATTTGGTGATTTTAGAATAGCAAGTCTGCGTTTTAAAAGGAGCACTTCACTTTCCTCATATTGCATGAAAAAACGGAAGAAAGGGCTGAAGGTTCCCGTCAGATGAGTTCATGACTTTTAGAATTTGGATTTAGGGTTGAAAGCATTTGCAAAAGCCGAATTTAAAGCGAACAGAAAAACACATAACACCTACTGAGTACCCCGGAAAGTCAGTGAGACTATTCTATGGCCACGGTCGGTGCAATGGACTACGCGGTTGATGCACTGAACCAATACAGAGCCAGATCAGAGCACGGCAGGCATTAGTGGGGATGCGTACCCATAACAAATGCCACACATGTGGGGAGTGGCAGGGTATGGCACACACACAAGTGCCAAGTCATGCCATGCGAACCATCTGTGCCGGATTCCGCCTCTGGTCTTCTTCACTCTGTCATAATATCGCGCCCAGGAGGATGAAGGTTGAGGGACTGCGGTTGATGATGCCCAAGCCTACTATCACTACCAACTAATTCAGGTGCAAGTCACCGTCTGCGCTCCTATCCTGCTGGGAGCACACGGTAAATATAATTAGAATTGACGGTCGAATTGTCGAGACTGCCTCAGCATGGCATGGAACGTGACATTAGAATGCACAGTCATCTCAAATCCTAAGACTTTTTGGGTTAAAAGGAAAAAACAACAACTACTAATCATCCAGGGATGGCTCTTATTTGTCCGAACAGGTCGGCTTAAGATCGGCCTGGGTTGAGTTATGGGGTTAATTGTATGCTTGCAGTAGGGTTAAGAGACGAAAACCAGGGATTATTTGCCGCAGCCGAAAAACATGTTCTATCCTGCCACCTGATATGGGAAGAGTGAATCCCATGCGCATTGCCTACCTGTAAGTTATTGCGTATTTTAAAGGCGACTAAGCAGAACGATTCATTGACAAGGATTTAATGTGTAAAACCACGTGCCTATTACTTGGCTACTTATATGATTTAGATAAGCATGTAATACTGCTGATAGAATCCGATCTGTATGGGGATGGGAACATGACCACTGGAAGTTGTGCTGAGAAGGGAGGGTGGTAGGAACGTAGGCATACTAAAGACGGTTTGGGGTGAACAATAGGTTTACTTAAGAAAGTTAGAGCTGTGGTTAACGATGGGGTCAGTTTTAAGGTAAGTTTAGGGGTAGGGTTAGTTTTAGGTTTGGGATTAGTGGAAGGGCTAATTTTAGTGTAAGGGCTTGTTTTAGCGTCAAGGTTGGGGTCAGCTTTTGGGTTGAGGCTAATTTTAAAGTGAGGCATAGTTTTAGGGTAAGGGTTTGTTTAAGGGTTAGGCTTAGAGTTAGCTTTAGGAATAGAGTTAGACATGACTTTCGTGTTGGGATTAGTGTTAAGGTCTGGCTTAGATTATCTGTTAGGTTTGGGGTTAGGGTAATGGTTAGGGATTGCGGTTTAACCGTCTTCTTTGAGCTACTATCAGCCCACTGCCGTTTTGGGTTTTCTTCTAAATTGCATTTTTACAGTAACCTATGACTAGATAGGGGCTGTGGGGGTTTTATACGGCTGCCATAGGGGTGGCTTTCTTCAACTTTGTCATTCAACTTGTCATTCTAGCAAAAAGGAGACACGCACCATTTGGGGTTGAAATTTATTGGCGTCCCTACCACCGACATACCCTTCCATTTGGTTTTCGTATTTTGGACACTTTAGGCTTCTACAACATTCCCGTTTGCTCCTTCATGGTTCATTTTCATTCAGTCATTACCTTCGAACCAGCGTATCCCTCGCTTATATGGTCGACGCGTGCGGTCCCTCTCCGTTTTGGATGCCGACTGCTGACCTTCATTAAGCCAAGACCATCACCCGTTCCACCTTATTGTTAGTATCGTTCCGTTTGGGCTCCTATTTCTTACGCGCGAGTTGCCTTCCTTCACTTCCTGCTTTCTTGAACCCGGGCCACCCTAGACTTCGGTGTCCGATATGCCTACTTTTGATTACTTTATGTTACATCTGTTATGTCCCAAAAACTAAACGACACCTACGTCGGTTTCCTTGCCTAAGTACTACGAAACGACGCTCTTGCAGTTGAAATTTCGTTAACTGTTGTCACAAAGAATATGCACGAAATAGGAAAAAAGGGGTTGGGCAGGGATAGGGTACGGAACTGGCCCAAAAAACGATAACCGTAGGATCCTGTCTAACGGGAATGGAGGTAACAGAGATTATATGAATAGGACCAGACAGCACGAAACCGAACGCAAAAATTAAAAATGTAATTCAATTTTGCATGGCAGTGTTTTGCTACGTTAAGAAGATCAACGGAAAATGACAGCGTAAAATAAAAACGGCCCAATAAGCAGCACTGGCGGGTCTACGCGAGGTCAAATTCCAAGGGTAAATCAACCAATTCGGACGAGAAACAGATAGAAATTGTACGTGATAGATGACGCCGATCGAAGCTGGCTAGGCAAAGCGCAATAATAGGGGGGGACAACGTGCAAAGATAACCCATTGCAGAGCGAATAAGCCAAGTATGTTAAGGATGATATTAACTCACCGCGTATGTTAATAATAAATGCAAAGTTATGAAAAAGTAGTGAATTAAGTAAACAAGTTTCCCAAGTATCAATATTTATACGTATAACCATAAATGAATATAAAAATTAAGGAAAAGTAAAATAAAATAAATAAAAATAGTCAGTTAGATGTGGACTAATTGGTAAACAACCCATACGATGGGTAGGTAAGAAAGTAACTAGGCTTATAAATAAGTTAAGTAGTAGAAAAATAGGCAATTAGGGGATAATGGAGTATATGATAGGCAAAGAAAAAAATAATTGATGCATAAATTGGTAGATAAATAGGTATGAAAACCGATAGTTGTAAAATAGGGATAAAGGTTAAGATAGATTGATCAATAAGTGTTTAAGTTTATATATAATAAATAAACACGCAGATCATACGTAATAAGGACTAGCTTTATCTATCTGTGCACCAGATAAAAGCTAGTCCTTATTACGTATGATCTGCGTGTTTATTTATTTCATATAAACTTAAACACTTATTGATCAATCTATCTTAACCTTTATCCCTATTTTACAACTATCAGTTTTCATACCTATTTATCTACCAATTTATGCATCAATTACTTTTTCTTTACCTATCACATACTCCATGTATATATATATATATATATATATATATATATATATATATATATATATATATATATATATATGATATGATATGATATGATATGATATGATATGATATATGCTAGTTGATGCGCGGGTGACGGTCAATAGCTCTTAAATAATGCACCAAAGAAGGCCTACTAAAGGGAGCATAGTAGTTAGTTATGAATATTAAAACACCACACAATCGGTTTATACCATGTCCTTAGCTGCGGTTTGTTTTAAAAGGCACCTAGTTTCCTTTATTAGATGCATGATAAAAGTCCTGCGGATCAGCTGACATAAGTAACTTTGCATGATTTGAGCGTTTACTTCCCTGTGACTTCCCCGCATTCGACTGAGCACGCCTCCGCTAAATGCGCGAGGAAAATTTCTCAGACAGTTGCTAGATTATCCTTCTTGATATCGAACCATAGTCTGTTCTGCACTTCAACTAAATGGGTCCCATACAGCCCTGCCGGAGACCGGTCCAATTTCTCTTAACTTACGCTTTAACTGGCTCCAGTACACCTCAATGGCTTAGGTATGGCGGCCTCTTGTCGGATGCACTAAGTGCTGTGAATGATCTATGGTGAATTGCTGGTATCTTTCACTGCCGAAGGATCGATCGGCCCTCCATTCGCTTATCATTATCACATTCCGCCACCACCCACTTCCTAATTTCTATCTTTAGGGATGGCCAGCTCCTATAATTCACTTGCTCTAATACGGCTCTCCATCGCACGGTGTCGTGCATTCCTCTTATCCAGTTCTGCTTCTTCCTTCTACCCTCATTATGATTTCGTCTGGTAACTAGCATTCCATCGGTTTTCACTATACCGGGTCCTCCCAGCTGTTTCATTTTCTCCAGCAGTGTTTTTGAGCACATCTCATGGCATATTCCATGCTACGTTACCACCGTTTGGTGGGTAATACCAACATATTAAAGTCAGCAAAGCTTTCATACGCCTGCACTTTGTACACCTATACATGAATTCATACATAAGTACGCGCGATATTTGCTGGTTCATTGGTCAGCTGCAGTGACATTGCAATTTAATTGGAAGAATCTTCGTCATCTTACGGCACCCAATGACGTGGAGTGAGTTAAGCGTTTACCAGACTTGATTCCTTGGCGTGGGTTGGTCCGTCTGTAGATGTCCACACTTTCGGTTAGGTTGTTTGAATGTTGAAAAAGAAACAGAGGATTTACATGATTAGATTCAGCTAGACAAATTAAGTAAACATTGGATAGACAGAAAACTGACCATTTGCCACTTGGACTAAAATTCTGGCTCTAATTTACATTTTGCATTTAATGCATATTAGTTAGATGGATCACTGAAAATTTATAATTCGATTCTAATTTATATCTTAGCTTGCAATGTAAATAACATGATTTGCTCTTCGGTCACCATTCATAAGGCACATTTTATGCAGATTTACATGCTTACTTACCGTCTATATGCGTTTCAGCGCATTTCAATATAGCTTGCCAGTTCCGGTTTCCTGGGGGGCATAGCCTGTCTACCGTCGTTGATTAAATACAGTTTCAAGAAATTAGTCACCTACAGGTTGTTTTTCTGTTAGGTAATAATGGTCGACGAGATACATTTTTCGAATTGCGCGCTGTTTCGTACACTGAATTGATGTATTTAAACAAACTTCTTCGTGTTCACTATATTTCTATCTTTAGCTCTACATTTTCCTTAACGTTACCATTTTCTTCACACATGTATCCCCTGGTTATTACCATTCACATATTATGGGAGAACTTGAATGTTGGTTTCACTCATCAGACCCTTACTCACCACACCAAATTTACATGATCTAAACGAATTTTTCAAGCTGACATTTTCCAGTGTCGGTCTAGTAAATTAAAGTCCAGTCACGAAGCATCAATTTTTTGGCCCAAAGCACTTGTGGGGCAGCTCCTTCGTGGAGAGCGGAAGGATATAAGAAAAAAAACGACAGTGCCAACCCATGTCACATGACGTAGGCAGGGAGGCGGTGTGCACGAGTTTATTTATAATGAAATAAACTTCAGTTTATCAACCTTACCTAAACCCATACTACCCACCTACATTCGATAACAAGACAAATTCAAAACGGTTGGAGAGGGCATGGGCATTGTGAGTGATGTAGGTTAAGAACCAGTCTGCCCATGTTACGCATGATCTAAGCCAATAAACATGCGTGATTCTGCAATAAGGATCAGTTCGGGCCTCAGATATGTGAGGTCGACACGAAAGCTACATTATGAAGGAGCCATGGCAGTCCGAGTTTCAGTTTCAAAGAAAACCGGATTCTCCCGTGAGTTCACAGCCTACCAAGCCACGACTAATAGCGCATCCTGATAGTTTTGGATACGTTATTTTTATTACTACAGCTCAAGAGTTGACTCCGACAATATCCACCATGTGCACTACAGCACGATGGGAACGAGGGCGGTGAATTGCGCATGAATTAATTTAAAATGATAACGGAGTTGCGCTAAATCTGATAATTATCTCCTCCTCTCCCACCTGGGCCCGGTTTCAACGCGGAGTCAAGAGGACTGTAGGCAGGATGCTATGTAAGTTTTATTGCAGTTAGGAGTGCTCTGACGTGCAAGTGTTGACCTTACTTCCCCTTCCTTATCTCATGCGCCAGTTAATTCTTGGAGTTGACCCAAAAATTTCTAACCTGTTTTGGATCAGTGGATGATGTGGCATGAAATCCTCCATAAAAGGCGTGCTATTTGCATTTAAGACAGTAGATAAGGCAGCTTTCAGACTCGTCAAACTTAACTGAGTGACCTGTGTTGGCTTCAAAACAACTGCGGCACAGCCCATGTAGGGCGTATCTATGCGTATCTGTAAAGTGTGATGGTGTTGTAGAAAGCTGCGGTAGGTCGACAGGCGATTAACATTTATTCATAATTTAGGTAAGATATAGTATTTTTCCGATTTATTTCCGTTCAGTTGGTAAAAGTAATAAGCAATTGCTTTAAAACCCGTATTGTTTACAACCCTGGGTTTGATTACACATCGGTTGTCGAGTTCGAAGCGTTCTACCGTGTGATTCATACTAAGTCGGCGCAGTGTGGCGAGTTGCACATTAATTAGATTATAGTTTTAATAGGCTTGCACAGCACTCTCTCCTCCTCCCTGACGTGAGCCCAATCTCATAACCAATTAACAAACACCTGAGATGGGAGAATGCGCATGCGACCGGTGTGGGCGGACCTGCCACTAAACGTGCCACCACACCTGGCTCAGATACCACTGAGTTGATGTGCCGCAGGAGCCACAGTAAAAGGAACCATTGCATCCTGACTCTCAGTCCACCAGTCGACCATTTCACACAACCACACACTGGGCGCGCTACGTGATCCAAGTTATCTCGTCAATTGGCAACCTTTCAAGCCACGGCTTTGAGCGTGCCAGCTTGTTTTTTGAATGAAAAATGCGCTGGATTGTTGAACCTAATCTCTTTTCTCATTAGCAGGCTCCAGCCACTATTCAATCCCATCAGTTGACTGGTGCGGGGAATTGGCACAGCGGCTGACATACACAATAAACTCTCCTGCGCGTGTAAAGTTCACAATTTACCCTTAAACACAAAGGGAGTGAGTGGCTCGCACGTCCCATGCGTGAGAATGTCCGAAGTCACGGTAAGAAGGAAACTTTGCAGCGTGACTTTCAGACCACCATTTGGCCACTATACATGAACCTTCATTAGGCTGCGTGTTAGGTCTATGTTCCATCCTCAGTTGGCAACCTTCCAATTCAGCGTATTTAGCGCACCTTGATGGTCTCAGTCTCGAGCACACATGCAGTAGAGGAGCCATATGGAGAAGCAGCCGAGGAACAAACTTCCTTCTTACGCGACAAGTGTCATTTACAGGTATGTGTTTTGTGATATTGAACGTGGTCATGTATTAGCTAGGTGATGGTGAGGTGAAAAGGGGTGATTTGTTATACCCGGCGGTGTTCTACCGCAGGTTTTCATGAAGGTGCATGTTGTCTTCTAAGCCCACGCGGTAAGTGAGTGTGAGTGGGCATTGCGGACGGTTTAGGCAGAAATTCTGAGTGGATATTGATGCTCCTGACGCTGGTTCGTGGGTCACCGTACAGTGGATTAGCAAGTGACAGACTAGGTTTGTGCATGCTGTGAATATATGACCGTAATGAGGACAGCTTGTGATCAAGTTTCCATTGCTAATGATGGCCTAAGCGTAAGTGGTAAAGATTGTAGTTATCGGGACGGCAGGAGTATTTTAAACAATGATAAGGGTTGGCGCGTTATTCGGGTTGTGCTCCTATAACAAATACAGAACATAAAGGTGTGGTGGCACGCCTAGGGGCGGCTAGGACTTGGGGGACCCGGCCGCGCCAGCCACCTGCGTCCTCTCCCGCCTCCGGTCTTCTTGACTCTGTCTTGACACCGGGCTCAGGTGGGGGAGGAGGAGAGAGTGCGGTAGATGCAGCGCAAGTCTACTATCACTTTAAACTAAATCACGCGCAAGTCACCTTCCCTGCTCAACTTTCCCATGAGCATACGGTGGACATCGTCGGACTACGACGGTCGAACTGTCGTACGGTGCCGAGCTGTTACTGTCTTGTGACTGAAGCTTTTCAACATGGCTGATTCGTTGGCAACGCTAGCATGTTGTAATGGGTTAGATCTTGGAGTTTTAGATCGGAGGCGACTGTGACATATCAGCCGAACTTTGGCTTTGATAGTGGTGATCCGGTTTGCGTCGTAGATTGCTGCTGTTTTCTTCTCATGGCTACTCGGACCTAAACGAGTTCCTCTCAGGTCTCCGGGTTGATTTGCCGTCGCCTTGAAGAATTCTTTAAGGTGTCCTTGCAGATTCCTTTTTTTCTCCTTGTCAGCGAGAACTGGTAAAAACGTTTCAATACAAGATTCATTGGCGTGATTCCCGTCTTCAATCCTTACTAGATGGACGTTTCATTGCAATTACAAATGCTTTGGAATGGCATGAAGGTTGAAAATTCTGGCCCTCTCCAGAGCTCTCGTGTCAGGGATCTTGTCTCGCCATCTCAGCTTCAGCATTCTGCGGAGGCAGCTAATATGGAAGTGACTGAGCTTCCTGGCTTTTGTAAACGTAGACGATCTATGTCTCTGCTCCATACTGGCGTGTTGTCAAGGTGATGGCGTTGTGTATCTTTGGTTGGTGTACAGACGAAGGCCGTGACGTTTCCACACGAAGGCTTGCAGTTGGCCGAAGGTCTGACTGACTTTAGTGACCCGATGAGCAAATTATTCATTGATTTTTTGCTGTGTGAGTGTGTGCTTTCAAGATAGGCAAAGCTCTTCATAGTTTTAATTATGCTGACGTTGACATTTATTCGAGGGGCATTGTAGTCCATATTGAGTGATTGTAAGTGCATGATCACCAATTTGCCTGTGTTGATGGTCAATCTTAATTTGGCGCATCCACCGGCGACAGAGAAGTTGATACTCCTTTGCATATCCTATTCGGTTACGATTTAAATACCACAGTCATCAGCAGCCAGCAAGTCATGGACGGTATTTGAACATACACGCGCTAGGGATTGTGTGCACAAGCTATTTTAAAGATCCCTGTCAGTTCTGAAGTCAATGCGTATTCCAGCGAGATCATCACGGTAGATATCCATTAACCAGGCAAAGAACACGAGGCTGAAGAGGGTAGGAGCGAGTACTAGGTCAGCTTATTTCTGTCAGTATATTTAGACCGACGCGGGATTGAATATGTGGCCGCAATGTGGGCCAATATCTGCATTGTTGGTCATAGTGATGTAGGTGTTCATGGTAGCAGTGGTATCGACAGCATCAATGGTGACAGTTTTGCAGGAGATAGTTGCCATTTGTCATACGTTTAGGAAGAGTTCCGGTTACGATTGGAACGATTATTTCCACCCACAGCGAGCCTCAAGAAACACACGGTACTGGTAAATGAAATGTGAAAATTCTGACGTCTGATACGGCGACGCTCAGTAGTTGGTTGCTAGTTTTGGCGGGTTATTGTGACGGAGAATACGAGACAGTGCCTTCCCGGCGCTTACCAAATATAAATTCTAAATTCTAAATTCTTAATGTCTGACACTGTCAATGTCTTCTAAATTTTGCTATATTTGGAACTAATTTGATCTCCAATATTTTAGATTTAATGGCTATGTATTCGCTTTGTACTTCTTAATGCGATGGGTTGCACAGACTAAGGCTCCCGTCTACATGAAAATACGTTAGGTCTTAAGATCATTAGTGAAATTCTTCTGGGAATTTGAATTGTTTTGTTATCGCCGGATAGAGGTCTGTAGGGTGTACTATTATCGCCGATATAGCTAGCCTGACCTGAGAGTGCAGAGTATAATTACGGAGAATGTCAGTTCATTGCCAAGCTTCAATGTCTGGGATTCTCCCATGAAACCCATTCTTTAACACTATGCACAGGCGCCTGATGTGGGAATGACAAAGATTCCTTTGTTGTATTCCATATTTGGCCATTTTATCCGCCATGCAACGGGATGTTGTCGGCCCACAAACCACATAAGACTCAGTTTTGTATTCCAGAAGATAATGTGGCGATTCCAGACGGAAAGCTTTAGCCGATCTAAGACCTGACTAGCTTTTTAGTTTAGACTTCCAATTTAATCATCGAGATTGACATTTTCTGAAATTTACACTATTTCCAGGCGAATGTGTCCGCAAATAAATAAAAAAATAAATAACAAAATTGTATATTTAAGGCCCAAAGAACCCCGTCATTTCAAACTAGTATCGTGGTATAAATAAATTCAAAGTGGATAATTGCTGCACTATGTGAGCAGCCATATTAACAGCAGAAATGAATAATATGGTAGGCATATCCGATTCAGAACGATTTGCCATGTTTTAAAACAATAGTCAACAATCTTTGAGGTGAGTCCCACTTAAATTCATGCTGTCCTCGTTTCATTCAACAAATGACGGAGGCTGGTAAATAGCCACTGTCTTCCCCATCCTAGTGGTCAGTATCCGGAGTAACAGAGGTTTACAATCCACTGCCTGTCTGCTTTGAGATTTCGTACGCGTAGTTTTCTGCGAAAAGGAGATCGTGGATGTCGACCTTGGAGACCAACGGAGATATCTGTATGTTCGGGACGTTAAACCGTTGGTTGACTGTTTGGTAGAAGATGAGACTCCTGTTCGTATTCTATGGAACGCGGACATCAACGTAGGCGTAAATGGGTATAAAATCTGCTCCTTTCTAAAATTTGATTGAAAATGTATATTTTATTGCCAACAACAACTTGTAACAACTCACAAAGTTCGGACGTGATTACCAATGACGACCGGATAACAGGAACACAATCCCTGAATCCTAAGGACGATGACCAAAACGAATCACAAATCACATCCTCCCATCTTTGGTGCTCTAACAAGCCCGTAGTGGCACCCCAAGGAACAAACTCGCGGCAATCTGCAATGGGGAAACACCAAAACACCACCAAATTGGATAACGTTCCGACTTCAGTCTCGACTTCTGCCGGCTATCCCAGCAGTTCTAAAGAATCCTTAGCTGAGAGCGAAAAAACCAATGAGTGGCAAGATAAAATTGGGAAAAACCAGAACACGGCTATAAAGTTTAAAAAGATATCAATAAATATATCTGGTCACTCAGAGGAAAATATGGTCAGCAGTGTCTTGAAAGACGCCCTGGACCGAGAGAACTGCGTTGTTATCCAGGGCCGACCTGAATCAAATGCTAACACCTCAAAGGAAAGGATATCCGCTGATCTTGCTTTGTTTCAGCACCTGCTGAACGATATACTTCATTCGGGAGAGAAGATAACCGTTCGAGCAGCCTTCAGGATAGGAAAAAAAGATATTGAACAGTCAGAAACTGTGAGACCACGGCCTATCAAAATCGTCTTGGAAAACCAGGAAGAGGCTAAGCTACTTCTCTCGAGAAAAAAACCAAACTTCGAAACTCTCATAAGCAGGTTTTTTTCAGCCGGACTACTCTCCTGCAGAACGTCTGAAACACCGCGAATTAGTGATAGAAATGAAGAGGAGACTTGCAGCTGGAGAGAACAGTTTGATTATTTACAAGGGACGTGTGATACAGAGAAACGCAGCATTACTCTGGAACCAGCCAAAGCTAATGATGGCAGTGACACAGTAGTATTGGCACACTCGAGACAAACGGAATTTGGCAGGGCCGAGTGCCGCCAACTTAAATTTCTGTATACCAACGCCCAAAGTCTGCTTTCGAAGCTCGACGAACTGAGAATTCAGGTAGCCATTCTGTCTCCCGATATTATAGCAATCACAGAAACATGGCTGTCACAGAACATCAGCGATTGCGAAGTAGCCTTATCCGGGTACCAGTTGTTCAGGAGAGACCGCACTCACCGCCAGGGTGGAGGAGTTGCGATGTATGTTAAAATCAATTTCACAGTGTGTGAAATGACAGAGAAGATTAACAATGGTATTGAGGCTATTTGGCTGAAAATAAAGACACGGGGATCGCAGTCCCTTGAAGTCATAACTCTGTACAGACCACCGGGGACAGACACTGACGCTGATACTTGTTTGTTGGAGAACATAAAGGAAATTGGTAGTCGACCTGATGGTGTTCTAATGGGGGACTTTAATGCACCCAGCATTCGATGGAACGATCTGCTGGCGCAGTGCTCAAAGTTGTCCTTCGATCACCGTCTGCTTAAGTCAACACTTGAAGCTCTTCTCACACAACATGTATTTTTTCCAACAAGAGCGCGTGGAGGACAACAGGCTAGTTGTTTAGATCTCGTCTTCACTAAAGATCCTGACAGTATAAACGAGGTTCACTACCTACCTCCACTTGGTCGAAGTGATCATGCAGTACTTTCATGGGAGTATGGTTTATATTCGGTGCCACCTGCAATGAATGAAACCAGGCCCAATCTATGGCGGGGAGACTTTTGCAAGATGAGAGCTGAGGCATCACGAATGGACTGGGATCTTTTCTACTCCGGGAATGTCTCTGAGGACTGGAATTTATTTAAGGAGTGGTTGTTGAACCTAATAAAATGCCACTGTCCGCCATCAAAACTTAGGATATCTAACAGACCACTGTGGCTAACAAGGGAACTGGAAACGAGAGATTAACAGGAAAGGAAGGCTTTGGAAGAAATTTTTGCCGATCCAATGAAAATTTAGCCTTGCAAACATACAAAACGCAAAGGAACAAGGTTAAAAAGCTTAATCTTCAACAGCAGACGGGATTACGAGAGGGATTTGCTCCAGCGAGCAGTTCACAATCCCAAATTGCTCTACAGCTATGTAAGAAAAAAAGCACACAAAACAGGAACCCAATTCCTGTAATGAGAAACGATGATGGTTTCGAGATTACAGAAATTCAAAACAAAGCTGAACACTTTTTCACAGTTCTTTCAGTCAGTTTTTCACCCGAGAAGCAGGTTTTATTCCATCTAGTTGCGAGACTATGGAAGCACCAATTATTCAGGATATGCTCTTTCGAGAAGAGGCGGTCTTTGAAGAATTAAAAAGTCTGAACGCATGCAAATCCCCTGGCCTCGACGAGATTCCAGCAAAGTTACTCCTCGAACTTGCTCGAGAGCTGGCCAAACCGCTATTCTTTCTGTGCCAGAAATCGTTCGACACTGGAATGCTTCCTACCGACTGGAAAACAGCCCACATTACACCGCTTCACAAAAGCGGTAGTCGTGCCTTTGCTACAAACCACAGGCCTGTCAGCCTGACCTCAATCTGTTGCAAGGTTATGGAGAAGCTTGTCAAAAAGGAATTGATGGTTTATTTAGAAACCCATAACCTCTTATCAACTGCACAATACGGCTTTCGTAGGGGAAGATCGTGTGTTACGAACTTACTTTTATACTATGCAAAGCTGGACAAAAGCACTCGATGCAAAATACACTGTGCATGTGGCGTACATTGATTTCCAGAAGGCATTCGATAGTGTTCCGCACCAGCGTCTCCTTTTTAATTTAAGAATGTTTGGTATTGGAGGCAAACTTTCTACGTGGATCAAGAATTTTCTCGTCGGTCGTTCCCAAGTGGTCTGCGTAGGCGGATCGCGATCAAAGCGCACTGTCATCGAGAGTGGAGTTCCGCAAGGTTCAGTTCTCGGACCAATCCTATTTCTCTTGTTTATTAATGATTGTGTACAGGAATTGGACTGTGAATTTGCTATGTTTGCGGACGATATAAAAATTTGGAAAGTTATTAACAATGCTGCCGATGGAGACGATTTCCAAGAAAATCTCCATCGATTGGAAGAGTGGTCCCGCAAATGGCTCTTGCCCTTCAACTCCAAAAATGCGCCCTGCTACGTCTGGGAAGTCGGAATCAGGTCACTGATATGCGACCCTACTTTTTGAACGGTATGCGACTCCGAGAAACACACACACAGAAGGATCTCGGCGTTTGGATGACAGACAACAAGAAGCCTTCTACGCAATGCTGCAAGGCGGCTAAATCCGCCAATTCAATGCTGTACTCTATCAAGCGGGCATTTAAAGTTTTCGATGAAGACTGCTTTTCTAAAGTCTTTGGTACGTTTGTTAGGCCCCATCTTGAATATGCGATCCAAGCCTGGCGACCGTGGACCCAACAGGTTTACAAAATGCTCGAAAGGGTACAGCGACGAGCCACAAAATTAGTAAGAGGTCAAGGTGAACTGCCATATGAGATTCGCCTAAATAACTTACAGCTCTATCCTCTGAGTTATAGGCAGTGGCGCGGAGACTTGATACAAACCTTCCGTATCGTGCGTGGCATGGATTGCGTCCTCCTATGTGATGAATTTTTCCAACTTGCTACTACGAATAATCTCCGAGGTCATCCATTCAAACTAAGTGTGCCCAAAGTAAGATTGGATGTGAGGAAGTATTTTTTTCACCAACCGTGTCTTGAAACCGTGGAATAACCTACCTGAGGCGATTTTAATGTCCCAGTCTGTGGATATATTTAAACATCGGCTTGACATACATATGTTGCTGCACCAGGAAGATTATGTGACTACTTTACCTTAACAATATCCGTTTACCACGTAAATCTGCCTGCATTCACTTGACTGTAACTTTTTTTACATTGCTTATTATTCTTCCGACTTTCTGTATCAAATAGGGATTTCAAAGGCGTAAGCCTATTTTTCTCAAATACACTGAACTGAATTTAACTTATGGGTACTTAATAAAACACATTTATGCATTCCTATTTATTTAATGGACACGTTTCCCAGAATGTCTGAATGCAGTGCGGACATTTTGCTTAGGTTATTCACGTCTACCTACTCTTCCTGGCAGATTGTAGGGCCTTGTAGAAAATAACCATAAATCGTCGAGGAGTTCGCAATTTGAGGATCATAAGTTTTTCCTACAGGCCTTTCTTCTGCATGTTGAGGAGATTCGTCAAGCCCTATGGATGGTTTTTTTTCGCTTGCAATTTATCCGAATAAGGCCGTATAATAGAGGATCGAAAGCAGAGAACTTTTACTTCAGCAAATCGGGTACATTTGTGTGAATGAATAGACAAATAATATCCTGCGAATAAAGCGTAAAAGGTAACATTCTATCAGCTCACCAAAATCACGTACATCTTGGAAAATAATTCAAAAATGTTAGCACATACATGTAGTATCTTTTTCTGTGCTAATTTTTTCATCTGTGTGACCAGGCTTCATGCCTAAGATAATTGCTTTCGTTTACTTCCTAATTGGCTGTTGGCAAGTTTTCCTGAGGTTTCTCGCACAATTTCACTTTCTGATTGCCCATAGAATGTGGTTTCTACTGACACACACAAGCTATTGCTCATATTGATTTTTCTCAAGTGGCCATACATACGACCCATCGGTAACCCCCAGATCAGACTTCATACAAGTATTGCAGTACTGATATTACTTGTTGGTTTATAAACGATAACTGGCAATAAGGTACGTTCTGATGTGGTGAGATATACGTTTGAGCATAGAAGCATATAAATAAATACTCCTGTTTGTTATCTTAGGCAAACTATATGCAGCGTTGGTATTTGTAACTTTCAAGATTTCAAGGTCATTATATTTGGCACTTATTTAACTGCTACTAATGGGCATGGAATTGACATTTATTTTTTTCAATGTGACTGAAGGAAGGTAGTCTTCACTTATTCGATATTTTTGGACTCAAGCTATAATGGAACAAATACCATTGCCGATTCAGGGTTTTTTGTTATCAAATACTTGGTATGTTTCGATATTTGTGTTATATTTTTAGTTCTTTCTTACAATCAAAGAAGACACGTGACAGCGTTTGTCTGGTAAGCTACCTTTAAATATTTTGAAGTTGTTGCTTCCAAGTTACAGTTTAAATTTGACTGAAAATGTATTCTTTGTGTATTTGTGTACGTGATATTATTTGTTAAGTATCGAATGTATCGAAAGCTTGTTTACATACGCCTCATGTCAACAACTATTTCAAAGTAAATGTTAATATCACCCTCAAAATTGTGTTTTACTGATTTATAGTTAGCAGAAACACCAGGAATTCAAGATAACTATCCACATAATTTTATAGCGTTT
This sequence comes from Schistocephalus solidus, assembly GCA_017591395.1. Lineage (NCBI taxonomy): Eukaryota > Metazoa > Platyhelminthes > Cestoda > Diphyllobothriidea > Diphyllobothriidae > Schistocephalus > Schistocephalus solidus. Next base: position 74,892 of record WEDG01002492.1, read on the forward strand.
GACCTGTAAATACTGAAGAACATCAGGAAGGTTTACTATGTGACCCAGCATCATTGCCAATATTAATTTTTGAATCTTATTGAAGCCACTTAATATAAACCAAATTACAAGTTTGTTCTCGGGAATTTTTTGTTAGTCAATAGTTGTAAATATTATTTCGAAGATTTATTAAGGCCCACACTCTTTTATAAGGCGTATAATCTTGAGCAAACGCGCATTAATGTTGCATTAATATTAATCTGGTCATTGGTTGAGGGAAACGTAATTGTTTCTGATAATGCTATCGGCAACATGGGTTAGTTGTATTATTTTTTTCAAATTGGACTATGCTGATGAAAGGCATAATTTAAAAACATCTCTATTGAATAGTTTTCATCCCGCATTCGGGGTTATCCACGTTTTTTAGGTTTTTAGTACCTTATTCAGCAAACATTAAATGAACCTTGCAGATTTCTAAGAGCATATATATATATATATATATATATATATATATATATATATATATATATATAAGGTTGACGAAAATACTGTCCTGAATATATTTTGTAAAACCTGCTGAATTTTTAAATTATTTTTCCAAATTATGACGATACCTTTTGTTCCACATCATATAGAACGTTAATGAAGCCATTTCCCCCACGATCTACACGTCTTTTAATTATTAAGATTACTCATTATGCCTTTTATTCCTTTGTAAGATCGGCACTTTCGAATTGTAATCCTTGAGCCATCTGTATATTCCTGTATATACGGTCGCCAAATAACCTAAGCTTCCAATTTCGATCAAAATAAAGCCTTTGATCGTTTGATCAGACCCATGTTTCCATCTCTTACGACCACATGCCTACGGCTTCCCTGAAAGTCATTTTATTTTGGATTGATCCGCCTGAGGACATGAATGCAGATGCTCTGCGAACAAAACAGGTTGAAACGATCATAATGAGTATTAAATCATAAGAATCAGGTACATTAAGTCAATATACATGTTCTGCTAATTCTAAATATCATACCATCTTCGGCTTTCTGTTTGAGTTTATTTCACAGGAGTGGATAATACCTACCATGACCTTTCTTTAATCCTTGATATACAGATGAAAAGTGACCAAATATTCCCAATATTTTTGGAAGAAAACACGCACATTTTATGTTAAGATCGAGGATTTCCATCGAAAAGGCAATTTGCACAGGACTGCTAGGGGAATTTCCAGATGCTGCGTTTCTTTTTTCTTTTGTAACCCAAATCGCAACACTTTTGAAGTTAAGTACAAATGCATTATGCGACGTCCATAAACGTCTCATTTTTATGATTTGTAGACATTTGAACGTGTCCTTGTTCAGAATATTTTACACGGCCTGCCGCCGACAGTATGTGAGGCAATCCAATCGATATCGCGTTGGAATTTAGTGCGTTTCGCACTTCCGCATGTTCTTCACTGCTCAGCGGCAATGATTCGCCAGAGACTTAAAAGTACTAATGTTGACTCATCAGAAAGAGATGAGAAAGGCCGTTACGTAACCAAGCGTACTGAATCACGACCACAACTGAAGTTTGATCAAGCTGAAACCAAGTTGCTCTACACACTTCAATGGATGCTTTTGGACGCTGCTACAGAATGCGCTGATAACGATCCAAATTTCAAACGTAAGGTTTCTTCAATTATCAATTTCAAAATGCAAAAAAATGAGAAAAAAATGCCGTAAAATAAAACTTGAACGCCGAAAAAAATACTAGTCCTATTGGAATAAAAAATCATTTTCATTTTTATAAACTACAAACTTTGGGACTACTGGGCTGCAGGAAATGTAGAATTCTACGTTGATATGCTGTATGAAAGAATGCCTCAAAATCATCACTTTTTACATATTATTAGCATAAGTATTAGCAATTGGGTTGCGAATTTTACACTTATTGATCAAAATGTTTGTAAAATCTGAATGTCAGGCAAATATCAGAAAATTATTTTTTATTTCAAATAAGAGGCACATAATATTAAACTTCGAAATGCTAAAGCTGCATAATCAAAATAAACACATTTTATTTGCAGTTTTTGACATAAGTTTGTACGCTGACTGTGAAAAACCTACTTTTGGCACTGACTATGATATTGCTGCAATGTCTCAATTAAAGCGAATTTTGCTTGCCCCAGTTCCTTAATGCCCAACACCTGTACATAACCGGTTAGTGATTAGTATACCAGATACGATCATATAATAAGGTTATCTACCCTTCAGTTTCACCGTCATTTATGTGTCTTATGTTAAGCTCAAGAGAGAAAATGACACACGGATGTCTACCTCAACATATCGTTGACCATACTATAGGACTAGTTCAGACAGCAGTTGTGATCTGAATTTCTGACAAGAGCTGCAGCTTCTGCCATAGCAAGTTTAACATCAATCACCAAGGTTCCAACTTATCCCCTATGTATTTAGCAGGGTGCCAACCCACCAATGAGCTAACAAACAACGGAAATTGAGCAGTATCTCAGAAATCTAAAGCAGATATCAGCTCATATTTAATAACTCAGTTGATCGTGCAGTCAAGTAAGGTTTTAAGAGAGTACCTTACCCAGGGTCGACCGAAATTGCCTAATGACACGATATTTACCAACTAAATTAACCTTGGTTTTTGTTACACCATAGTTGACCTCTAAAAGGTTTCCTTCGGTTTAATCAATCACATAGACTCCTCATATAAATAATTACAACACTAAGCCATGAGAAAGAAACCATAGCAAAGTGAAATATCGATAATTTTAGCGATATTTTGCAATTTTTGTAATTATTGACAAAACATTGTTTAAGTCAGTTTGCGGGTGCGACTTTTTTTCGCCCATTGATTTAAGTTGGATGACCATATAATTAAGTATTTGCAATAGTATACGGCACCCAATTGTTTATGCATAAAAGCAGCATACAAAAAGAAACCTTACTTTTGGTCATAAGCTTGTAGGAAATCCAATAGCTGTGATTTGACAAATAATCCAATATATTTTGAGGAGTACAGTTCTTTTTGATTGTCGAAATATTGTAGATATACGGATTTTCTAGGAACCAAGTGGGATCACTTAACCATGATGCAACTCCTAAGTCATCCAAATGAGATTAACTTGAACGTGTATTTGGAGTTGCAGCAGAGTTCACAGATGGGCGGTAAAATACGAAAAGTTATTTCTTACTGTTCATGTCGACCGTAAGCACGACCTGGAAGTCTAGGACACACACGTATGTAGCTGATTCCGTATTAAATTCTAGATTGCTAGTTAGGCTCCGATCCAATGCAACGGTCCTTTAGAATTGTTCCAACTTAGGTCAAATCTAAATTCGTATAATCAAAACTCATCTGAAAGACAGCGAATATTTATCGCGGCACGAAAATCAGGCCTCCTTTCAAATAATCCCGTTCCTTGAGGCAGCCACCGAACCAGACGGATCCAACAAAGTGGGCCACCTAAACACGACACAGGAAAAGGGACCGCCAACAATATATCTGACTTTGCGCTAGATTCCATGGAAATTCTGTTAAGGATTTACGTGAGAATAAGGGTTCAGTTAAAAGAAAGGCTTAGGTTTCAGTTTAAGGTAAGGGTTGGAGTTAGGTGTGCTGGGCGATTCCTTTTCCCATGTTCATCTTTCAGCGGCCACACAAGGCATCCCTACTAGTTGGAAGACCGGCGTATGTTCAGTCAAATTGATCAGCCTTTATAAGAGGAATTCTTGAAAAGTAGTGAAATTCGAGATATTTTTCTCGGCATACCTTGAATTTCGCCCTGCCTTTTAAGATGTCGAAGGACATTACAGCCAAAGACACGGGAAAATCGAATGACCATTTCCAGCTTAGTAGCCATCATCAGCCAGTCATACCTAACCCCATGTTTTGGAACACCTGAGGTTGCTGGTTAAAAGTTAGGGCCAATAAAATGTGCCACAGCTAATTGGCTTATAGGTTTCCATCAGAAATATTACCGAGTGCCGTTAAAACTGGGGTTAGGCATGGCTCCCTGCTGACGTCTACTAAGTCTGGATTGGCCATTGCAGTCTCCCTTGTCTTCTGCCTATAATCATAGCCGCTGTGCGGCTGCTGGCGCGGCTCAAGGGTGAACCACAAGACACAACGCGGCGAGTGAGTCTTGTAACCGGACTGTTAGAGCCGATCGATAATTACTATAAGATATACCTACATACCCGCACTGATCTACGGTTATACAACCCAGAATTTTACACTGAGAATAATCGAGGCCGCATCTGGGGCTAACACCAATACGATCTTTGCCTTTCGATATACAATTGAAAGATCCTCTGTGTTGAGTGACACTTCCAAACGAAAACGATAGCCGGAGAAAAGCTCGACGTCTGGTGTGTATCTCACACGTTAATCAAGGAGATTACAGTGAGCACCTTTTTACATGTCACTAAGCCAATTCTTCCAATTCTTTCAAACACTATGGGCACTTAGGAAGGTCTTTAAAGGACCGGGCCTATCTTCACGATCTGTCTACCCTCCAACTCTTCATCTACCTCTTCGGACCGGTCTTTGAGAAACTTCGTTGGGAGGACTTCGATACACTGAAGCTCGAATCTGGCCTTCGACTTTGGATGCCTATTCTGGCCTTTCGACAACCCTATGAGGGCTCATTTCCAGTTCTGGTGAAGCCCTGCGCAGACGTGGATATCAGTCCACTGTGCACATACGCGGAACAGTTTGGCCCTGTTCCGGAAACCTTTCGACATCTGGATTTGAAAGTGCAACAGGAGTGCTGCACCTTCCGCTGACAACCACCGAATTTGGAAGCGGTCTAGCAGCTGGGACAAAGGCTGAAACGCCAGAGACCCTAATAACACCAGTCACATCGTTCTATCCAACCTCTCCAAGCCTGAACATTCCGAATGCTGAGTCATCAGATGAGGTAAGTTGACTGAATTGTAGCACATTTTCGATGGAAGTCGCGTGGATACTTCTAACGAAGTAGTGAATAAATAGTTTTTGTTTGGATGTAGTGAGGTCGAATACTTAATCAGGTAATAATGGAAAAGCCGAGATTGCATACTTTAACTTCACGCAGCTGTCGAGTATAGTAAAAATTATCTCGCCCCTGAAAATCGATTGCAGCTGCATAGATGAGATTGGCCTTATTCAGCAATTTTTTGAAGGAATGCAATGACTGATTACATAAAGTTTATAAATGGCACGAAGGTGAACTTTCTGATAGACATTTTTAAATAGGGATATCACTTGCTGTACAATTAACAGAGATAACTTTGCATGAGGAGAATAAACGGTTCAGAGGACTTTGTTCGTATAAATTCATCCTTTTGCCAAGCTAGAAATCGCTGAGAATTGCAGACACAGTAAGTGCCGGAATACACGAAAAAGTGATTGATCTCGCACAATACATCTTTAAATGAAAACATAAGTGGATAATGTTGTAATAGTGGTTAACCTGGGACATAGAATTTCGCGAATTAACGTACCTTTAAATGCTGGTATTTGAGCCAACTTGTTTTGGCGACCTACGCTAACGTACTCGAAAAAAGCATACATAAATTACAGTCATTTCTGCGAAGTCAAACGATGCATGCATGTACATTTTACAGAACAGCGTTGCCTATTGAAAATTGGATTTTGGAAGAGTAGAACATGTGCCTATCCAAACTGATAGTTTTTCTTGCGTACTTTGCAACACATCCTTCAGTTCCACTTGTTCATTATGTTCTCAGGCTAATTGCCATGCATTTTCTCCGGAACCATTATGAAGTACCTCTTCAGGTAGCAAAATACGAGCCTCTTGGCGTTCATGAAAGAACTGAATAACTCTGGGGCATAGTTTGTCCAACTTACGTAGCATTAATAAGCGTACAAATATCAGGCATACAAAAACAAGCATGGAGGCAAAATGAGCCCTTTCTTCGGTGCTGACTTTTGGGATGACATATTTTGCCAAAAAGTACGACCCGAGATGAAATTCTTGTGAATCGCTTGACATCATGCTGCTGCATTAGGAAACATACTTAAAACTAATGTTTCTGAGACAGGAATTGTCTAGGAGTGTGGTTAACACAGGAGGTTAGAAGAGATTCCAGTCAAAAGTCGGCCTACTGCAGTACATCGGTCACCGGTTGATACAGTTCCACGCTACTGTGCACAACAGTCTCTATTCGAAAGTGTATTTAATAGTGCAAAACAATGTTTCGGTAAGTTTTGTGCCCACAGCATGTAATAATAACGATTTTGATGATTAAGATAGACAAGGGCTGCTCAGTACGCTTAACTAATAAAGACGTTGTTGCAATCTGAAGAACTTAACAAGGGCGATAGGCATGCACTGCGCTTGGTTTGTATGGGGAGGCACACCAGCCAAAAATTGACACCCAATCGAAACCTGCAAGATGACGAGCCCATAGCTCACCGGTTAGAGGTTTGGACCTCTAGTCAACAGGTCGCGGGTTCGATCCTGGGGTGTTTCAACCCCTGGGTTTTGATATGGCTGGCTGATAAGCCAGAAACGGCCGTTATACTCGACTGTCGGTGATGTTCTTCTGAGTACACCCTTTGTCACACCTGCTAAACCCGACTTATGTTGCCTCTCGTAGGAAACATCGTGGTATGACCGCAAGGCACCGCCGGTCGGCGTTTCCGGGACGCGAGCACGTGACCCAAAGGCGGCAGTTCCGATAGCCCATCTGAACGAAATTTGTCCCGTGAGTTTGAAGGAGACCGACTCCTCTGAGTCGAGCCCCAGCACAGCAGATAATACAAACCAATGGAATCATGGCCAGTGGGTAAGTAGAACCGCATAACTATAAGAATGTTGCAACGATTCTTCCTCAAAAATATGTACGTTTGCGAGTAAATTTCCTTCTTACTAACTAAACCAAGCATGAAACTCAGCCTCCACTACATGATACCATGTTAGAAGCTAACTTGTATTTATCTAACAGTTCACGCTTCCTTATGATGCGAGTTTATAGATGATAGTATGCTATATACTGGTAACTGGAGGTACCCTTTAAAAGGGAGCCATCCTATTTTAAATATTCTGCATGCATATTTTCTATTGGGCAGAACGAAAATGTACGGGAAACTTTTATTTTTGTGAAAATTTGAACAAGTCGTCCAAGATGACCACAGCAACAGAATGAGTGACAGTTGTAAGGGGTATTAAAAACCAAGAGTAAGTGACGTAGGGCTTAGTATGCCGGCGCTAAGCCTAAACATAGATTGACAGAGTCCTCTTCTGAGACCCAGGCTTCAATCAGTTCTTGGTTTGCCCTGATTCCGGCGTGAGTAATTGTCTTGGTGGCTGTGAAGTTAAACTCATGACGTGTTTCGAAGGGATGGGCAGCCACTCCATCATCCCGACGCGTATGCGCGATCCGAGCAAGCATCCAGTCCGACCGGTGCAGCTACATGGACAGTTTGGGCATGGGATGGATGGGATGGGATTACATCGCCCTACACGGCAACCTGACCTGCGTCACTGATCCTTGATTGGCGAATACCTCCTATAAGTGCCGCTTGTTCTATTGATATTCTCATCTTTGACGATAGACTCATGCGGGAGGTGATATCGTGGCGTTATGTTGGAGACCAAGAAGTGTTCTACCAAAGTTTGACTTCTGTATTTTGGTTGTTCCTCCACAACATTGGATGTAGACTTTTCGTTATTCCAGGAGACCACTGGCACTATGACGTTAGACAGCGATTGAGACAAAGGAGGCGCAATCACCATTACAGACAGACATAGGTAGCGAACACATAAAGGGGACAATAATTGTAAGATGAAGTTGCTATGCAACCGATTGGAGCTACTTTTTGCCGAGGAGGTCCTGCAGCGCCTGGAGTCGTTGGTCAGCTGACACAAAAAACCAAAACCTTGGTTTCAGTACGCGACTGATAGCCCGCAGTCGTCGTCGTCGAACGGGATAAGGTGGTGGTATTCGAAGAACGTCTCCCAAACGCCTTCCTGGAGATATACTGTATGCTTTTGGAGGATAGAAACAGTCAACTAGCCCACCTCAAAACATGTGGTAGTCTGAAAACTAAAAAACTCAAGAAAGCAACAAATATGACGCACAAACGGAGCACAACAAGCGGCCACCCAATCCGCCATAAACGCAGCTGCATAAGGGTGTTATATCGACGTGCTTAAGCCGCTAACATCAAATGAAGGACAGCTGTTCTCGAATGCAGTATTTTTAGCGAGCTCTTAGAACTCGTGGTTAGCCGGGCTTCTTTGCCAACCGGCGAAGGAGCAAAGGAGGCTAGGGCACCAATCATACCGAACCACTGACTTTCTAGGCCCTCCAATACGTGAAAAGCGTTTCGTATGCTGGCAGCCCTCTTCTTATACGAAATGAAGTTAGGGTTACACGCATACATGAGACATCCGTCAGGTGCCAGATAGTTGGGCGAAACAATCAATTTCGTGGCAAAAAACTCTGGATTCGTTTATGGGATCTGGCACAGTGGTGGACAAATCATACACTTCGGAGAACATGGAAAGCTTTAATGGACGTGGATGACTGAACATGTTGCAGGGAGTGAAGGAAAATGGTGTCAGCTCTCAGGTTGCAGCTCATTTGGCGGAACCTGGGGACCGTCAAATTCGACGAGGTCAAACTACTCGCTAGAGGTGACGACCGCATAAGCCGCGTGCTCACGACCCAACCGTCCCTGTACGAACACAAAGACCTCCCTGCCTCCCTATTCAACGCCTAAACTTTGCCTGGACATGATAACTGGCTACTCTAGGAGGGTGGGGCCTAAACCGCTCCAGTGACAGTATCACCAAGCTAAATAGCCAAATGATTTTCCCGCCAATAAGCAACATTGGTGACGACATTGCGGTAAGTAACGGTTTGACTGCGGACGAGCAAGGAGTTGACACACCAATTGCGACCGCTACCAGGGAACGGAGCAGTGGCTAATTATGGAAGGTGTGTGGTACCATGGCAACTGTATCATATAAATACTGCCTCTTGTGCGCCCAGCGCTCTTAGTTGGGGCTGTCTTTGATGGCGGCTTTGAGTTAGAATCCAAAACGTCAGGCAGATGGAATTTTCGTTCCGGCGATTGTATAGCCTTCTCATCAACTGCTTCGCGGAAGTAGTCTTTTCGCTGCTATTTTGTCCAGCAAACGTGGCATTTGTTCTGCTTCTTCCGGTAGCACAACAGTGATTCCATCAGTCTTGTCCTTCGAAAAAATCTCCTGATCTGCTCCAGAAATGACCATAGGTGGCTTCTACAACATTTCCAACGAGCTGACATGTTGCCGAGGAAGATTATTCGTTTCACCGGATTCCTTGATGGTAAGAAGGTTGACTGAAGACTGACATTCATTGTGTAGAAGAGTGCTTTCTGCTAGAACACTGACTTAATCTGACCGCATTCGCTTAGAGGAATGTTGAAGCATTGTTTTCCCGGAATAAATTTGAACAAGGCAAAGGTGACGAAATAAGCAGAATTTAATGACAACATAAAATTTTGCGACCTCTTATTCAACTGCATACGGTCATTGCCTATTAATAAATCAAGATAAACTGTCCAATTATACATCGGACTAGAGGGGTGAAACGTGATAGGTAAACAAAGCATAAACTGTGGGTCTGATACATGCGGTTTCACATGGTGAGAGTGAAAAGGGGGAGGAAAAACATATCTAAGCAAACCAGTTCAGATTTCAGCCAAAACGTATCAAGCGTGCTTAATATTGCAACGCACGGGAAACAGTCAGTCATGCGGGGGGGGGAATAAGAGGAGGGGTACGGGAATAGGGCTGCATCTATTATCAGTCCTTACCACGACAATGCGCGGTTGATCACATGATCCAGCTGCTTACAACGGTGTATGCAATCAAGTAAGGCCAGATTGCTTCTAGGAGCTGATGCCTAGCGTGTTTCTTCTGCTGCTTGGCTAACCTTCAAATTGGATGTTTCACCCTGCGCATACTTGTCCGCCAGTCATCCTTTGCCTGTAAGGCAGTTCGACAAACCACGTTAGCTACAACTGACAGCGGGAGAGCCCAACTAAACTGTCAAAGACAGACCCTCTTGACCCCATCAACGAAGGTTAAAAGGTTCACTACGCCTTCAACCCCCCTTTGACCTTGTCGGGCAGACCGTTTACGCCTGAGGCCGGACGGTTAAGGCAGCCCTTGGGCATACTTCTGGGCGTCAACCGCCCTTCTGCCAAGGCGCTAGAAAGATCGAGTCATAAATCTGGTCCTTCCCACGCCAGGGACGTTTTATTCTACACAGATTTTACAAAAACACGACACGTAGGCAAGTTTCAGGACGACATGCCACGAAAGAGGACCTTCTCTTACCGTTCTGTCCATGCGTTTTCAGTCTTCCAGGAGCCGAAGGTAGCTGCAAGTTTTATAAGCGTGCTCTTCACTGCAGCATTGCCCGCATACTTGATAATAATTTATTGACAAACTGAGTACGTTTGCCAAAAGTAAGCCATTTGGAATACTGTGCTTGCGCGTGCGCGGATGTGCGCTTAATTTGGATTATAGAACAAGATTCCTTACACTGAAGTGGAGCCAATATCATTTTTGGGCTACATGAGATTTGCTATCTCTTGGCATGTCAACTGAAATTCGGAAATTTACTTTCGATTACAAAAATTACTAAAGTAGGGTTGTACTAATAAGTAGCGAGTGGCCGAATCCCACGACGTAACAGTCACATCAGGATACCGGCCTTCGAACAAGCTTCTTTCAGATCGCCTGCAGAAACTCCATCCTCTCAAAAACGACTGCATAATTTTTGCGATTTTTCACATTGACGTACGAAATATATTTGATAGGAAACAAGGGCAAAAATATTCTTTCTTGTACTCATTTGGTAGGAAATAACGTCTTCCTCAAAATGCGTACTTGACGACCAGCGATCTTTCGGTTTTAATAGGGCCCTATTATGAGGTTTTTAAGCCCGTGGAATTTCCGTTTATTAGGTATCATATCTCGAAATTTATTAATGCTCCTTATAAAGTATAAAACATGCTCCATATCAACTTAAACATTTTTATGAGCACTAGGTAACCTCTTCCTCAGAGCTTAGAGAAATATACAATTTTCTCTAGACGGAATGCATACAACATGTTGTTTGGAAACCCTGAATGCAAGCTTGACGGCAAATGAGTTCAAAATAAATTGGCGAATGAAAAATTGTTACAACCGAAAAGTTCCTTTTTCAACTATAAAATTGGAAAAAAAGATTTCAAGTGCCAAGTGATACGTAAAATCAAGAACAGTTTTGCATATGTTTTCTATAAATTATGTTTGAATTAATAGGGGTATCCAAAAGCAATGAAAAAATCCATGTTCTTAGGTTGTCCTGTTTTATAGAGTGTAGTTTTCACAGGCAGTTGCTAAAAGCTTATTCGAAAGCCGGCATCCATTCGTGACTGAAATATCTTCGGATTACGCTGCATGATAATTAATATTACAGCCCCACTAAAGTAATCTTTCCGAAAAGAACACAAATCAGAATTTTGGGTAAGGTTTCGTGAGACCGCTCTTCGTCATGCGCGAGGACAAAAACCAGGGCCTCATGGCCGCACCTACTAGTGTCTCGGCAAATTCCTTTTTTCATTCGAACCGCTATCGGATTTTAGCGAAAAACCTTTTTTTGAGGAAATCTTTGAAGATTTGCTATCACGCCAAACTGCATCAAATAATTATTTCCTTATCTGAACCCAACTTTACATCAAGTGGCACGCGATACGTTGTGTCCGACGTTAAGTGAAGGTCTACAGCAACCCCATGAACAAAACTAGGCTCGATTTTTTCTTAAAGGCTTTTTAATTAATATTTCCGAGCTTTGAAGCTAAAACGAACGATGTGCCTTGCTTATATTACGCGCAGCTCAGGCCCAAATAAAATTGTAATTTTTTAGTATTAAAAATGTCTGAGAGCGCATACAGGCTTTATATTAAGTCTTTAAATCCTACTTAGCTTTGAAAATTTTAAAGTTATCCTAAGAAAAAAATGTTCTTGAGATATTCCACCGTAAATTAAATGGAATTTTTGGCAAAAACCTTTAAACATTTCTAACAGTTAACAAATTCCTCGTCTGTTGTTGCCGTCTTGGCAATACCTACGTATAATATGATCTAATCTCGTCAAATTTGATTAACTGTAAAGCTTAAAGATTATACCAGGTTCGTCTGTGTCCCCGTATGACCCGATAGTTGTTAAAAAGCTACTAGGATAAGGACATTTATTTCTGTGTGTACCTCAGAAATGAACTGAAAATTCACCAGAATCTTATAGCATGACCAAATCATATTCTACCCAGGAGTCGTCACCAGTATTTGCGCTATTACTTGGCTATTCCACGTTATTTCCCCAAATTTCGTCCGCTTATCTCCCTTTTTAGTGGTCAGGCCTGGAAAGAGCAGAGACTGAGGCAATTTGATATTTGCTGAAGATAATTCAATTTTTTACTTCTTACTTGCCCGCGGTTGTTTGTCAGTGGGTTGGTGGTAACTGGTGCACTCATTACCCTGTCCGAAAGGGCTAAAGACGAGAAAAAATGCAGTCGATGTGCTTATGTTTGCCCCTCAGCTGCTGTAAATTCTAGGGTTTTCTCACAAAAAATAATTATGTCATATATTTATCCTTCCTAATGTGAACAAGTTGTGCGAAAGCGTAGTTATGTGTATATGTGCAAGACAACCACGAATTTCAGGAAGGAATATTGCCTATGAAATGTGTTTTTTTTGTTACTGAGTTGACAACCGTTAATGGATATTTTATCGGCGTAAATTTTTTCCCCCGGCATGTTTTTATCAAAAGGATGGATAATCCATGCTCCGCGCATCCTATATATGAGATATATTTGAGCACTATATTTGCAGCAATAAATGATAACGTCGAAAGAGGCATATTGCTACTTGCGGACTCAGGCCTTGAGAAGTTAACAGTTCACCTCGAAAAAAATAAGACAGCTGTCACCTCGTCGGCCTCCTTCCTCTATCCAAATTAACTCTTCTTCTTAGGTGCCTATAAGCAAACGATTTTACGTCAACAAGCACTACAGAACATTGTAAAAACAACCAACTCATCACATCATTTTATCATACGCGCTCATATTGTATTTCTTTTTGCAAACAACCGCAAGTTTCAGTTGATCAGTAAAAACTGCGTAATGAAATCCAATAGCAAAGCAACCCCATCGTTCGTTGCAAGTACTAAGCGTAAGAGGAAATAATTTAGATTTTAAAAATCTATTTCTGAATGTTGTTTTGTGAGCATTTCACGCTGCCAACATTGAAAGCCACACATTATATATGTAATATGTTACCCAACTTAGAGACCAAGGATAGCTCAGCGAGTAATATGGGGTCCATGGTAACAGGACTTTTATGGAAGGAGCTAAAGGAAGAAAAGGAGAGCACCAACCTTATCTGTTGTTTTCCTTAGGATAAGCATTTTTGCCGGGTTAATAGGATCCCACGATATTTTGTTGCACCGAAAAGTTTGCAGATTGCGAGATCCAGTGGCTTTACCTCATGCCGACCAATATGCGCGATATCATTGCTAGGTGATCTGACCCAATTTTATTCGCACCCCCTGACGGGAGTAAGAATGAGACCCGCTCTGCGCGATGTTTCATTATAAAAGTAACTACCGCGGCGTCCTAATAATCGTCACTTGGAAAGTTTCCCTTTGTCCTACTTCTGCCATCGAAATATAATTTGACCCTACTAACCCTGCAACGGGTGCTAGCCCTATCGAACACAAAAGATAGAGTTAGGGTTACATTGGCATGTAATACGGTTGCATATTACACGCCAACCTATCCTTTGTTCCCCGAGTTACGTCCTTGCCGTTTCGTTTTTACTGAATAATTTTAGTCAGATTACTATATCAAATTTTGCGGGTCTGGCAGTGAAAAACGAATGCAAATTAATGGACTATAGCGATATTTGCCACTGCATACTTAAAACTGTACATCAGTGTACCAATTCAACCGTGATCGCCAAAACCATTTGCGGTATTAATCCACCTGCGGTTCCCGTTCACAGGCAAAAATGAATGCAAAAATTGTGATAATCTCATGTTGCTTTTCAAAAGTGGATTTGTCTATTATCAACATGCTTTTGGATGTTGGACATGGAATCTTAACAAGAAGACACACTGTCACTGCCGATAGCGTCTGTCAGTGGTTGATACTTGGAAGAAAGCTACGACACAAAAGCGTTCATTTTTGTTGATTGAAAAGGTGTCGTTTGACTATGTAAACATAGTGAACTACTTTCAGCAGAACAAACTCAACAGTTTGATATGGTTTTTCTCATCTATCCTACTCACCAAGCATTGTGCATTTAAACATTCATTTACTGCAATTGCCCAGGTACTTTTGCAGCGACAAATATCCGGCCTGCCACAGTTCTTTTAATTGAAATATGAATATGAGTGGAGGTAAGCAGTTGGTGAAGTAGTATAAGTTTTAAAAAAAGAGTTCATACTCTCGAATAGCAACTTTTCTTTCTCATGCTTACAACACATATCGTGAAGTATACGGTAAATAATAGGCAAAACTGCCCACTCCTTCCTCCAGGATCAGAGTCTAGACGAACAGGTGGCAGAATTCACACAAACCGTACTCAAGGAGATAATGGCGACGGATACCAGAATGGCAAGCCACACTGACCTCGCGGTCATTCGTTGCCTCTTCACAGCTGAATGGTCTGAGTCAGGCGCTGTCTGGGCTCTTCATTACATCTACCGTCGTCTCGTCTTCCTACGCTACGAGAGCCTTCAGGAACGTCTGAAGCGCACGGTTCAATCACGGCTGTTTTATTCGCGGTTGCCCTACTACTCTCACCTCTGCAATGACTACACACTCAGCCAGGGATTTGAGATGGGCATACTGCGAAGTCTATCTACACCACAGCTGACGATTCATCCACTCTCCTGTCAACAGTCGATGGATGCGGAGTCTGTGAGCAGTTTTCAAGGCCACAGAAAAACTCCAGGTTTGTGTTGATTTAAATAGACACACAGTTGTCTCCCGGTAGATCACAAAAAATCGCCTTTAGCTGTAGGGCAAGCGCTACCGATGGAACGACCAGCTAACGGTCGGCAGCCCTTGTAAAGTCGCCTTCTCCTTGCCCCCCACCGCAGTTGCAGGTGCCTTATCTCTTCATCAGAATTTTGTTGTCAGGATTCGCAACCTTTCAAATAGAAATAAATTAAGTGGTTTTGCAGCGCAAGACTCCAGGTCGGGGAATCACTTTGTTTAAAACAACTTGCATAAACAGTTAATGTAGTAAGAAATTAGCATCAAAAAATACGCCAATCGGCCCATAAATCCCCTGTTTGATGCAGGCTTCGGTTAGCCCACAGAAGGTTCTTTTTTCCGACTTAAAATTAGCTCGGCAGCACGGGATCCTCCTAGAACGTGCGTTTTTGTTTCAATCCAAACCATTATTTAGATGGGTGCTGATGGATGCAATAAAACGCCTGCCAACTACATTAGCTGTGAGAAACTAGCCCAAGTGATCCCGGTAACAAGTACCCTAATAAACCTTCTGTATGCAATTACCTGAAAATTTCCATATATTTTATGAGGCGGTTTTAAGGAACATACGAAAGTTATGTTCAAACTACCAGACCAAATCTGGCTTTTTTTGGGATTCTTTTAAATGAAAAAAAGACTTTTCTGAATACAAGTATGCATTCAAAAGAAAAATAAACCTAATTTCAGAAAAATCCCTCTTCTTCTGTACTCTAAATTCCAATTTCTTCTGATGGAAATATCTCCACTGAAGGATTTTTGTGCCTTAATTTTCTTAATATTGTCGTCTAGGTTATTTTCCTAGCGAGGTTCATAAACTCATAAGCAGCGAAATATTTTTTAAAATATCGTCATATTTTTGGCCTCACAGGGGCACATAAACTATTTAACAACCCAGATGGCCGAGATGCACACTTTAGGCAGGAAGCTGTTAATCCAGTCTCGTGTTCTTTAAATATGACGTTTCCTCCTACGTGGGTTCAAACATTCTTTTAAAAGAGGGCAATTTTATCGTGGAATAAAATTAAAAGAATTTAAATATTACTAGGAGAAACCGAGAGATCAGCAAAGAAAAATATATCAGCATGTTACATTTCTAAGCCTAGCTTAAGTACACTCTCAATAAGCTTGGTAATTTTTTAAATTCTCTGAACAAGCTGAGTGAAGATTCTTCTGTTGATAATGATTTTGCCCTTGTGATGGGTGAGTTAGAAGCAGAGAGGACTATTTTTAGAAATGTTTGTGCGACGGCTTATCACGGTTATGCCAAATGTATTTCCCATCCGCATGCCAGAGAGGTTGAGGCCCGCAAAGCATTTGAATGCAATATTTCAGCACGGAAGTCGTCCATAATCACTTCATTCGGAATCGATATCTGCCGCACTTCGGTGCCCGTTTTATTCTTTAAAACCTTTGGGATTCTTTCCGTTTTGGACACACTGTCGTTGGTTACATGACGCCACACCTTAAGGTCCTTGTTTCTGAGGCTTCCTGGCCAAGGCGCGGGATTCACAAGCGGTTAGGTTTTTTTTGTAAATTCATTCTGCTCAAGGGTAAGAAAAATAATTCGTAAACATGAAAGCCATGCCGACTGACGACACCCAGTGATCAATTTAACTCAGTCTAGGGGCGTACACGCGAGACATTTCCTGGCTTTTAGTTATGCAGTCAAAATCTCCAAGAAGGACACTTTCTTCCCACTCGAAAACGCGCAGAAGGAGAGAAAACAAGCGTGCGCAGGAAGCCACAACCACGCTGACGGAATAAAGTTGACATCGGAGATCTAAAAAGATGCATTGAGCTAGCTAAGTATCTATTGTGAAATGACTGTTTAACCGAACAGAGCGTATAGTCCCCACCATAATAAATTTTCTTATTGCTCCGCATGCTCATTGGAAGAGTTCTCAGGCCAATGAGGCGTAAGTTAAACAGAGTGTTTGACGCTTAATCCAAGCCTTGTTGGAAAATTTAACAAGTCTCACGCAACTATAATCGGGCTACACAGCTGCTCTTCGTCGGTCTACTTTCAGAAAAAAAATATAAGTAAATGTTTTACCTTCGAGGTAAAGATATATGAAGTTCAATGTGCGAAGGAAAAGCATTTATTGGGACCGATTACGAAGATGGTGGCCAAGAAATCGGTGGAGGCGCACTAACGTTTTTACTCAGAGTGCAACGGAATCCATGAAGCATATCAAAACCCTGAATGAATTAAAATAGCTTGCTATTTGTGCGTCAACTGACTGTCAGTGCGTCCCTTCAATTTCTTCTTAACCCTCTACTGCCCTTTATGATTTCATTGGAAATTAATGCGCGCACTTAGACCATATCCTTGGAAACAAGGCTCTTCAGACTTGCTCTGAGAGTTGACATGAGTATATGAGCTGATATCCCGCCGCTACCGTTGAATATCTGCCTAATATTCACAAAATGCCAACAGGCAATCGGTAGCATATAACTACGTAACTATTTACCATGCTGACAGCACAGGCACTATGGAACATTGGAGATTGGTTTGGGTGGAAGTTATAATCATCATGTCTTACGGCAGTGATGAATAGGGGAGTAATGAAGCTTTATAGAATTTAAACTAAATTAATCAAGAGCCGCTTGACAGACCTACGCGCGGCCAGACCCCCGTTTTTGGTTGAAATTCTCGATAAAATTGTTTTGCAAGCTTGTTTGAACAGTAGTCCATGTCTACTCTACCGATAATTTCGTCAATGAACAAGGCAACAGTGGAGGAATCATTAGAATTTAGCGACAGCATACACTCCATAGCCACTTGTTTACCTTCAAACAGTAGCTGCATGTTTATAAAGTTTGGAACTCAGTAACACAAGAACCCAATATGATAGGTATTTAAACGACAGGAAATGCTAGCCAGACTTAAAAGTGTATCTGGTGCAGACGGGGGAGGATTTATGGGAGCACGTGGTAGTTACAGCAATAGGTGTCCAACGTGATTGGGCCTACCTGGCACAAAACAACAGGCAGTCATGTGAGAGGGATTAGGGTGGTGAAAGTACACGTGTGAGTGAAGTGTGCTGTGCTCCGTCGCCGACTCCTACCATGGCAGTGCTTGATGAATCATGTGAAAAATCTGTTTACGGCGTTCGAATGGTATGGGAGAAATCCAATCATTGCTGGAAATAGACGCTAAAGTGCCACCGTTGTCTGCCCGCTATTCCACCGATGTCAACCGGGCACTTCGGGACTGAGCTTATTGGTATCCTATATTCTGCTCACCGAAACATCCCACGTTCTGATGACCGGACTGCAGGGCACCTGTGAAGCGTTAAAGCATCAGGCAGGTTGCAGTAGATTTCCATTAATTCGCACATAAGAGCCCTTGCTAAATCACATTTAACACATTGTGACCTTAAAAAGGGAGGTATAAAACTGAGAGCCTTTTTCAAAACTGCCAGATCCGGCAGATTTTACGGAAACACTCGCGAGCCCTTAACGGAAAAATCGCGAGAAACCGATAGTTCTTCTAAAAAGTCACTTAACATCTTCTTATTTTGCACCACCTTATTCGCAGGCGCAGCAGCTCAAAAAGTAGCGAAGCAAAAACTCTTTCAGGGAAGTAATTTTCTCAGACGAATGGTCTCCAGCTGGCTCATCCGATGAAAGCTGACTAAAGGGAGGAAAAGTCGGCAGCTCCGGGGCATGCGCTCTGCGGTCAAGAGTAGAAAACGCTAACATATGTATGACAGGCCAAAAGCTGGAAAACGGCAGTAGGGGGTGTGCAAAATGTTATATTTTTAAAAGAATAAACAGTGAGAGTTAATGTACAGCTGAAGCCTCGGTTTCTGCGAGCCTTTCTAACTGAAAAGAAACTATCACAACAGAAAGGGTTTTCTTATTGCCCTTAAACTCGACTGCAGCTTCGAAAAGAGTAACAGTGCTCGAGCCCGCAGTTTTGACGCATAAACCGTCGCACAGAATTCGGATTTATTTAGGCTTAAGCTTGAAATATCTTAAGCAAGCATAAATTTAAATAAAGATGCGATCGCTGATACAAGAAGTTTATTGGTCTGATTTGGTTTCTAATTTTCGCTCGAGCCAATCACCAGAGACAGTCGTGAAAACCCTATTCAAACACTAGGTTTTCTGCGGATCCGCGATTTTTAGCTAGCAGAAAGAATCCACTGTGGGAGCCAGAGGCAAAAAGCTGCTGTTCTTTCTTGAAAAAATATGCAAGTCAATTGTATTTATGAACTCTCGGCAAATTCGTTTCTTGTAACCCAACAGCATACGGCTGGTCTGCGAATGCCTCTCGTAATCATCGTACTACTTTTTTTGAGCAATAATAATTATTCGATGATCTACTCGGCTCTCTGGAAACAGGTGAATTTGCGTCCAATAACGTCACGCGTATCCAGAGACCCTCTAGTTCCCGTTCGAGGAGCTGCTGTAACCAAAATTAAAAATAACTAGAAAACGCAATGATGAATTTTATGTACCATTAATCCTTCTGTAGATATAGTGCGCAACAAAAACCCCTAGAAAATTGCACAGTTTGCTCACGTCCTACGACACTTTTTTGGAACATTTACATCAGCGTAAGACGTTGAGCGGAATAAAGTTGAAGCGAAGGCTTCAATGGAAAAAAATGTTACGGGCTGGCCGCTAAAATGGGTGGGTTGTAGGACCGTGGATGATGCTGGCACACTGACTGCGACCCATTAGCGCGAGACCTTATCTCTGCGAGCGTTTACTCCCTACTAACATGCTTTTTTTCCTGCCTCCGGTTCAGCCGATTGACACTTGAAGCCTAGTTAAAATGTAGGCCTGATCTCACAAATGGGGTGGGTAGTTTGACGGATACTCAAACTGGAAGCCAGGACTGGCTCCCAGAGGAAAAAAAGGGTTTTATTTCGCTTAGTGAGACTTACTTGCGGTTGACTGTACCCTAGTCAAAGACTGCAAAGGGCAAATTGATATTTTTTTCCCCACGAAATGAGGAAAACCTGAAATCAGACGAGTGTACATCACACAGAGACGAGGAGTGTACGTTTTATTGTCCTTTCGAGAAATCAGGAAGGCACATGTCTTAGAAGTGCTCCAAGGGACAGAATCACTGACGATATTTTCTTCTCTCAGTCTTCTGAACATTGAATGTCTTCTCTGGAATCCCACTTATAGAGTCGCCCGGAGTAACATAGATCCACTTTGAGCCTCTGCATGAATGAAATTTGAACTACTTCACAGATATAATGCACACAATGGGGATCGATCCTTCTGGCTATGTCACGCGGACTCCAACACTACTACGTACCAACTTACTCGCATTAATCTTTTACTCATTTTACAGTCCTAATATTTGAGTTGGAGCTCAAACTAATGAATACAACAGTTCTAGACGCTTTCTTTCTGATATCGAGACAGCAGTTATTAGCTACAAATCAAGAATTTAATGATACGGTCTGATGGTGCTTAATTAACGTCACCTACGTGCTGCTGCTCGGCTTGCCGCTTCGCACATTACTCACTGCAGTCGTCACATTAGGGATGAACTTGATCTTAAAAGTTCACATTGATTTGAGGGTGTCATTGTTGGTTATGCCAGTTCCGATGTACTGCCCTTAAGTGCTCAGCCAGCGAAATTGACAAAATATCCACAATACCAATGTTGTGAACGCACACTCTCCGATTCCACTATCTGAATGATTTTTCCGCAGTTTACGAAAGGGGTTTATCATTTTAATAAGAGCCTACAGCTCATATGTATCAGCGTTTGCTTAACCCCGGAAGCATTTTTCAAAATATCACTGTGCATTGGTCAAGCCACATTACTTCCTCCCAAAGGTCCTATCGCAGTAGTAGTAGTTGTTGTTGCTGTCGTAGCGTGGCGGCACATTTTCGACTTCCTTAAAAGCGGGCTGGCCGTAATAAAACTTATCTAAGGCTCAAACACGTACGTTATGAAGTTGGTTGTGGTGCGTGTGACATGAAACTTTTTTCACGGAATAGGATGCATTGGAACCAAGCTGTTACACCTGCAGGACAAAGAATGCCTCCCCTATACAACCTAATTCTTAATCTCAGCATTCAGTAATGCGATAAAAGGGACCGTGGATACCAAATTTCGAGACGAAAAATGTATCGGACCAACTTGCGGGCTGAGTTCACGCAAGTAGAATTAAATGCAGTGCAAAGTAAGCTGCAAGACGGTAACAAAATTGTACGTTAACATGAAAAACTTTCGTGCACAACGATGTGACATGGTTAGACAGCGTTTTTACTACAAATGTCAATTTGGAAAGTCAGATCCTCTCAATCCGAGGACAAGTTTTCCGCAGAAGTGATGGTTGGTTTGAGAGAAACTACTATTTTCAGGCTATGCATAATATTAGCTCAGAGACTTAAGACTTCAAAGCTTTGTGCCATTGAAGGGCTGGTAGGCATGATAAACTGAAGACCTCAACAAAATGGTCTTCTGACAACTCTAAAAAGACATTGTCGCCTTTATTATGAAATAAGATTAACAACTTCAACGAGAAAGATAAAATGAAATTCGCAAAGACGATAGAATAAAACTAAGCGTAACTAGCTCAGGATTTGTTCACCTATACCAGAACTCCATGCATTGCGCGCCAACACGTATTAGCTATTCAGTAATAGAAGATCACTGGCAAATGTTGCCCACGAACAAATAGATTTTCTCGAAAAAGTTTTGTCACTACTTGATCACTGTCGAGCATTCCAAATCATGAATCGTTACAAATTGAGGTCACAAAATTCTTTAAGTTCTAGGGACGAAATAAAAACAAGTAAGAAACTTTTAACTTGCAATGTGAACGCTACAAAGGCAAGATATTTCCTACAGCAGTGTGATGCGTTGAGGAAGCTCCCGCCCAAACGTTCCCGAACAGTCAAGAAAATGCCGATGACTCACAAATCAGATTGGCGGAATGCCATCCTTCATGAAGCCATCAGGGCAATTTAAAATCCGCTCCTCCGATGTTAAGCAACGTCTGGCTGTTAATGGCCGCTATTTAAACTTAAGTCAATTGTTCATCGTTCATTTTTTTGCTGAAAGGGCACCGTGTTTTTCTAAGATAGATGACAGGTAGGCAGGAATGCACAAGCGGGTTGAACAATGGATGGTGGAAGCTTTTAGCTGCAGCATTACTTAAATTTAGTCGAAGGATGGAGTTTTTCGGTCGTTACAGAAACAGAAAGCTGACATTTCTAGGGGATAGCATTTAGTATTTTTTAAAAGATTATTCATTACATATATTGTCTACTTTCACCTAGTCCAGTCGTAATTACACTGTAATGGAGGATAGCAATATAGCATCAGAGGAAGGCGTTTCCCATTAATCCTTCGGATCCTTTTTAGGTGAATCAAGATTAAGCTTTAATTGGATCATCTAGTGCGGCGTTTTAATGAGGAAATGTTTGGAAATGCACGGGATTCAGACAAATTATTTGACGGTTTTGACACATTGGGGCTTCCAGTAGACGATCTAACCAAAGCCACTATAGGTTCTCTTTTAATTATTACAACTGAAAACCTGGTTTACTATTCCAGACACACAAAATAAAGTTATATATGGAGACAATGCGTAGCGAAAATTGAAATGAAACTCCTGTGATACAGGACATATTGCCTGATATATAAAGTGATTTTACTGATATGAATCAAACCCTCGTCCTGTCTGTCGGCTGCTAGTAAGCAAAAATGTAACTAAGTGATTTATTAACTTTTTTCTACCACCACAGTTCTTGATGCAATAAAAATTAGCTGAATGATATCGTTTATTAAGTTAACGCTTATACTAATAAAGCCTCATTTCGGATTCACGATTTACGTGGAAACTGAATGAGCGGCTGCCGTTGACCAGAAGTTCCCTAACAAGACTCATGCTTTTTTATATATAGACAGCTCCGGTCATAAATCAATGTTCATAATTGGCGAGGGGTCTAGCCGACTGCAGAATAATTCAACCCTCTCACAAAAATCCTCCAGCTCGGAGCTAGAGGGGGCTCTGTCTGTTCCGTCGGTGGACGGCGTCGACTTGTTAGCAGTCAGGAACGGACACGATTTTCCTGGTCATCCTGCCGGGCTTCCTGTCGATCCGAGCGGTGACATTGGTGGGAGTCGGCAGAGCGATCAAACTCCCGGAGGATTATTCAGTTCCCGTCGAAAGGTGAAGATGGATTCTGCAAAATCAAAGAGGTTGGCTATGTCTGAGCTGAAGGTAATCAAATTGCAACGTCATTTACTGTGAAATTACTTTGAAACACGTTTATGCTATATTTTTTAGTCCTGACAGCTGCCTAGGTCTTGAAGCTTCGAGCAAATAATTAACATGAGACCCTCAAGCGGAATTTTGTACAGAGAATCGGTAACGTCACGAGTATGTGTAGTGGAGCAAGACAGCGGAGTAAGGCACACACGCGAAAAGAGAAGTCTGTCCATTCCGGCTCTTCGCATTCCACTCACCAAGCCATGGAGTGGTTTAGCATGTCTTCCTGTCAACAGCTCTTCCCCGGAAAGGGCTTTGTACACCAGAAAGATAGCGAAAAAAATGATGCATATGTCTGCCCACAGGATTACCAGTTTAAGGCAAAACAGGCTATCTAAACGGTGTTGCCTGCCTTCATTAAATGGTAGGCACAAAAATGTGTTGCTTTGTTCCTTCATCGACTGAAAGCAACTCCAATAACATATAAAGAGGTTCAAAGCAGTTAATTGCTTCAGATTAAAGTCCCCAGGAGTAAACTCGGTTAAAAATATAAGTGAACATTCTGATGATCATGGGAGGGGAAGTGGAAAGTAGACACAGTCTTATTGCGAAATAGCCAGTTATTCCAAGTATTTTATCTAACAGACATTTGTATTCACGCTTTTAAGAAACAAGAGCAGGCGTGGACACTTTAAACGGGTGTTTGAGCAGTTACGGAATCAATAATTTGTATTTCTGTTTTCAAGGCCATGACATAGTATTTCGATGCAAAGCTTTGATTCCAAAAATTAGCACTATTAACTTCATTACGTGAACTTACCAAAATACTTGCGATTAAATAGCTAAAACTGATTTCCCGTGGTTCAACAGACAAAAAGTAGTTTTTTTCCGGCTACTGGCGATCATTAGCCTAGCGTTCATGCGTCAGTCAAGGCCCCTTTTGCCTAAGGGAGAGCCCCTGCCGGTAGCGCCTACTTTTACCGTAGCTGAACACAGAGACACCGTAAACCAAAACCATAAGCAGTGGTGAACTAAGAAACTTGAATGGAAATTCGTTTGCTGCCATTTATTCTAGACTGAGGTACGGGATGGAATAAGTACACCCGTATCTCGAGTGGCCTTTGCGAAAACTTTCCTGGGATTAGGATCAAGGAAGTTAGGGTTGAGTTTAGGGTTAAGGTTAGAGCCAAAGATAGGACGGGAAATAGGCGCATTCAAAAGGCCGACAGTGTACAGCCTAGTTTGAAGGATAAAATCGGTTCAATTAAATGTACGCAGATTTCATTATACCCGGTGACCTTCCACGCATACCAAATAAGCTTCTTCCAACGTATATAGCGCATATTTATAAATGTTTAACCGAAAGTAACAAAACTAATTTAATTGGCAACACAGCATTTAAGAAGTAAAATCTGCCTAACCTGTGCTCTGTTCACCAGGTAGCTTAAGCATCAATTTATAAAATGGATATATTTTACAATTATATATGCTTAAGTTGACAGTTTGGTGCTGCAAAATGTTCCCTTGTATGAAAGCAAGCAGCTTTTGGGCCCAGACCTTTTTATTATCTTTGCAGATGAGTCCGAATGCACATATATTGTCTTCACTTTCGAATTTAGGGTCGAATTGCGCGGATAGGCAAGAGCAGAGGCGACACGGCTTCGCCAACATTCGGTGGAAGCAACAGTAGGTCTTTGCTGATTTGTTAAAAATACCTTTCGAAACCCGTGAATTTAGAGTTTTCTTTAAGGAGTCAAAGTTTGCATCCATAACAGGCACGATGTAAATGCTCTTTGTGAACGTCAGTTTTCCCAGGTTTATTTGCCTGCTGCCCTGCAAAACCAGACCACTGAACCCAATTTAGGACCCTATTCCTCTGTCAAAAGCAGATGACAATTAACCTATTTTTAAGAATATCCACATATCGCATGAATGGGTTTGGGCTCTGAGAATGTTAATCAATTTTTACCACAATAACAGGGTAAATTGCGTCTTGGAGGTTTTGGATGTATTTTATCCCTAAAATTAACAATAATATAGGCATCAGTCAGGCTCCGAACATCTTTTTGCAGAATATCCGTTTAGAGCAGTGCATTATGGCCATTCATGTGACCATTTCCACATGTCTAATTATCGAGAAATGCGAAAATGTGTACCAGAAGAGACTAACAGATTGACGAAGTGTCAGTGACCTAAGCTTCCTTTCCTTAGCGGAAGTCAAACTTAACCCTAATAACATCCCTTAAATAGGAAACATAGGTGAAGGGAGTCTCTGCTAACCACCGCTGCTAAAACTGCGTTCTAATACACGGATTGAATTTATTTACAAATTCATGTAAAATAAGTTCAAGAAGTGAAACAATATGATGTCCTTCATAATTTTCAGGAAATTTATCGCATAGTTCACCCAGTCTACGGCAAATTTATGAACCCCACTCGCGTATTCAAAATTCTAGCTAAACATTTCACTCAATATAATGTCTAAGATTAGTCGTTTTGCACAGAGTATTTATTAAAGAAAGTGTTTTATATCGGTATCTCCTTGGGAATTCACACCGGAGACAGCAACCGATAGGAATAGTGGACGTAAACAGAAAGCGCTATACATCGGATGTGCTAACATACCCATCAAAAAGTAGTGGAACTCCCATTAAACGCCGATGTTCCCACTCGATCGTCTTACTACGAATCGCCAGCAGCCGTAATTTTACCAATTTATTTTGGTTGCAGCATTTGAAAAGACAGTTTATATTGCGTGCAAAATGCAAGCACTTGCATGGCTGTTGTAATCCCAAACAGTGTGGCACCCTTTTTAAAGCATGTTGTATTGCGCGTTAAAATAACTGGTGTTAATCAGAAAGCATTCACAAAAATCCTCCACTGATCGATTTGTGCTTTCAAGACTGCAACCTACCATATGTGACCTTAATTTTCCTAATTTGAGTGATCTGAACTAGAGCCTGACCCAGATCAAGAACAGGAAACTGGAGAAACAAATGTATTTTTACATAAAAGACTCTAAATTCATATTAGAAAGGGCACTTCAATTTGAGAGCCCTTGTTCGCAATGACTTCTTCGATTCTCGGTCTAAACTTGGCACACGTGTTCCTGATATACTCCAATGAGATCTTGTTCCACTCCCTAGCAATGGAGATCTTCAGGGCTTCAATGCTGTTGTGAGGCTTGCTGCAGGCTTTACCCCCGACATACGCTCGAATTCTTTAGTCTAGGGATTGAAGTCCGGTGAGGATGGTGGCCGCATTTACTTGGGCCAGAAATAAAGCATATGGTCTTCCAGCTACTTTGGTGTCTTCCGTGACGTATGTGGAGGGGCACTATCTTACTGGAAGACCACATTGTCGTCTAGAGTTTAGTTGGAATCTATCCAAGGCTTTTCAGGTTTCTGCAGAAGACTTAAGTACACGTCTGTGTTCACCTTGACCCCGGCCTTGATGAACACAGGGGGCCTGACGTTGCCGTCTGAGGCAACCAGGCCAAAGACTAGAGGCATAATGTTTGGTCTAAAACTGGTACTTAACATTCTCAGATACCTCGTTGATCCTCAGAGGGCTTATGTAGCGATCTGTTCGGCTGTTGGACACCGAATTGACCGTGAAGAGTTTGTCGTCGGAGTAGAACAGCGTGTGTGGTAGTTTTTTGAGGAAACTAAAGATTCTATTCTTTCCAATCTCTTCTCATTCGCAGCCTCACTAAAAAGATGCTTCTTTGTCCTAACCCTGGACTTAGTTATCAGGTCCTTTTTCAGGACATTTCTAACCCTTTGCCCCATACACCTCAAGCTCCAAATCCATCTTCCTCATGCTTCAGACTGGATTACAACGAATACGATCCCGGACAGCCCTAATAAGACAAGATGTTCGAACTTTTTCCACTACGAAGCGTCCTAGCGATGCGGCCAAACTTCTTATAAGGGTCATTAATGGTGTAACCAGTCGATTTTATTATTTTTTGCATGGGAAAATATTTGAAAATTTTTTACGAGAAATCGTCAGTGTATTGTTACCACGGTATTCTACAGAAAAAAGCATAGATTTAAATAAATATTTTTTAAAAGTGGTGGCAAAATATTACGAAATTTACGGTCTTATAAGGTATAACCTTTGTGGTGGAACTAAGTTAGTGCTGCAAATAGTTCGTTTTCCCCCGCTGTTTGATATTCTGTTCTGCAAAAGAAAATAAAAAAACTTTTCGAAGCTCGGCCAATATACTAGGTCACCTCTCTAATAATGTTCCAAGCACCGGAGACAGCAACCGATAGGGATAGTGAAGACCGTTTTTCACTTTTCTTCATTATTTACTTTCTTCGAACTTTCACTAAATTTTGAGAAATTGCCTGATATTGCCAATGCATCCGAAGAAGATTAAGTGACCAACGTGCTATTAATATTTTGTTTGTGCTCGCTTCTACCCGGCGAGAGTTCTCGTGGGCTGTATCAGTCATGAGGAGCGATCTGATACGGTATAAAACTTTGACAGTCTATTGTTTTTACTATGGCCCCCATCGAAAGCTATCCCGTTTAGAAGATAAGAATATAGTGTTGACAAAGCTCGAGGGTAAATAAGGTAAATGCCACACATTGTCCTTAGAGGGTGCACTGAGTCCGAGGACTACACGTTTTTTTGCATGAAAATCATATGTTATCACGATTTTCTCAAGCAATAAAGTCAGTAAATTATTCCCACATAGGTTATTCTGAAGAAAAAGTAGTGAAAGTAGGGCCGTTATTATTGAATCCGTTGGCAGCAGCTGAATAATATCAACCTCAGTGCGTCTACTTGCATATATAATGAGCCAAATCAGTTATTCAGAGCGAGTTGGATAAAAAGTCGTGCGAAGGTAGCACTCAAAATAGTTAATTTTATTTAACTTTTTGTTTCCATTGCTCAATTACTGAGGATTACTTCTCCAAACAATTTTGTCGTTTAAAAAGGGCCGAATAACTTTTCAGGTGACATTAAGCTTAATCGGCGTGAATTTTTGCAGCCGCCTACATTTCTAATGGAGCTTAAGTTGGTTTTCGTCAGTTGAACTTTCTTTTACCAAGTTCGCAACTAGAGCGGACGTTAAAGTTACAGTCCGTCCTTTATTTGGCGTTGGCAAGTGTGAAGTAATCTACAGTGGTTGAACATAATTTGATGAAGACACAAGAGTCTGCGCAAAAAACCAACCATTTATTCCACCTTATGTAAAAATCCCTATTCTCGCTTATAAAACTATCTAAGCAAACATAATTTTACCTAAATAATATTTATGGCCTTTTTCCTTACTACTCTGGCCTATGGTGTGATCATGAAGGCCACACATAACTCAATTAAGGTGCATTGTATTTTGTTGCATAGACGGCAACGAGAATTCATTGGACACTTGCTCGGAATAAGAGCAGAAAATTTTCAAATACTACCCGACATGTTTCTACCATATATTATTTACACGTTTGCGAGAACAAGTTGAACAACCACCGACTTCCAATTCTGGTTAGGTACAACCCCTGCTTCCTTGCTTAGGTATCGTTGTTGGTGGTCTGTCCATAAATAAGTTTCCGGCATTTTTCACTGCCTTTATCGATGACCGACGATTCAACTTTCCAAAATATGTTCAAGCAAATATGTCCTGATACGCTCCTTTCATGAAGTGGGTTCGCTAAATCTACTTTCCTATATTTTCCGGAAGTTGCTTAGTAGAGGTAATGTTGGATAAATTCTTCGCAGTTGCCGAGCACTTTACTCAGTTGCACTTATAGCAGGATGTGGAATTTTTGCGTAAATTGTTCTCATATTTCCCAGAATGATAATCCAAATATTCTATTTTTTTATTTTATTAATGAAGATAGCATGATGGTTTTACGATTCAATGACGTATTCTCCCTTTAATGCATTACATACCAGTCTTACTTTTCATCTGTCAACTCTCGTATCCATGTTGAACAAGAAAGATTTATCCGGAGGGTGGGGCTGAATGAGACACATTTTATGAATTCATGCCCACCGGTGTGGAATCCAGCCTGTATTCAGTGGCCAGAATTATTTTTCTGGCCTTTCCTTCTCGTGACGCATAATTTATAAAACTTGCCTACCAACTCGAAGCACTTCAATGGTATCCAGCTGAGGGAATTTGAGCAGCAAAATGACTAAGAAGCGTACATTGAGTGATATACATGACATTTAAGCATGATCTTTTGGGATACCTGTGTGAATCGTAATTCACCAGGATCGACAAATTTTCCTTTAACAGTTGCTTACGACAACGGCATAAAGAGGGAGTTTTGAATTCAAGCTATGGGCCTCTAATGGATTTATGTGCGATAAGCGCGGCAGAGTTTTTTTCCCAGTTCGCAATCCTCCAAGATCTGTTTTGGCTGTGTGCTTTGGAACACAACCTCCTAGCCCTGCTTCCGTCGTCCAATTGACGCCAGCGTCTCTGAAAGTGCGCACATCCCAGCAGGTGGCAGGCATTTTCTCTCTTGGCTATTGCGGTCCTGCTTGCAATTTTGGCATCTGGCCCACTGACAAAGGGGAAGGCGAGTGGGGTCCTAACGGAAGAAGCTACTTTGCACGCCAAAAACTGCTGTTGAGATTGAAGTAAAACGTGATGTCTACTATCCTCCGCCCCAGCTTGTGACTGAGAGTTTAGTGCGCAGAAAAGTAGATGAGCTCTAATAGGATGCTGGACAACACTCATAGCTTAGCAATGTGTCTGCGTGCTTTGACCTCTGAGGTTATAGCTCAACCGGATCAGTGACCACTCAGAGCTGTTCGCGGTCCACCAATCGTCAGACTCGAGGATCAACGTAATTGGCAGCTAGCTCTCCCTGAAAGTCACCCCCCACTAAATTGCTTCTGTTATCTTACCGATTTTTATGACCTCCGATTTGCTGTGCTCCAAATATACAAATATTACTGAACTCCTTCTTATCCATGCATACCAAATATTACCTCCTACATGTGATTTACCACAGCTCTGTATAGAACGTCGCTAGCGTACACCATTTGCGCTTTAAATGACAACAACATGCATTTTCTTGTCAATACCAATTTAATCTTTACAAGACTTCAACTCCATTTCAAGCCCTTGCTACTGACTAAGTTCCTCTAAAAAAAGCTCATGAGCATACCACAACTGAACTGCATAAACAATTTCATTCAAACTTGAATTACATTGCTCAATAATGCGCCAATGGGGAATTTGGTTGAGCAGTGTCTACTTTAATTGTCATAAAAGCTTACTAAAACTGCGTGAAGTAACATTTTGCGGCAGAAAATATCAGTTTTGACACCCATTTCCGTTCAAATGGTTGATATTTATAGCGAAGTATTCGTGAAAAAATGATTGCGTACTTCGTGAAGTCCCATTCAGAAGACCTCAATGTACGTTCTTTCGAAACGTTCTGGTGAACCAACAAAATTTTCTTTCCCAGCGAGTTACAGCCGAGAGTTAATTATGAAGGCTGATTGAGCCCTTGCAACGTACATCTTGCATGGGCTGTTTGATTTTTAACCAGTACGTTCATCCAGAGTCTACTATTGGTTACAATGGAAAATAATTCCGAATTTTCATTTCGTACAGACGTCTTCGAGGATAGCACCTTGCCCAAATCGCACTCTGATGACCGTGGCTGCAATGAGGCACCCGGCGGCAGTCTTTTAACTGTGCCAAGATCAGAGATTAATTCACGTTTGACGGATGGCAGTAGTCTGCGCAACAAGGGGAAACCATCACACCCAAAGTCCGCTTGTGATTTGATGGAATTACATAGCCGTGAGGAGGGCCTGTTGACTCAGTTCAAATCTCAAAGTTCTCTCATCGAGAAACGGGGCCTTGGCGAGCTGAGAGACGGCTCCCTGAATGAAGATGACAGCATCATTAATTGTAGTCAAATTTCCGTCGAACCTGGTGACTTGGGTCCTGTATCACCAGATATTATTACTTCCAGCCAGCGTTCTCTCATTCACAGGAGTTACTCTGACACCAACATTGCCTACAACAGCATGCAGTTAGTAAGTGACAGTTCCTTGTTTTTCAATTTTCCGATAAAGTATCCACTATCTTCGAAAACGCCTACTGATTTTGAGATATAACCTGTATCTACTCTAGATAAACCGTTCTAGGAACCAGCAAGAATTGGAAAGTGCAGATCCTCAGGAACCTACGAATTATACAAATAAGCTGCAAATCACCCTGTTAATTTCCGTAGAGCAGGAATTCGGTTAACAACTAGGAGGTTTCATCGGCAACGAATGATTTTGGTCCCTCACTAACCGGCTACGAAATATTCTACGATGACCCACCTAACCAACACAGTCGATAGATGGGCGTATAATACGGGAACAGTGGCAATGGGGTTAGGACAGTTTAAAGGAAGGAAAATGGCGGTACCGCATTGACAAGGAAACGAAATTAAAATGCCCACAGACATCGTTCAAGTGAGCTCGTTTCTTGCACTGAATTGGACCGTACTACATGCATAAATAACCATTACCCCGGTCATAACCCTATCCACCATGTTCGTTGCTCCGTTAGAAGGGTCGTACAGCCATTCGTTGCCGGTTCATAGTTCATAGTACGTCAGTACCCATGGATCTGCATGCGCTCCTATTGCTCACTCGGAACAAATTTAAACAGGAAGTGTTGAAAGCAGTGGGTCCTCCCCGAGGTTTAACTTCTTTCTTTTCGATTTCAAGGTCGAGGAGGTGCCCGGTTCAAACAACTATATTGACGCTGCTGGTGGCATCAACTACTCAACCTTGCTTACAGGCATTTACTGGACAAGCAATTTGCACAGTTCTTTACGCATATGCGAATACCTACTGAAGAACGTTTACTGTCTGCTAGATCTCTGTTTCATAAACTGGAATCATGAAATGGGCAAACATAAGCCCAAGAAGCCAACCTGTCAAGCGGAGAAAAGGTGTGACGATACTGCCACCATCGCCTCCTCGTCATCTGCTTCACGCCTCAGTGCCGTGCAAGTTCCAGTCCAATTTGACCGACTCCTCAAAAGCCGGTCGTACTCGCGCAGTAAATCGCTGATTGCTCCGACTTTTCTCTCGACACCCGCCAGCCAACATATGCCAAAGCGGTCTCATTCACGTCCACGTGGCTCCTCTTCCCTGCTGAATCGCGATGGAGAGATCTCAAACGAGCGCCTTAACAACCTGGAACGTGGCAATCGGCCGAGCCGGCGCCTGCCTTTTGGACTGGGTCGACAGCGCCAGAGGAAGACAAATGGCACCGAGGAGGCCCCGCTAGGCGAGGCAGAAGCGGACATGTCTGGCGACAACGACAGCTCAGACGACGAGGTCCCGCCCACACCACAACCGCAACGGCAGCATCAGCATACGCAGCAGCAGAAGCAGACTCGCTATCGACTCCGTTCCACCTTCCTGAGCCACCGGAAGCACGTGGATGACAAGTTTGTCTTCAGCTCAGACGCCTCACAGGTGCGCTTTCGCACATCAACACCACGCTCTGTTCGGGGTGTTATCGGGTCTGTTCACCACGGCAGCCGGCGTAGCATGGACCGCC
Source organism: Schistocephalus solidus (assembly GCA_017591395.1). Taxonomy (NCBI): domain Eukaryota; kingdom Metazoa; phylum Platyhelminthes; class Cestoda; order Diphyllobothriidea; family Diphyllobothriidae; genus Schistocephalus; species Schistocephalus solidus. The sequence continues at coordinate 107,668 of WEDG01002492.1, forward strand.
TTTCGGATTCGCCGAGTCTCTTAGGTGCCTCCCTGCTAAGACTTTCAAGTGGACAACTTGCGGTGGAGAAGCGACCGAGGCGGGCCAATGTGGAGAGCCGCGGAGGTCTTAATGGCTACGGTGGCTATCGTGCGACGCCCTTTAGGCGTGACGAGAAATTGTCAGTTCAGGCGGAGGCTAAAAAGCAGGAGTCAGTCCTCAATTACTGTCTCATCATGGAGATTCTTGTTAAGTGCGTACATATTGCATGGAATTTACGCCAGCCAGGCTGTGTCCTGATTATTATGCTCCCTTATCTGTAAACAGTAACGCTTAAGAATGTTTCCAGCAATAGGCTGAGAAGCGAATAACCTGACTAAAAAGTCTTTGTGACATATATATATTATAAGCTTTAGTAAATACTAGCAAGAACTGTTGAATATTTATGTTCAAAAGCCATTTCTTGAGAGGAAACAACGTATATTGGAAGCTTTTGAAGAGAAATCCTGTACTCATCAACTTACGGAAATTCGAAATAATGAAGGCCACTGAACTAAAAACTGAAATAGTATGGTTTAACAATTTGCAATTACGAGTTTTTTTTTATAAAACTTCGTGATTATTTATAACCCTACTATACTCAAGTCGCTAGCACCATTCAGGAAGTATTCAAACGATTCCCACCTGTGGAGGTATTAACGGGAAACAAGGAGCTCACTTTCAAGCGACGTTTAGGGGTATAACAATTTGTTTCGTGCAATGCACATTACATTCATTTAGGTAAGTGTAAGGAGGCATCAATACATGGACATATTAAGACCAGATTGGATTTTTATATAACCCTAAATCTCATTTCTTCATCTGCAAAATTCGAAGCAGACAAAATTAAAAGTAACAGTATATACAAATATATGCGCGCCTTGTTTTTCTGAAATCGAATTAAATTAAAACAAAATAAGACATCAATACAAGTGCCAGAATTTTGATTTACCGATAGGTCTTTGAGTTCCATTTGCACATTTGACTGAGTATAGGCTCAGTTAAGAGTCACACTGCTACCTCTGGGAAGTGAGTTGGAAGTGTACTGTAAACAACTTCTTTTTTTACCCTCACATCGTTGACCTTCTGCATTTGAAAGTGAAGTTTAAAAGTCGGGACTGTGTGCAAGGCGTTTCAGCGCAAGCTATAATCTTGGTCAGTAGGGCCGCTAAACCATACTGCCTATGAGATCATGGTAGATCCTCAAAGGTTTTTTTACTTGGTGTGTACCTGGATCCCTCGCAATGAAAGCGGAGATCAATCAAGTGAAAATATTTAATTAGCAGGTATAGAGGTCGGTCAAAACGAACGTAAAATCCATACAAATGGTAGACATGAGAGATTTATTTAGAAATAGAATAGTTTTTGCTAAGAGTGATTTTCCATTCAGTTTAAAATTATAGAGTGTGTTAGCTGATCGATTAGCCTGAATAACCCTGTGTTATAAAATGTTGACTGTTGGGCTATTCATTCACAATCAAAACGTTGTGAAGAAAGAGACACGATCACTGAAACAAGAGCTTTATAGGCCTGACGTTTCGCTTCTTAACTCAAATCCATCACCAGAGAAAGATTCGTTGATGAACGCTCACCGATCATTAACGGAACTCACTCTTCCCGCTCTGTGTTGGGGATCATTCTCGAGCCCCGCCGGCAGCTGCATAGCGGCTAGTACAGGTTTGATAAATTTGGTAACACCTCTGCGTAATCGTTATGTCAGCTCATCATTTTAATTTTCTAATTTTTTATGCCAAGGCTACTTTTATGTTCCTTTCATGTTTGATGCACTCTCTTTTTACCCACATGCAAGAAGTATGTCTTGATATCTAAAGTTTTTAACTGCTTTAGTTTGCAACTGATTTTTTTATCTTTTAATTACCGTCCTAACTGTTTGTTTGTGCCGTCATGATTTATATGACGCGCTCACCTGTAAGTTACGGCTAAAATAAAAATCCCTGCGTAATTAAACTCCCGGGCGGGGCCTCGATGCTCAGGTGGTTAGTGCTTTGGCTTAACCCCTAGCCTTGCCCTTGCTTTCGTGTATTCGACTTTAACCGAAACCGCCGAAATTTTCACCATTGAGTCAACTAAAAAAGAAACAAATCGGTTTTGCATTCTTTCATCTTCGATTGGTCCAGCACTTTTTTATGCGCAGCGGTATATGTCCGTGCACACAAAAATTATGCATGACGGAAGCCCTTTTTATTGCTGTTCTGCTCGATAGTATTCCCGCCGTCCTCATAGAGAGCGTGTTTGTTGAGATGTTGTTAGTACCTAAATACTTTTAGGACTTATTTTACAAATTCTCAAGCTTGCTTAACCGCGGTGGCGAGCCTACCTAAAAAAAAGACCTCTCGGCCAGCCTCTTTGCAGCATTTTCGTTAATAAACCACCCTTTTAGACATTTACTTGGTTCACCCAAATCTAAACGATCCGGAATAGTAAAGTTGACAATAATTTGAAAACTAATAACATATTTAAACGGACGAACCAATTGAACCGAGCATTTCATTCTTTACAGAATAATCCGCGTTATCAACTGTTCGCACCATCGCAACGATAGCAGCGTACAATTCGATCTCTCTCACAACACATACACTGAAAACTGCACACTGAGACCACAACGTGAAGGAGATGGGGCGTTAAAATACCATCAGATGCTTCGACGCCACGCCCACCACTGTTTTCTCCGCTTGTATCACCTCGACAACCATCTCTTCTATTGCTTCTTCTCTCGTCTTGTTGCAGCCTGTCCAATAACCGAGCTGATGGAGTTTCTTCACGCACTGACAGGCTTCTGCCTAGATCCGACAACAATAGAACGACCAGGTATGATTCTATACAGTTACCATGCATGGCGCGGATTCCCGAACCATTCCATTGAAAATTAAGGCTATTTCCAAGCATAGTTGTGAAAAATTGAAATAAGTGTCACGCCAGACGCCGCAAGCCGATTTCAGGGGCAAAAAAGTACGTTTTAGTACAGAGAAATCCTTTGAGTCAAGTGGTATTTGTCGGAAAGCATGTAAAAATCCCAAGTGTGCAAAAAATGTACTCACAGTCGTTATAATCTAAGTCAAACAATAGTAAAATTTGTTTCTCATTACCTTTCCTCTTTGGGTCAAACTCCACATCAGTAAAACACATGAAACTCATAAAATTTGACCTCTGTTAAATTATATTCCTCAATACCTTTCGGTTTGGTATGATGGCTAGATAACCATCTCTGTGGTCACAATATAAATTTATGCCACAGTTTTCGTACTTTCCTAAATAGCACATGACAGTTCTCGTTTTAAATGAAACCTCGCAGTTCCATCTGTTAGATTGTCCGCATGATTTTAAGCAGTGAGTAAATCCCCTTTTAGGGAGCAGTCTTTGTCTTAGACAAAATCAACAAGTTCGTTTATTGTTCACCAATGCATTCATGCGTTAACCTTGTTGTAGTCATTCATTCCCCCATCCCATAATAACTTCCTGATGCGGGCTAGACACTTTGATGAAGGATTCTTAAGCCCGGCCTACGAATATAGTAACAGTGTGAACGGAGGGCAACTCACTTGGTAGACTGCGTTCTCGGACTCGCCTCCTCGCCTGTGTCACTGGTAGTAACAATTGTGCGAATGATTTAAAAATGCATTCAGCCTACCTTGATTTTGGGACTATGGCTGGTTGATATTCCAGCCAAAATATTCCGCATCAGAGACAGTACTTTTCGCAAAACTCGTGAGGATGACAACTAGAACGACAGAATTACGCTTTGGGCCATTGGAAAAGAGGAGGACGGCACAGGTGTGCGTCAAGATCACGTTTACAGATGAATCCAAATTACTGAGACCATGCCGTAGCACAATTAAACGGCTGACGCACTTATTCGACGAGCCCCAAAGAGATAACACGAGTGCTAAGTTATATATGTTAAGGCGAAATCGCAGAAAGTAAGAAAACACAAAGACAAGTAAAGAAAAGAAGATACCCCTACTCAAATGAGTAAGCATATAATGAGTTAGACCAAAACCATTCATTCCATTGCAAATGTATGTATGGGATAAAACAAGAGGGCTTCTGCGGAGTAAACTAGAAAATCAGGAGTGCATTTTGGACTTGTTTTATTTTTGGATTTTAACCGGGCTCTATCCTAAATATGTCCACTTTATACGAATGACAGCCTTCGTTGACAACTTGCACAAAATAGATGGAGAGACAAAATAGGTTTAATATGGGATAATATGGCTTGCAGGAAAAGGCTTTCTTTCATTCATTCAAAAACGCGGTTAACCGATCCTCCACGATACAACACATCCCGCATTTTTTTGATTCCCGCGCAATCTTATTGTGTTTTAGATTTTATCTTGAGGATAAACATTCCAACAGAATGCTCCTCGAACAACCAGCGCGATTTTATATTCTTCCGTTTTTTAAAAAAGAGCATTGTAGTCAAGAATACAATATCGTCCTCCATTCCTTGTTAAAATAATATAAAAGGAGCAAGCTGCTTGCTTAAATCGCCAGGAAGTGTGGCAGCTTAACGTTTGTACCAATAACCAAAACCTTCTAATAATCATTTTCGTTAATTTTAGGACAACACGGTTATAAGCTCCAATGTTTTTTCAGACACGATAGTGCTATGTGTTGGTGGCTCAAACAGCTAGCTGAGGTCGCATACTAAAACTCTTTCAATTTAAAGTAACATTGCGGCTGTTGTCTGCCCCATAATTATTTGGCAGTATAAAATGCCTTGTTGTATTTCGAAATTCAGAGCTTTAAGCGTCCGAACAGTCCTATTTAACGTGTACTCCATGGATTTTATATATACTCCTCAGTAAATGCAACCAAATTTTTGTTGCTTTGAAAAATTCCTCCGACCCACTCTTTTAGCTAAGCATGGATTGGTTTTTGCGCCTTTATATACTTTCACGCATTCGCCGTCCAGGCAAAATAGAGGCATATTGACGAAACGACTGCTCCTTCCTTCTCGTTGCTCTTTTTGGGAAAGTTTTGTCTGGCGTTCTGCGAAAACAACCACTTTTCACAAAGCAGGCTGCGCGTGTTTGTGATGCGTATGCTTAGGCCATGCTGTCTTCTCTGTCAGTGGACGATGACCACTGTTGGGCAGCTGGTTTTTAATTTGGTTCAGTGAGCTGAGTTTTGCCTGCCAGGTTCATGGGCACACCCTTGGTTACTTTGTGCTACATGACATACTGGCATAGACTGCGTGGCCAAACAAAATACTCCGGTCTAGAAGGGGCCAGGAAAAAAACAATTTAAAGGGTGCCAGGGCCAATGCTCTCCGCTCTCTCCCCTTGTCTACCTCAGCGTTTGTCGCGTGCGTTCCCAAGCTGTAGCTGCCAATCGAGGGGCGTGAGCTGGAGGCGCGCGTGCGCCTTCTATCAGACAGCCTAATTGAAGTTGAGGCCAGTAGACCTTTGAACTCTTTTCGAACTGCGGCTTATACTCTCTGTCCTGAACCGATTACTGTGAACTGGAATAAGTTAGGTAATTCTGTTTTACTTCATATGATCTGTTCCGGCTTTTCTTCTTTTGGCTCAAACTAGAGGGGTCACCAACTGGGCCGAACCTAATGGATGTAGTACTTTAAATGGTGAAGCACACGTAAAGCCAGGTAGATCTAGCAAATAGGAAGTAGATAAGTGTTGTTATGGTTCAAAAAAGCATTAACCTGATGGTTTGAACCATCACTCGAGCCCAACATCAAGCTGGCAGGAAAATATACAGGGAAAATGCATGCGGCGACCATGAGACTTCCGAGTGCAGTTTGAAAAAATTTAGGGATAAATGATAACAAGTCTTCGGCTATCATGGAACCAATACGTTCATTGGGATGGCACCAATATTTTGGTAATGCGAAAATAAGACTTACCTACTAGCCTTCACAATGGTTTCCTTTTTGCCTCCCGTTCAAGTTAGGGAGGGAGGGTGTGTCTTGACCGCCAGCGAGGAAGTAACAGCAAACGTAAACAAATATGAACTATATTAGCTGCTGAGCCTCAAGACAGAACAGGACGTGTTCCGTAACGCGATTGTTAAGCGTTCAACTACCACAATTACTATACCCAATTGACACCAACAGGCCAATGAGGTCGTGGTTCAAAGGTTAGGGTGTTAAAATTCTACCCAACAAGACGCTGGCTCGAGCCTCAGGAGTTACAAACCCCGGGGTTCGCCATAACTTGCTGATGATAGCTCATAAACCAGAAATGCCCATTCCAGCCTCCGTTGACGACTTTGGTAATCTCTTTCTGCTGATAACATACTAGCCACTGATGGCGGCTGGCGGGGCTCGAGATTAAGCCCCCAGGGAGAGCAAGACGAGGGTTTTCGTAACGCGATCCGTGAGCACTTCTCTACCATTGTCAAACAACTCTCTCCGAACCTGAACTGATAGCAGCTACACAAGCTTGCCCCGGGGTCCTGTGCAGAGTCACATATGCCAATCGGGCAGCCATAACCCCCCCGAAAGCAGGCAAGCATGTCAGTATAGGGCTGAGCGCCACAAGTCGTGTAAGATAATCATTTGATCAAATATTCAACAATAGTGGCAACTCAGAAGGTGAGTTTTGATGACTTGCACTGTTCACAGACATATTGTTGAAGATATAATGTGGCAGTAAACTACCTGCTAGATAGCTAGTACAGAAAATTGGGAAGAAGATTTACGCAAAACATTCGCTGGAAAATTTGTAAAACTGCGAGTGTGAAACTTAAACACCCGTGTATGCTCTCTCTAAGTTGTCGGTTGAAGTAAAAATCAACTGCCACACGCAAGCGATGTTTCAGGTTTCTCCTTGTCTTCTGAACTTAATGGCAGGTAAAAAATTGGGCTGTTTTGAGATGTGACGGTTAATTGCCTTCTTAATATCGAAGACAACTTTACAATCAATAGTAAAAGGGGACCTGAACTATAAAAACTGAAGTGCTTGTATTTCGGTGTAAAGTTCAGTTGATGAAGGAGAGGAAATATTGAGCAAACACGCGCAACTTTAAGAATAGGTCCTACTTAGGTCTGTTTATGTGAACGGGAGGCAAAAGGCTTGATATTTAACTACAGTGGATCTTGCCAGAGCAAATAACTAAAGTGGTAAGCAAAGCAGCGGATTTAATTTTCAATTTTACCACTTCAAGGGACTTCGTACACTGGAAATAACGTTATATTTAGTGTTTGTCATATGCTACCTTAAAAAGCATATGGTAATGAAGAATTCAACACTAACAAATAGTCATCCAGCCAGAATTACTTTCGAAACGCCTTTTCCCACCTTCATGAGTAACAATACACTCAGAATTTCAGTTTTCATGAATTTCAATATGCCAATCTTCTGGTTTAGTAATACCCAAACCAAACCTGTTCTTCCAACTTGTACCATTTCTTAGGCTTTCATTTATGACCATCAGATGTCCTTAAAGACCGCCGTTACGAACAACGCCTGATATTCCGGGCTAAGAGATAGACAGGATGGTGGTAGGTTGCCGCGTAATCCAACACAGTTTTGTCTGTCAGGTTGATAACCACGTCTGTCAAGATTTGCAAATCCATCAGCAGTAAGCTACTGATTCCAGCATGGGCGCGTTTGCGTGCTTCGTATGTAAGTACCCTCGTACACATAGGAAACACCGGCTCAGCCAAATGATCTTTTTGCTTTTATTGTAGGAATTAATAATCAGAGGGGAACTGGTGATAACAATTAATCCATAAATATTAGCAATAAAAACAGGGAAGACTGAAATGACCATGTCCAACTTAATACTCGTTCACTGTCAGCCAAACTCAATATTTTTGATAGCAGCTGCCAAGAACTGAACCCATGTTTCGTCCGGTTGACCCTTGCGTGTGTCATGATTGACTAGTCCCATATGATAAAATTTCGGAAGCTTCAGATTTTACTGAAGTATAGAGATGTTAAAAGAAGGTTTGACATTTCTTCCGCCTCTTGCAAAATCGCATGTCTTCTGAGATTATTACACTATCCGTGATATCGAAGTTTCTGGAGATCCATTACTGCTGATCGCAGGATCAGTCCTTGGTTCCTGCAGCGGGCCTTTTAATTACACTCGGACGTATAAAATAAGAAAATGCTAATTTTTTGAATGATCCCACTTTGGGATTCTGGAAGCTTAAATTTCTGATGCTCTTCAGTTTGAAGACCTATTTACTTATATTAACTTACTACTTATTCAAGTATTTTGAATTACCACTTATGTTTGCTGTCTCTATTTCCCCATCTTGACAGCTCTCGTGGTGCGTCACCTAGATGACGTAGCAGAACATATGCAATTGCTCTTGTTCTTGAGGTCAACAAACTATGTTGTTTACGTCTCTCATTGCTGACGAACGGATCGTTCTAACTTATTGCCGCAGAACCCATGGCAATTGCCCATCTTTAATTGGGTCTTTCCGGAGTGATCCTTAAGGATCCGTATTAAACGGACATCCATATCATGCGTCATCAAAAGCATTGGACAAAATTAGATCTGACTATCAAATAACCTGATTTAAATCGCCCTAACTAACAATAAACTGTGGTATTTATTTAACTAAAAAATTTTCATTCTGTATTATGAGCGCAAAAGAAATTCACATTGTGACATGAGAGCATAAATTGCTGCTATTGCTGATAAAATAATCTGTCGTTAGATCCCCCGAACTACCAAAACAACTTCGGCCAGTCCTACTCAGGCGAGGGGACACGGGGTGCGGAGGGTGTGATAATTTCCAATATGATGGGACCGCTGCTTCGTCGTTTGGTCCGATGCCGAAAAGAGCTCGCCACTCAGGAAAACATCGGACTCTTTACAGAAGTTCGTCATTTGCTGGGCTACTTAAAGACAGTTCACGGAAATACGTTCCGTCGGGCCCTCCTCTGCGCTCTGCTTTGTTCCGTCCGAACAGTTACGGTCAAGAATAAACCACCAGTATCCGCTGCCAGGCCAAGACTGTGAGTTGGTGGTTAAATGTATTTATTTGTACCGCGAACAGAAAAAGTCCTTGAGATTTAGTTGAAATTGTCTGATGGAATCAAAAATAGCCTCAAGGTGTGTCAGCCTACAGGTAAACAGAAAATATACGGGGTGGGTTTAAAGTAGGCTTTCGGTTGTTTCAATATTTTTTAACGTTTTCTATTTAATTCAGTTATGTATTATTTATTTTTTGTTATTGTATTTAGTTAAGCTCATTTTTTAAATATAAAGATTGTCTTTGTTTTTATAAGTAAATTTTTCTTCTTGCAATCCTTTTTAAAACATGCAAATTGCATACCTACTGAGTGTAAGCTCACTTTTGGCCCACCCTGTATAAGTTAATGACGATGTATTAGATGACTGAAATCTTTTTCGAAGCCATTAGGAGATCTCCACACGACTAATTTCTGAGAAAAATCCTTTCATTTGTTTAACTGAATTGCAGAAAGAGAACACTGTTATACCGGATAATGCCTGCATCCTTAATATTATAAGGAATTTTTGTAACAAAACGCATTTTAAGAAGGCAGGTTTTTGACAGTGGTTGTGGTCAGGACGGCCTACTCCAACTTTGCGTACAAATATCCAGAAATTGGCAGCACCATGAAAGTAACTGCATACTATGTAGAAAGTATATTCCTATAAATCTGGGCTAATGCATTGAAATGGTTTTGCAGTGGTAAACGGGGTGCAGATAACAATCGCCCCCAAAATATTCTTCGATATTTTGTCTTCACATGAGGCTTGCTGTCTAGTTCACTATGAAAGATAAAAATGATGTGTCTACTGCACTGGCTCCACGGTCATTCGCTGCCCGGGTGCAAAATCTCAACTTGGTCCAACGCGCATCATATTTCCATTTCACTTTTCTTTCATGACGTGGAATCAACGGTTATTTACCGATACATTCTGTAAAGGGTTAAAGTTTTTTTTGAAATATCCGAGAGAGGGGCATCCACTAGTTAGGAAAAAGGAAACTGTATGCAATGGTGTAGGTTTGCATAGTATGCTAAAGCACGTGTGAAAAAATCGATCAAAAGTGGACAGAATTCCAATAATTTCTCGATGTTAGATTATCTTATTATTATTAGTATTATTATTATTATTATTCGTTTTTCATCGTCATTTCATCAGCCCTAAGTATGCTTATCGGGTCACTTTAGTCTCAACCTTAATAGCAAAGTGTATTCGAAGGTTAGATATAAATCCGCAATAGATAGAGATGACTGGTGTGAGGTCTAGGCAGCGACTGTAGTTCATACCCTTTGTTTCCTATATCCTGTAGTTTAAATTTGCCAAAATCCCTGATAGAAAACAATCTCCGTCCATTTGCTTGTGTTTCCTGTCGTCAAGCCGACTGAAACGGAAGTTCAAAATGCCCAGAAAATTATGCATATCAATATGTGTTGTTTTTTTTCCCGAACATGCTTCTTTAAAATTTCTTAAGTGTAGAGGTAGCTTCGGCTGCCAAATTAGCACATCTATTTTTAACCCAAATTAGCCTTTCCGCGCGTAACTCGCTGTGGCCGTCTGTGTCGAGCAAACGAAACTCCGCGTTCTTACCGTCCATGGACCCATCGGACACACAAGAATCATGCATGGGCAATTTTCAAGCAAAACGGATGGGTATCCTGTCTTCGGCTATGGGAAGCCCATTTCCGAAGCCTCGTCGATTGAATGAAGATACAGTGAGCGGTAAGATGATACTGGTTATTTTTCGTTTTGTGCAACGGACTATTCGCCGTATAAAGTGGGTTCTCTCACTCTAAAAGGAGCTTTTGCATTTTTTTTCACACCCTCTTCTGACACTCCTTACCACAATCAAGGCGTGTAACACAAACACAAATGATAACTTGATTTTCGCAGGTGATTCAATTCCCAACTGCAGCACAAAATGAATGCATTGATGCTGCATCAGCATATTTGCGTGGCCAAAAATAACTGAACTGCAATTGGCTTGTTCCCACTTCGTACATTTACCCCGCCTCAGTGGTAGGGCGAGGTCAAGGTGACCAGGCTTATGCGAGGGAGCTGTTGCAAACGAAACCACAAAACTCATGGATTATCTCTAGAATTCCACACGAACCATCTCGAAAAGAAAGAAAACTTTTGCGGATCTCATAAAAGTGAGAGGCACCATGAGAACCACATTGTGCAGTCCCGAGTTATCCTGTTAGATAGCAACTCCGGTGCTGTGTGTGCCTCCACACTCACTATGTCTGACTCCAGAACTTCCTACCTCCCCTCTCTCAAAAAGTCATACGGTGGGGGCGACATCGACCCATAGGCGGCCCAGGTTAACTCAGGTTGCTCTCCCACTAAAAAAACCCTGATCCAAAGTGGTGGGCGGCAGCCGTCTGGGATGTCCGAGCAGCCCTATTATAGGGGCAGCACTGCTTGCCTCCTCACAGAGGAAGAGGCTAGAAAAGGTACCCTAAACAAATGCTTGCTCTCACGTCTTCTGCAGCTGGTCGCGGCTCGCAGATCGCAAAATACGCGGTCATAAAACTCAAACAAACAACAACAGCCCCCGTCTCCATCCCCCGCGCCATACTCTCCGGGTTGCTCGGGTGAGTCTGCTCACTCTAGCAGCCTGGAATGTTCGTTCCCTTTTAGGTAATCTGAGGAGCAACCGATCGGAATGGAGGACAGCGATAGTAGTTCAGGAACTGACGCGCTACAAGGTGGACATTGCTGCTCTCAGCAGGACCCGATTTTCTGAGCAGGGTCAGCTGGAGGTGGGTGCGGCTACACCTTCTTCTGGAGTGGCCGGCCAAAGGCAGAGTGACGTGATGTTGGTGTCAGCTTTGCCATCCGGAAAGACATCGTGGAAGTCTGCCCTGTCTACCGCAGGGCATCAATGATCGCCTGATGAGCCTCCGCCTACCTCTTCGGGGAGACCAGTTCGCTACCATCATCAGTGCCTACGCTCCCCAATGACGAGCTCTGATGCAGCGAAGGACAAATTCTACGAGGACCTGCACGCCCTGCTGGTGACTATTCCGAAGGCAGACAGGTTAATTGTCCTTTGGTGACTTCAATGCCCACGTCGCGACAGACCACACTGCCTGGCAGGAAGTGCTGGGTCCCAACGGTCTCGGTAACTGTAACGATAACGGCCTCCTTCTTCTGCGAACCTGTGCGGAACACCGTCTCCTGCTGACCAATACCTTCTTCCAACTTCCAACGCGAGAGAAGGCCACGTGGATGAACCCTCGGTCGCGGCGCTGGCAACTGCTGGACTATGTTCTCGTCCGGAGGTGAGATCAACAGGAAGTGCTAGTGACCAAGGCGATCCACGATGCCGATGTTTGGACGGAACACAACCTCGTCATCACCAAGATGAGGCTCTGACTTCAACCCCACCGAAGGTCCCAAGGTAAGCGGCTGTTCACTGTTTTGAATTCAGCAACCAAATAACCCAGAAACTGGAGGACCTGCATGCTCCAGATGCTAACACCACCGTGGAGACACGATGGTGTCAACTGCGAAATTTCATCCAGTCCCCCGCCCTCGAAGTCCTTGGACGCGCACACCGTCAACACTAGGACTGGTTTAATGACAAAGACGCCGACATTAGAAACTTACTCGCGGAGAAGAATGGACCACACAAAGCCTACATGGACCTTCAGACTGATGTTATCAAAGAAACCTTCTTCAGATGCAGCCGCCTTGTACAGCAACGGCAGCGGTAGATGCAGGACGCCTGCCGGGTCCAAAAGGCCGAGGAAATCCAGGGGTATGCGGAACGAAATGTAAGGAAAAACCTTTTCAAAGCCATCAAAGCCATCTACGGCCCCTGTATCAAGGGGACCGCTGCTCAGTTCTGACGAAAAAAAAACTGCTGACAGAGAAATCGCAAATTCTGAAGCGCTGGGCCAAGCACTTCAGTAGTGTCCTTAATTGCTCATCAGCCATCTCCAATGGTGCCATTGACCGGCTCCCTCAAGTGGACACGAAACTATGACATAGATCTGCCGTCTTCTCTATCAGCAATTATCCTGGCCGTGCAGTAGATTTCCAGCGGTAAAGCAATGGGATCCGACGCAATCCTACCGGAAGTCTACAAGCACGGTGGGCCCCGGCTGATGGCAGAACTCACAACACTCTTCCAGGAGATGTGGCGCCAAGGACAAGTTCCTCAGGATTTCAAAGACGCGATCATCGTCCATCTCTACAAATGGAAGGGGAATCGACAACTCTGTGATAACCACAGAGGCATCTCGTTGCTCAACATCGCCTGGAAGATCTTCGCCCTGATCTTCATCTGAACGGTCACCTAGAGCAGTGACTGCTCCCGGAAAGCCAATGTGGCTTCTGACGACACCGCAGAACATCCGACATGATCTTCGCCATCGTCAGCTACAAGAGAAGTGCCAGGAGATGCCAACCCACCTCTACACTACCTTCGTGGATCTGTCGAACGTCTTTGACTCAATAAATTGCGACAGACTGTGGAAATCCATGCAGCAATTCGGCTGTCCTGAGTGATTCACGCACATGCTGCATCAGCTTCATGACGGGATGACGGCGCGTGTCACTGATAATGAGACGGTATCCGAAGCATTCGCGGTGACCAACGGAGTGAAGCAGGACTTCAGGCCTCTCTCCAGTTTAGCTTTCTCCGATATGCTGTTGGACACTTATAGTGATGAGCACCCTGGAATCCGCGGGCTTCTTCTCAAAAGTCGGCGTATGCAGGCCCCAACACGCGTGTCTACGACTACAGTCCATGACTTGCTCTTCGCGGACGACTGCGCACTTAACACCGTGACGGAGGAGGACATGCAAAGGAGCATAAACCTCGTCGCCGCAGGCTGCGCCGATTTTGGATTAACAATCAATACAGCCAAAACGGTTGTCATGCCCCAACTGGCACCCAGCGTGGAACACAATGTTCCCCAAATCAATGTCAACGGCGCTCAACTCAAAAAATGTGGAAACCTTTGCTTATTTGGGAAGCACCCTGTCACGCAACATGAGAATCGATTAAAAGGTTGCCCAACGGATCTCCAAAGTCAGTTTGGCATTTGGCCGGCTGCAGGCCGCCGTGTATAATGGCTACGATATTCACCTGAACACCAAACTGAAGATGTACAAGGCCTTCGTCTTGTCGACACTCCTTTACGGAGCGGAGACGTGGAGAGTCTATTCGAACCAAGCCAGGAAGCTGAATCACTTACATTTCAGCTGCATCCATAAAATACTGAAGTTGAGATGGCAAGACAGGATCCCGGACACGGAAGTCCTGGAGTGGACCGGAATTCTCAGCATCCACGCCATGCTGAGGCAAGTGCAACTGCAATGGAGCGGCCACCTAGTAAGAATGAAGGACGATCGACTACCCAAAATAATTTTCTACGGAGATTTTACTACGAGTGCTCGCCGACAGGGAAGGTCAAAAACGACGCTACAAGGACACTTTGAATAAATCTCTGAAGTAACTGCAAATCAACCAAGTGACCTGGGAGAACCTCGCCCAGGATAGACCGGCATGGAGAAGATCCGTGAAGACTGGTACAGCAATCTAAGAGGCCAACCGGATTGCCGCTGCTAAGGCCAAAAGGGTGGTTCCGAAGTCACAAGCACCGTGGATCAACACTGCCAATGCCCAAGCTCTTCTAACGTGCCCACGCTGTCAACGCACGTTCCGCGCGCGAATCGGCCTGGTAGGACATCTTTGAACTCAATGCAACAACAATCCCACAACAGCATCCTCTGCCAGACCTGCCTCAGACCCCGTGACGACCACCGATGCCCCGCTGCCCACGATCACCGACACCATCCTCCCTCCTCCACCCCCTGCGGCGACCACGTTGACGAATACCACCTGCCCCACTCCCACCACATAAGTAGCGACCTCTGCCTACCTGCTACCTCTAACACCACTACCGTCCCGAGTACCAGCGATAGGGACTCGGTACTAACCTGTCTTTATTGCAACCACACATCGGCCTGGTCAGTTACTTGCGAATAAATCGTACAGAGACTGGCGAACTAGTGCTTGGAACACCAACACACAGTAGAGACCGCTGCCTCCGATGCCCTCACTGCCCAAGCGCATTCACTCATTGAATGGGCATGCTCGGTCACATGTGCATCCGCGAAAGTGAAATCTACCGTGCTGTCCTCAAAACTGCCCATATTCCTCTCACGAGCTCCACTACCAGTACCAGCAGCAGCTCCCCCAGACACAGCACCTCAAGACCTATCTTGCCCTCATTGTCACCGCACACGCATGTCACGCATCGGTCTGATTGGTCACTTGCGAATCCATCGCACAGAGACTGGTGAACCAGTGCCAGGAGCACCAAGATACACCCGCCGCACCCAACTCAACTGTCCACACTGCCCAGGCACATTCACACACCGCATGGGCCTATTAGGTCACATGCGTCTCAATGAAAACCTGCGGTAGAACACCGCCGGCTTTACCAGAACACTACATCCCTCCCCATCAGCCTCTGCACCTCACAGGATCACATGCAACACCACAAAACATGCTCTTAGTCTGCTTAGCTGATTGAGAAGCAAGTATAATCCTCGGCTCCTTCTCCATGTGGTTCTTCTACTGCATGTGTGATCTGAGCTTGATAATATCAGGGAGCGATAAGCGCCGTGGGGTTGGAATGTTGCCAACTGATAATTACATTCAGACCTCGCAGTCAGTCCAATGTGTGTTGTGTGGCGTCGCCAACTGGCGATCTGAGAGGCTGCGATGGCTCCTTCTTAACATGACCTCTGGCTATCTCACATAAGTGAGATGTGAGCCGTTCAACCCCCTGTTGTGTGAAATCGTGGTGCTTGTGTTTGGAGGGCCATGTCCTGTACGTAGTTCACGTAGACGAGGTCACTAGCAGCTGCGCCCACTTCCGCATTAGACAACTGACTGGCTCGGACAGTGGTCTGATTGTGGGGGTGGGGGGTGAGGGTGAGGTTGAGCGCTCAGCGTATTTTCCTCACTATAAACAACCTGACGCGCTTGAAACTATCACGGTGCGCTAAAAGCCATGGCTTGGAAGGTTGCTAACTGACGGGAAAACTCGGACCCCGTGGTCAGCCCAGTGTGTGTTTTGTGTGGAGTGGCTGACTGGGGGACTGAGAGTCAGGCTGCAATTGCTCCTTCTAAATGTGGCCTTTATGGCACTCCCACTCCGAGGGATCTGAGTCAGGTGTGGTGATACGCCCAGGAGCGGCTCAAGCCGCGCCAGCCACCTGCGTCCTCTCCTGCCTCCGGTCTTTTTGATTCTGTCATGACACCGGGCTCAGGTGGTGGGGGAGGAGAGAGTGCGGTTGTTGCAGTGCAAGGCTTCTATCACTTATAACTAACCCCCGCACAATTCACCGTCCCTGCACCGCCCTTCGGTGGAGTACACGGAGGACATCGTTGGACTACGACGGTCGAACTATCGTATCGTATTGCACGTTAACAGAATCGTGATAGTTATCGAGGGTTTTTTGCAAGGAGGAAGTTGAACGGTACCTTTGATCTAGATAAACATCTGTCCTCTCTTACATAAGTTCCCGGGTCAAAATAAAGTTAGATTGTGATACTGAGTGACGTGACGTCAAGTACCAGTTGAACGCCTGTTGTGCAAGGGCTCGGAGCTTCCATGAATCCAAGCCGTCGTCAAGGCTACACGAGGAGCCATTACGGCGTATATGTCAGAGAATTAAGCCTTATATGTGATCGCGGCCCGATAAATCCTCTTTTTGAAGGAAAGTATATTTACTCTGCTGGTTGGACTCCTTCGATGCTAGGTTTTTAAAGCACCATATTACTTACAAGCACATCAAAGGCACTGAATTACCACGCTGAAGGTAAACTCAGCATTGGCGCCAGTTGCCCAGCCCCCTCCTACATATTAACGACATGTCTCAGCCTGTTGGTGGACTGGTGGTAAGATGGAGTGCAGTAGCTGACGTAGCATTAACCCTTCTAACGAACGTCACTGGGATATAGGACAATAAACAAGATTCTGGAATATTTGGTGATGTCCAATTCGCACATTTCACCGGTCAACGTAGCCGCTTGTGACTGCTAGTGAGCCGAAATTGACCATGCTAGTCACCTTTGCCGTTGTCAACAGCGTTAATCTGCCTATGATACTAGCCGCTGTTTGGCTGCTGGCGGTGCTCTAGAATGAGTTCCAAAGCACAGCGGAACGAGGGAGTTCCGTTAGCGATCGGTGAGCGTTCGTCAACGAATGTCAATATTCTCGATCTTAACCAGCAAGGCAACGAGCTCGTGGCTCAATGGTTAGATCGTTGGACTCATAATCAGCAGGTTGCCGGTTTGAGCCTCGGATGCGCA
Source organism: Schistocephalus solidus (assembly GCA_017591395.1). Classification (NCBI taxonomy): domain Eukaryota; kingdom Metazoa; phylum Platyhelminthes; class Cestoda; order Diphyllobothriidea; family Diphyllobothriidae; genus Schistocephalus; species Schistocephalus solidus. The sequence continues at coordinate 124,976 of WEDG01002492.1, forward strand.
TCACATGGGGTTGGGTATGACTAGCTGACGATGGTTAATAAGCCAGAAATGACAATTTCACTCTCCCGTGCCTTTGCCGGTGGCAATGTTAATTTGTAGCCGCTATTTTGGTTTTAAACAACAGCGGCGTGCCTCAGTTGGAGACAACGAATGTGCTGGCAGCCGTTGACGATGGCTAACTTAATCGCAGTAGTTGTTAGCTCAGTGATTCGGAGGCCGTAATTGTCGTAAACAAATGTTACTGCAGGGCCAGAGAGGAGGGAGATAAAGCAGGATAAAATGCAGAAATTTTCAGACTTTGAGGACAGTTAAACGAGGCTTCTGACTTCGGTTCCCCATTCACCCCAGGGTGGATGAGCGGGTGGCACACGGCGCCATTGATTGTGTGAATACAAGCGAAAATGCGAGTCCAGGAAGTAATTGAGAAGAAGTAGGCACGATCTCTGGGACAAGAATTTTATTACTCTTACGTTCCGGATTCCAGCTCAAACCCGTCTTCAGAGAGAGAGGGAGAGAGGGAGCATCAACTAAGGGCAGTTCTAATACAGGCGACTGTAACTTCCTGTTTAAGAATTACCTTTAGCTGATGCTCTATCTCTCTCTCTCTCCCTGAGGATGGGTTCGAGCTGGAATCCGAAACGTTAGGCGAATAAAGTTCTTGTCCCAGAGATCGCGTCTACTTCTTTTCGATGGACTATGTACCGCCTCCATAATCGGAAAGATACAGCCAGTATCCACGGCGATAATCCTGCGCTCTTACGGTTTAGGCTACCTCTAGCCAAGTTAACTGCGCAAACGAATCACATAATAGTGAGTGTATTTGTGAGATCCATGGACTAGCAGGGGACCTCGAAGTTCTCTGGAATCTCATCCACCGTTAAGTTGGAAAAAAATGTGAAACTCTAATCAAGGCTTTAAGGGATTTTATTTACTTTCAAGGTGTTCTCACTAATAGCCACCCCATCGTCTGCATATGATGACAGCCACCTGCTTACCCTCCCTATCCACAAAAAGAGCAGCTACTTGATTGGTAGAATATTTTTTGCCAAGGGCTGCCATCGTGTCACGCAAATGTTATCTGAACTGGACGTTATGCTTTACAATAAAACGATTGAGAGCCGTGCTCTTAGAGCGATAACTAACTTCTAACAATATGTGGCCTAGCCAATTAAATGTTAACCGAAATTCTGATGTTTTCGATTAGAAAGGATTACCACGCAGCATAGTCCCACGATATTTAGTCTATTTAGGATGCCGGCTTAAGAATGCTATTCTTTTCGGCCGCCTGCCGAAACCGCACTCAAAAAGTGACTACGTACCTAGTATTAATTTTGCAATTGTTTTTGGCACCTTTATCAAATTCAAATATATTTTATAGAAATAATGAACAAAGATTTTCTTTTTTATACTCCATTCGCAACAACGTACATCATTTTCCGTATGCTAGCCGCAAAATGGTTCGCTTAAATTTTAAGAATTATTTCAATCCGCGAATAATTTTTAACACAATCTGCAGCTGCTTACACACTTGTTTTGCATAAAATATATTAAAATTTAGAGTAGCGAAAATTCCCATTGAAAAATTCAAAAGACAATTTGGCAAGCATGCGTTAACTTTTGATAAATTCTCGTCAGGCCTTTGCATTTATATCACTGTGTAACTGAGTCAAATATACGGGTTAGTAGAACAAATTGTACGGTTGTCAGGGTGGGGGGGATGGGGAAAGAAACAAAATTGCGGTCCCCTACTCTCCCGCACCCTGACAACCGTACAATTTGTTCTACTAACCCGCATATTTGACTTAGTTACAGAGGGATATAAATGTAAAGGCTTGACGAGAATTTATCGAAAGTTAACGTATGATTGCCAAATTGTCTTTTGAGTATTTGAATTTATAAGAACATTGACAATCAATGGGGAAATTGCATACTTACCAAGCAGATGTTTTTCACCGAGCATAACAAGTGCCCAGAAAGAAGATCATTCAAAAAGCTGATACCCTGAACTGACTAAAATCTCATGGGATTATGTTGTCCGATAAATATTCTTCGAAAACAACCATAGTAATCCTTGTACATCAAAGTAACTTACAGAATTACGGTTAAAATTTTAGTCCTAGTAACGTCCCGCACTTCTAAAAAGCTAATTCATCTTTATTAGATTCCAGTTTTAACGTTTTGAGATAAGTTAAACGTTGTTCTCTCATAACCGCCTAAAGTAGGTTATGTCAGTAAGAACAGAACAAGCGCCTAATGAAGTGAAAACGCTCAGAGAAAAGCCCATTTTACGACTAGAACGAAAAATAACCCCTTTACTAGTAAATTGACGGATCTGTTAAGTATTCATTGCTCATCAGAGTTTTTCTTAAATATAAACTCAGTGTAAAATGGGACTAGGAAAATCTTTAGTTTGAACTGGCACTTAAGTGATATTTTTCCAACATGCTCGTCTTTACTTCTCAAAGGACTCTGCGAGGAATCTGAAAGACTTAATTTCAGATGCCTTTTTGTGCTTATTTTACTTCCCTACTACAGAGCATAAGACTTCATCCTTCAGACTGTTTCATCGTGAGAACGTTGCATTGACACTATTAAAAAGCCTTGCAAGATCCAGTGGAGGAGACGAGAGACGTGCAAGCAGGCAGATGCTTTTAGAATGTCCATCTACTTGAAAAATTACAGAAAGATACATGTGTCTTGCTCACCTCGAAAGGATATTAACTGCCCAATTTAACTTGGTCAGACGATCGATTGCTGCTGAGAAATCGCTTGCAGTGAACCTCTATGCATACTGACGTTATGTCGGCCGTGGTATAATGCAAGCGAAATCCAATAACAGTGTGACTGCATGTCGCATACTGGGAGGAGATAGACAGACGATAGTGAGTACACTCTGATTCGATTGGCATCCCACAGCACACGAATTAGTGGCTCACGTGGTGGAGCTGCGGACTAGGGGACCCTTGTCGCAGTGCTATTGACTCGACGCCGGACCTCTCCTTTGAATCCGAAGCAATGGAGGTGTACGCTCCGGCTTGTACCTCGTTGGAGGTTTTGGTTGAAGCTTTAGCCGGCTGAAGAAAGCCCAGGTAATCTCAAAACAGTTGGCTTCTCAAATCGTCAAAGTCTGCTATCGCTGCTATCTTGTAAAAAGGAGATTATTTCAGCTCCATGAGGCTAGCCATCAAAGGCAAAAATACCACAGATGCCTTTGAACCTCGTCCAGTAGATAACGATGCTTGTCTGCAGGTGCTGATATGGTTTTATATTCATTTTTAACTTATGGTGCCATTTCTCTTCAACCATCGCCTTCAGTCAAACGAAAGTTTGTTTAAAAAACCTGTGAGTGGTTTTCACCTACTTCAACGCTTCTGCTCACCCATCCGTAAATATTTTTGTTCTCTCTGTTTCCCGGATTTCGGTAAACCAAAAACTTCTTCATCGAGAAGCAAAATTTTAAGGGAAATTTATGGACAGGCTGCTCCAATTTAAAGGCTGAAATACCACAAGATAGAAATATATTGAACTCCGAGTTAATAAGTGTGTAACTAGAGGCAATTATCTTGTTTATAGTACGGGGAGTGCTTCAAGCCCCCAGTGAACAAGACTATCTATGGCAGACAAGGTTACCCATACAATTTGTCATTTTGAGTACTTTAGACTTAAAACCACAATTACTCTGATAGAATTCACGACTGTTGAAATTTCCGTCTTAACATAAGGGGCCAAGTTGGTTACCTTTAAAAGTTAAGGCATTCACTCCATATTTATTTTGAACAATAACGCTAGTAGGTGAATTCAAGGCCCAATATGCACAACAGTCGTTGCTGTTCCTTAGATTACCTGAAATTCCCCAGGAGAAGCACACTGAATTTGACTTTAAGAAACTTAAATAGGCATTAAGCCTCACCGGAACATCTCCCCGTTATACAATCCACAGCAAAACTAAAATATTCGCGCTCATCAATCCTTTAAAAGGAAACCCCTGTTTTAAATTTTTATAAGATTTCCCCTTAGATAGTTCTATCTTAGTCTTTGTTGATCACTTCTACCAATCTTGAGCAATTTTTTTGCTTTTTTCTTTTTGACCCAAATACTTAAGACTTCCCTTTGAGAGTTTGACTTATCCTGCTGTCTAAATTTTGTCCTATAATATTGATGCTTGCTATTTATAGCAAACGTGGATGTCAAAGCAGGCAAAATGACTGTCGAGCGTAGGCTTGTTGACATCTCTGCCCTCAAGGAAGATTTACGGGACTTTTCGTTTCTGCTCGAGTGTTCGGAGCCTGGTTCTCTTCCGGAATCAGAACTTGTAGCCTCGTTTCTGGACTTGGTAAGAGGAAAAATTGCATTGATAACAGCCTTCCGCAGAAAAGTGCTTTGTTGCATTGCAAGTGAAATACCCTGAACTATTCTACGTAAACATCAAAGAAGATGAATTAACAGTTTGAAGTTTGCAAGCGACTGTGTGAAAGTACAGAATGCAACATGGGCTGAATTTCCTTTGTAATTACAGGCTAAATTGATTATCCGAAAGCCAAAAGTGCCGTTTTTTGTCCGAATGTGATCATTTTGGTGCTTGAATGTCTATAAATTATATGTACTTTTGGCCTAATATAAGCTTAGGTCGAGTGGCTTTATTACCGCCCTCTATTCACAAATCAAAACAGTCATTCTAAAGATGTTGAACTTACAAGATTGATTTTCGGTAGTCTTCACACCAAATTGACGAGATAAAGAGAAATTAGAAGGTGTTAATTCCAAACAGAAGAATCTGCCAAAAACGGTCATATTGGCAGATCATAAGGACATACATTCAATTGTAGGGAAAATGAATTTTTCTTTGGAAATAATAATTATAAACTTTATAGAAAAATATTTTTTCCACTCTCATGGTCATGCTCGAAAAATTTTAAAGACAAGAGAATGATTGTTGTGACAACAAACCGTTGCTCATGTTTTGATTCCAGATTAATTGCCACAGATATTATAACTGATTATTTATAGGGTAATGTACGACAGAAGATATAACAGGACCACGGTAGATTGAGGCGGAAGGCTACACTGCCAGCAGAGTAGAAGGAAGAGTGGGTCATACCATCGATACTTCAATTAGCAAGTCACTTAAATTCTGAAAAGTTTGCCAGACTACGTAATTAACTAAAAATAAATAAGACAGTGTGCGAAGGACAAGTATTAAAATGATCATAATTTTCCTGCACAAGTTAAAAAAATAACAGAAGAGCGAGGCTTCACGCATCCAAATAGCTTGAAATTAAAGATTGGAGACCCAGTCGTCGAGTATGTTAAACAAGTTAATTAATTTTATTTTTACCAGATTCGGCATGGAAGCCGAATGAGATAGTGGAGGACAGAGTACTACATAAGTGGCGAAAGGAACAGATTCCATTGGGAATAATGTGAAAGGCTTAAGTGAACTGCTTTCTGGCTACTATCCAATGGAAAATTTCCGACGACCATAGTGTGATATGACTTGTGTCTTCCTTGGGAAGTTATAGATAAGTTTCGTTTTTTATAGGATGACGATTTACCATGGTATCAGCATGATAAACACTTGGACAGTCTGTAGGCGATCCAGGATTGTCCGTATGAAGCAAAGTAGATTGAGGGGGTAACTTTTAACCTTAAAGCACCTACAGTCATTTGGCAGAAAACTAAATTTTGATTGCCTGAACGTAGAGAATGCGTAAGGAAAAAAGTTTAGAAGTGAAATCAGAATCCAGCCAAGAGAAACCGGTGGTGTAGAACAGTAATGACGGCAGAAAAATAATCAGAAAATGCACCTACAGACGCATGATAACCCTTCACAAGGTCTCATAGAACAAATGGGATCAGAATAGCAACGCCGTCTGAGTTACTTCGCCTCTCATTACGTGCAAACTTGTGGGTGTTCGAGAAAGCGGAGTAGCAATTTGTTCGCCGAACCTAAGGGATGCTTATGAACAAGTTATTGAAAGCAAGACTTAGGGGCAAAACTTTTAGGCGTTTAGGAATTGGAATAATTTCGACAGTATTCCTAGCAGCAGACAACTTCGATTCTGCAAAATAAAAGTTAAGAATATGAGATAAAACTGGCGTTGGATGAGTAAGACAGGACTTAAGGAGAGCAAACAACCTTTCCCACACTTTTTAAATCATGGATGTTGCTGAAGCCAACTATCCAGCACAGCTGACACGTGGCGATAATGAATATTCGTTTGCGGGAAGGCTAAAATACTTCAAAGTAAAGAAATATTAGTAGAGGGCGGGTAACTTGACGCAAGTGTGATCAAACTCATGGATCCCGGTGGGGGTATCGCAGATCAGTTGACTAGAGCGTTTGCTGTACTAAAGCTATACCCTTGCTGGCGTAGGTTCAAATCTCACCAAGGCCGCCTAGTTTTTTCAAAATTGGGTCAAATGAAAGAAATATTACTGAAGAAATGTCCTCATACCATTTAAAGAGGTAAAGTATTTTCGGTCTGGAATGTATAAACTATTTTGTTTGGTATTGTTTTACCTGGTTCCAGAACGTTTTTGATGTTGTAACTGGGGTCTGTGAAGTTGGGGGAAGATATCTGGCGGCCTTTTAGATCACTTTTAATGAATTAAGAAAAATGTCTATGGAATTTTATTTTAATTTAATTGCCTCAATTCAGTACTGCTTTATCCGAATGCTGCAGTATCGCAAAATCGCAAAGGCGTTAAAATAGCAATATACTCGGAGAAAAGCTTCTTTCAATTCTAAATTTTCTTTAAACTGACTATGCCACTTCAATAGTAAAATTTCGGCGTTTGGAGAAATACGAGATCAAGTCTTAACCTCTAGGACGTGCATTACAAATGGACCTATTGTCAGAAATCCCCGCGTTTACCACCTGAACTGCAGCAAGTACAGAATATGTGGAACGTATAAATGTGTTAAAGTGGATCCTAGTTCCTAGTTCCTTTCTCTGAAGTAAATTTGCTTTATATTTTCACCAAAATAAATTTATCAGTTCAAAAAATCTAGGGACTATACACAATAAGCACTTTCAGGTGATCTGTAATTACTAAAAAGATTTTTATAAAAATTGTACAAATCACCATACAAATGCGGTTATGTGGTTTTCCGGGCTGCAAAGAGCCTCATACATATTTGCTTCTGCTGATTGGTGTATGCATACGTGAAGCTCTATTTTCGTGGACAAATAGCTACTATGTACTAAGGAAGCTAAGATTCAGTGCGATATGATTTATACTGTAACTGGTCTGCTCCACGAAACGTTAGCCTAAATTCTGCAATGGAGTTTATGCTTAGAACGGATTACTTAGGGTAAGTTTTAATGGGGTCATTGTGCAGCAGGATACGAAAGTATTTCAGTCACAACAGAATTTCGTCGTTTGAATGTGTTTCGTTCTGGTGGACTGCAGAAAGTAAGCTCTGTACAAAATGCCTACCTAATTAGTATGAATGCTACACATTGATTATAGTTGCTATCGTAAATTTAATTTTGTTTTAAAAGTAAATAAGCATAACCTGGTATTTCTTTACTCACTTGATAGAAAATCACGTCCTCGGGAAATTTTATACCTGAAGAAAAGATATTTCCTGTGATAAGTGTTCGCGTATATTGTCAGCCTTGTGGTTGCTTACCCTACTTTCCATATTACAACCCAGTGATCACGGCCAAGAGCTATCATGTCCGAAAAGTATTTTGAGCATAGTTAAAGAAAACTCAGCTATTTTGATCTTCTTATAGTAACGGGCCTAAATATTAGCTGCATTTAACAAACGATGAGTTAAATCTGTAATTTGATTGAAATAATCGGATTTAGTTTTTATCGGGTATTTTCTATTTTGATTAATTTGGTTATTTTGTGGTACTTACATTTGCTTTATTAAGTCAACTATTTGTTTACCTTTTTATCTAACCTTGAGGATGAAGAAGGTTTGTTGATTTGGAGATTTTGCTGGAGTGGTGGTGTTTGATTGATGACAGCTGTTTTTACTCGGGCCATCGCACTTGTGTTAGCTGCCTAATTAGTTAAGGTTGGAATTTGATTACCTCGAAGTGAGATGGAGCTCGTCAATAGGACAAGTGTCGGGGATGCCAGTTTCTTACAGACTAGCAGATTTCAGTAGTAAGTAACACAAAGTGCCAGTCATTGAATGAACGACATTTACTTATGTGACGGCACCAGCACAAAGGGGAAATTGAGTAAAAGGAGGGAAAACCCCTGGCACCGCTTCCTTATCACATGAACCTTCTAAACGATCAACTCACCCCGCTTTTAAGTGTCTAGTCTTGTGTACCTAGTTAAGTGAGAAAATTGTCCACCCTAAATAAGTTTGCTGCATAAAATTTAATCCTAATGATTGAAACTTTCTAAAATCGATCTTTTGTTAACTTTTTACAAAAGCCTATGGGCAAGTTATTTTGCTAAATATGTTTGTGTTCAATTAACAGAACATTGCAAATGTAAATGTTTCAAGGCTCAAGCAAGAGGTGATTTAGCCAAACAATTTGCATTTGTTTTAGCCTGTTTACGCTTGTTATCAAATTTCCCAAGTACTTTGCAAATTCGTTTGGGTGATTCGAAAAGCAGAAATAAGCATTTCAGTTGCGATTGTCATAAAGGTTACTTACGAAACACCGCGCAATGCAAATCGGACTAGGTTATTATGAATCACAGAAATATCCAAAGAAATAAATTGTCTTAATTGGTTGCAGCAACATCCTATAATAAAAGTTACTGAGAAACCCTGCCGTCCCTGAATGTTTGGAGAGACATAATAAAACCTAAACTCTCCGTCATTCTTCAAAAGATATACTAAAATACACGGGTGTTTAAATAAGTCTTTATAAATCCTATGTACGAGGTCAAAATATTTACAAATAATCGTTCCACTTTAAGATGTCCCGTAGACACGCAATATAATTTAACGACTTAGAAAATAAATATATCGAAGTGAAGAAAGCAACTAACGAAGCGACATACTTTAGAGGTGATAGGATGCAATTTCATCACACTTACAAGCGTAAAACATTTTTGGCCTCTTTTGAGCAAACAATGCATCAACAAGGAACCGCAAGACTACAAGGTGGATCTTGGGTGACATTATGCTATGATCGTTATCCTGTTCAAATAAAGCATATCTCCATCAACAATGAACAAGGTTTAGGGCAAAAGACGTTCCAGAGAATACTCACAAACGCCGTGTTTTTGCTTCACATTCATTGTGTTTTGGTGTTGCTCGTGTATGCTGGCCAGAAAACCAGTTTTGTATGCTCCCAGGACCGACGCTGCCCCGGATTCCATAAGTCCTTTTCCTCGGCTACGGGAAAACAGAAGCTTATCGCAGTGTTCAATGGGTATGCGCAAGAACGTCCTGCTGTCAGTATGTTGGTTAAAAAAGCCGGCTATGTAATGGCATTGCGCATATGTTAGCCGCAGGTATTTGAGAAATTACAAGCTCCTCTTCTCTATGTGAAAGTATTTGGCGATTTCCGCCCGGCTTGGCCGTTTGTTTTGTCATTTCCACATATTTAAGCCTTGTTTTTCTATCAGGAAGTTACCACAGAATGAGCCAGCTATGAAACGGTTTTTAGTTTACGAATTCCAGCAGTATTCCCTGCCCATCTTGATTACCGATGCTCTCGAAGATAATCTCAGAAAAATATCTTTATAATTTTGCACATAACCATAGCGGCAAATGCGTTAAATGCCACAGACAATCCAGACGTATTCCTCCATACGCTGTCTTGACGAGGGTGGGTAATTTATCAGTTGAACTTTTTTTCACAAAAAATTTTTAAAATACGAACAGTGTTATTATTTTCGGTTTGCTGTAAATTGGGCTTTTAGGAAATCCTGCAGGAGGTTTATTGAAACATTTGTTAATTTTTGAACCTGCAGGCAATGTATCTCATTGAAAACTAAATATACAGAGCGCTCTTTGCAAAATAATTGACCGAACTACTTTTGCTGTAAATTAACCATATGATAAGCAGTTACTTAAAAAAGATAACGAAAAGATGGAAAAAATTATATGGTTTTATTTGGTCTTCTCAGCGAGTCTGACTGAAACATTTGGTTCTATTGGTTGCAAATTCATCAGTGTGTTTGCTAAACTAAACTCCTAACTCGCATAATTTAAAATATCAGACTCTGGAAAACCTGCTACCTTATTCAACACACTCTCAATAATACCTGTCAGTTGATCTTAGGTCGTGGTTTCTGATTTAATTGGGGCAATGTGGTGAATTGTGTTGGTCACCGCTTCAGGGGTTATGTTTTCTAACTAAAAGACGATGCATTTTATTGCCTATGAGAATACAACAATTCCAAAACTAGTTACACCAATAGCTCTCAAAAAAGTTCTCTAAATGTGGTTCAATTTGATTTCATTCTTGCTAGGTTAGCCTTTATAGGTTTATAATCTTTGGAATAACATAAACCAACCAGATTATGAGACATGTTCGTCTTGCTGTGCCTCGGATTTTAGCCCAGAGTCCTCTCAGGCAGTCGAGTAGCGATCCTTAATAACACAAGAAGAATTGCCGATTAGGAGGGCTGAGATGGTTGTTTAGGGCTTATTTGCCGTCGTCAGCCAACCATATTAAACTCTGTTTAAGACGATTGGAGACTCTATCCCGTAGTTCAAAGTCATTGAGCTTTGTGAAGTTCAACACTCTACCACTGAGCCATGAGCTTGTTGTCCTATCGAATAATTGTATCGCTCCTGGTTATCCAAACTTGCTGTTGGGTTTGGCAGGCTGATGATGGCTAATAAGCCAAAAATAATCATTGGTATCCCTTGTTCTTTCCGGCGTTAATCCCTGTATCTATTAAATATTTTTCTCATTTTGCCATTCTTCTCACTAGGTCTTATGGTTTTGAATATTTTACAGATTCTCTCTCCCTCTTCACCTCGACTTGGTGCATTAACTTTCAAACGCTGCACTTATGGAGTAAATTCGGCCTGTGGTCATCTGGCACTTTCTCATAGTATTATCTGCACAGTTCAATAAATGCTTACTATACCGTTATTGAAATCAAGTTTGGATGATTGTTCAGTTTACTTATTCGCCAAAATGCCCGTCTAACACACACGGGCCATATGGACATCAGAGTTTTGCAAGCGAAAATAAGAATTTAAAACACAGCTTCAGGTACAACAAGAAAGTTCATTTTTAAAATAAAGTTAGTCTATGTTTTCAGCCAGCGTTCGACGCACAACTAAGAAATTCCGATTACCAGATTGAAAGTCACTTTGCTTGCAATATGGGGGAGGGGGGGGCGTTATTCATCCGAGAGTAGCAGCAGGTGCACTGGTCAACGGCAAACAGTGGGTTCAAACATATTAATCCAGTTTCTCCTCCCCTGCCCTCTTTTTGTCAACATCAGTCTGTTCTATACAAGTCTCAGGACGTAATTGAGAGGAAGTAGACGCAACTGCTGGAACAAGAAGTTAACTAGCCTGACGTTTCGAGCTCATGCTGGAATCCTTGATCAGAGACAGCATCAGATACGGGTAGTTCGTGCACGGCGAGCGAGCGGATGAAGTCATTATGGCCCCGCATACCGGTCCAACGCCAATGCCAGTGAGCCAGGTGACCAAGCCAGGTGATCACGCCAATTTCCATTGCGAGTAATGCAATTACAGCAGTTATCGACCCGCATGCCGATCATCAAGCTATTAGTCTACTAAATGTATGCGGTAGCATGGCGATTGCATCCTATAAATACTGTGTTCGAATTTTCCGTAGCCGATACTATCTCTGGGGATGGGATTGAGTGGGAATCCGAAACATCTGACGAAAAAAGTCTTATCCCGGTGATCGCATGTACTTCTTCTCCTCATTATATTGTATCCATACCCATTATCAGTGCCCATCCAAATACTAACTTGTTCTCAAATTGTACAACTTATTAAGGACTGAAATCTGTGATGCCTCTTCCGTTGTAGAATGCTCCAGTTCTGGCCAGAGCATGTCTTCTGCTACAGTGCGCCTACTTTGTTAACAAATGCAACCGTGGCGAGTGGCCTGCTTGGATTAAAATGAACTTTCCTATGCCAGTTCAACAGGCAACCCACATAAATCTGCAGCCTCCTGCTCAGCCCATTGCTATCTCCATCTCCGGACCAGCGGCTTCATCAAATTTTGACGTGGAGAACCGTGGGGTCGGTATTCAGAAGAATAGTGCTCAGATTCAATGGGCTGCAGGGCGCCTTTTCCATGCCTGGGCTGAGGTAAGCACTTGTGCTCTCTTGGGTCCCCAACAAACAGCAATTGGTCAGAAATGCCCTCAAAGTCAAGTGATGACACTGTGAACGCCATGGCTTCTTTTGAGAGTACATGACGTTCATGGTGATTTGCCTAGGTAAAGCGATGTAAGCGTTTAAGACTTCAAGCAAGGCAAGTTTACGTTTTCGATCATTCATCTTTCGGTTTGTACAATAACACAATTGAGGGTAGTGTAGAAGTTGAAAGAGCCAAGAAACAGTAAGTATGGTGGGGAGAATTTAGGGCGTTCAGAGAACGGGGGTTATAATTTAGCTCTGTCAAGGGCTTGTGGAGGCCGTAACGTAACGTGACCTGCAGTGCGAACAAACATGCTGTGTTCATCTTGGGCCAAGGGAGCCTAAGGCCCTGTGAAAGCTTTTATGCAAACACAAGGTTAGGTGGGCTAACTCTATGGCCACTGCCTCTGCCGTTGCAAGAGTATCGTGCCGCAGGAACTTGGGGCGTCTCGCTGGTACTTTAAAGATGACTCGGAATGTTTGGTTGAGGATTCTTTGGTGGCCACTGTCAACCAAGTGAGCAAAAATTGCGCTAGAGATGAACTGTTCCATGCCTCATTTTAGCCAGGCAGGCTGGTATTCTCGCATTCGGTTGAATAGGCGCCTAGCTGTTCGACCAATATGCTAGCCCCACAGGAGTAATTGAAGGCGTAGTAGATGCACATTGAAGAGGTTTAAAATGGCAGTCTGTCCTTCCCTCCAAGACAAAGAAGGCGAATGCTTGAGTAAATTAGTCTTATTTTAGTGACTGGGTACGTGCGCGCGATTGCGACGTTTAAGCGACGATGTAGACGCTCGCTCGCCGGATCCCCTCGGAAGGGCGATGGGATAAATAGCGGCTGCTTTTCTTTTGGGGGACGTTCCGCCATATTTTTTACGATAAAAGTTTTGGAAAATTCATTTACTCGCAGGGTCTTTTCATAAAAGAGAATTCGTTCTCCAGCGTATCTGGTGTCCATATTCTCTTAGCTCGGTTAATGAGGCAACAGACAAAGCTTTGTTTCTTACATAGCGGGATAAAGCCGCAGGAATGTGTGCTATTACCTGTCCATGTTTTCTTACGAAGAACTCTTCGACGAAATATCGAATCAGGCGTTCTACTAGACATAACCGTTCGACAAGGGAGGCACCCTACGTTCTCTTTTTCCAAAGTGAAGTTCAACACTGGGTGAGCCTGATTCAATTTATCCGAGAGGGTGTCCAAATCAAGCTTTACATCTGCTTCTGCAAAAATGCCATCAACATATTGAGTATGGAAATACAAGGCCTTTGTATCTGGACACAATTGGTTTTCATCTAGTTTCCCATGAAACATCAACTTGTAACTGTCCAGGGCGTGACCACCTAGTTACACCGTCGGTCTGGTGACATAATTGGACATCTAATTTGAATTGAACATTTAATTTGCAGCAAAGAGTAATTCCTTTATGACTAAGACCAACATGTCGATTGAAAATGCCTGCCTTACAATATGGTCACATTAAGAGTTTTCTATTGCCGTCAGGGGAATATTTGTGAGCAAAAAAGCGACATCTAAGGAAAAAATTGTTTTCCAATTGAGATTTTGATTTATTATGGGATCGATTCATTCAAACGTGTCCCGTAGGCTACGTGGTACTATTTTGTGTCGAATCACCTTAAATCTTTCTGCCTTCCACGTTGAACTTACGTGATTGGACGAATTACATATTTTTAGTGGCGACGCCATTGGAGGGTCTCGTTTGTGAGTCTATGTTTACAAACCAGATAGCCCTGAGGGCTATTTTGCAGGTGGTAATGGGTTATTCGGCAGCCTTCGATTGCTATCAATAAAGGCACTTAAAATCCTTGCACGGTCAGAATATTCACTAGTGTTTAAACGTGTCGACTGTCGAGGAGTTTGGTGGCATCGAATCGAGAAGTGATCTTGTGATTTGGCATACCACACAGATGTTCACCATAATTTAACACTTGCGCTGACGTTGTTACCCAGTGAAAGTACAGTGGATATGCAACAGTTCGAAAGTTCTTGAGTGGTGCGTGTAGGAGACATTGCAAATAGTTTTAACACTGTTTCCTATTTTTATGTACGGCATCGCCTTGAGAGAGAGAGAGAGAGATTAGCGATTTAGGTCCAGTTTGCCGGCTGATATACGGGTTTTTTCGCGTCCAGCATCATCTACGTTAAAATAAACCTTATGGAAGTGCCCAGCTCTAAACTTGCGAGGGAATGTCGTCGCATTGTTTGCACCCATGCATTTTCTGCACAGATTCCCCATTTACTGTCGGAAGCCTGGACCTCTCCTAGTCTCTAATCCTGCATTTATAAACATTGACGAGTAATTAAATGGATAGCCTGCTTAACTGAATCTACCAGAGTGAAATATTATCATTTTTATTGTTACGTGGGAAGATACCATTTCCAACTTAGCGCTTTAACAGCGCATCCTTGCAATCCTTCCCAAAATCACTGTAAAGCAGGAACATTGCACAAATATTCGTTTTACTCATTTGGAAATTTAACAAGGCTATGCAATTAAAATGGGACAATGTAAACAATTTCATCCGTTTCTAATTCCTAAAAAGGAAATAATGCTTGAGCTAATAAAGACAGATGAATGTAAAACAGTGTGACACGAAGCTTTTTTATATCGCATTCGTCGAAGTCAACACTTTTGCTTTTAAATCAGCACCGGTTCACGAAAAAATAATTCAGTTGACTTATATAAATGTTCCTGCTTGAAAACGACAATAAATGTTTTAGATTAACAGCATGCGTCAGTGTGTAAGACAGACACGTCGTTAGTGATGACACAGGATAATATGTTAGGCAGATTTTGTATCACGGGCAACTGATCGTTTGTAAAATACTGTAACATATCTTCCAAAATTTTGACATCTTAATCTGAAAAGTTAAGAAAAAACGACATCAATTAAAACACAAAACCACTGTGCTTAGGATAAAATACCAGTCCGCCAACCTCCTACTGATGTACAGCATGGACGGTTCGACTGTAACTATTGAGGATATTCTGTTGTCTTAAATGACCGTGCACCCATTAAATTCGACTATCAGACAGCCCTGCGAAAATGCCGACTGTGCTTTAATGAGAGCGACCGTGGCTCATAAACACCTGTTCAGTTTATTCGGAATAGGTAGGCTAATGCTGCATAGAGTGAATTTCTTTGATGATAGCATGCAGTACTCTAAGTTGATTCAAAAGTTAAGCTTTGACTTCCGGATGACCTTCTAGCAAGACCTTGTTAACCGAATGTTTGAAATAGGCCAAGTAAGCAGAGGATAATCGAAGACCAAAATATTTGAGTCACCGAACGCGCTTTAACTGATAATTTCGAGCTTAGGATGGTTAAATATTATACTACCTTTAGTAAACCATTGAAATGTTCGTTTTCCTGTTTATCAGCAGCTAATTGTGCGTGATTTAACAAAACACACCGGTCAGCAATATTCCTTTAGACCACTAAGTAATGCGAATTTTTCCTTCAACTCTCCCAGGCGCTTGGTATACGTATAATGGAGTTTCTGGACAATCCATCAAACATAACGAGCAGTGACGCCTTTCTGCATCGCGATTTCGGGCATGAAGAAAACTTCCTCGATGATGGTAAGTTAAAAATTTTAATAATACACACAGTGCTTGGACCTGTGATCATTTATTTACATTTGCGCCTTGTCAGCCTTTTTTAACGAATTTCATCCACTTATGGTTGAATTCCGAAACTGCTTTCATTCACATAACTACTTTCTAAAAGTCAAACAGCAGAGGATGTTGTATGAGTGTGAGTTTGCCATTTGAAACCAATCAAAGTGGCATGTAGTTCATGGGCCAAATACTACCCATGCTTATCGCAGGGGCAATCAGGGCAGAAGCCGAGAACACGCTTTGCTGTTTTACGTCCGCCAGGAAATCAATCACTCACAAAGAGAATTGTACTTGCAGCTGGGAATAGCATGCTCACCTGTTAGAATAATTGGCTAACCCACGAAATCGCTGGAAAGATCTCTCATTTTTCATCAAAATGAGACTTTTTTCTACGCAAAAGCGGCTTTGCGTAGCTTCGGAGCTGAAAATGCGTATTTACAATGACTAGACAGGTTAGGAAAGCTTTGGAAATTTGACCAACGTTAGGAAGAAGGTAGGTGAATTGGAAATAAAATGAGTGGCTGGTGGATCACCTTCAAGCCGCAAAACGTCATCTGAGGGGTGCAGCGTAAAGGGAGACTGCCGTCTAGAAGTTATGCTCTCATTTGCGCTATGCCAAGGGAAAACATGATGTCCTTCAACACGCCAATTCGGTATTCTACAGTCATCGATGAAATAAAAGGTGTTTTGTTTGTATAATCGTTCCTTAATTGGGAGCGCACTTTACTCAGCAGTTGTGCATTTAATGCTCCATGTGAAACCTACAAAGAATATCATAAAAGCTAAACATTTCATATGACCATTTTGAATTTGCATGGTGGATTCTATTTTTTTCAGCAGAATAATTCGAACCATGAACTTCGGTTTCGATAGGCAAAATATGTTTCTCTCGAAGTAGTATTAGGCTAAGTCTTGCAGATCAAGTACATAAAAATACATAAAAGACAAATTTGCAAATTTCACAATATTCTCTGATAAAATCACCTTACACATATTTATGAAAACTATGATCGGGAAAATATCTGCTAATTTTTAAGGATATATTTTGAGTATAATCTAGAGCTGATATTTCGCGACAGTTTTGAGTTTCCCGACGGACGTACTCATTTTGTTATTTCTGGCAGCTCTCAGGATTAATTAAACCCCAAAATATACCTTTTCTAACTAAATGTCTAACGAACTAGTAAAAGGTGAGAAGAAACAAATAAATGCATGTTGTCAGCAGCTATAAGATAAACTCACAACTCATAAGTGGAAAGTAACAGTGACAACGGAGAACTGGATAGCCATTTTTGGCTTATTAGCCCTCGTCACCCGGTCTTACCTGACTCGGGTTGTTTCGGTATTGAGCGTGAATGAGTCCGCCGCTCTTACCACTGGGCCACGGGCTCAAAGCTGTATTTTTCTAAATACCTAACTATGCTACTAGTCCCCAATCGGCGGCCTGTCACGGCTCTAGATTGAGTCCCAAGACAACAGAAAACACGCACTTTCCGAAACCCCTTCTCCCACAGGTACAACATTACAATTAGCATTAATGAACGAGATAAAAATTTATAAAGAAGATGCCGCTGGACATGTGAGAGCAGGGATTTTGCTTTAGATGTCAGGTATAAATTCTCCCAATGAATAAGTTTGATACAGGGCATAATAACCACGGTTTTATCAACAAATCAATGGTTGGAACTTATTATCAAATATTCCTGTTCAGTCGGAAGCTATCTGCGATTAGGAATTTTTATTTCAGAATCTGGATTTTTAAACTTCTCATCGCCACCGTTCGTTTTCTCGTTAAAAATAATTCAAAGAACTAAATTTAAGGATAACTACCTCCCTGCTGTATATTCGTAGGAAACCTAAAGGCAACGAACTGTTGTGCGACCCTACTAACCCGAAACCGAATGCTAGTCCTATCGAACGCAATGGTTAGGGTTTGGGGTTAGGATGGACTGCAGGGTGACTTGGATAGGTAGGCGTTTTATATGGTCTACCTCAGTGCTACAATTAGCACAATTAAACGATAACAGCGGTTATATAAATTTATTTCTCTTACCGAGGTGGTATCGCCAGTTTCCGTCTATTAAAATACCCTACCCCATTGCTACCTTTCCCATTTTACGCGCCGAACTACATATCGGCCGTACAATAGTTTGCTGCTGGTAATTAGTATGGCAAAACCATTTGCTGCCTGCATAAGTAAATGTAAGTAAACGAAAAAATCAGAGTTCAATCTGAACATCGAATTAACCCGAGACTTTTTTTTTTACTGAACTGGAGCGTATTTTGGATCACCTACTGAATGCTCACCTTCTCTCCAACTAACCCAGCATTGGTCAATGCTTCCGGCGACAACTGTCCATACGCGCTGTTGGTACTTGCAGTGCAGCTGCTAATGGAAATCACCACCTTTCTGCGTGAATCCCACCAGCATGCTCTGCGCGGCGGTCATGGCCGCAGCACACGTGGCCACTCTGAGGTCGTTGCTCAGGGCGACGGTCACGCAACCCACTTGAGCGGGCGTCGGAGCCACACGTCTGGACTCTCGACTCACCAAGGTGGCGGCGGCGGCGGTGGGGGTGGAGCTTCCAACGCTCTGAAGACCACCCGACGGCGTCTGAGTATCTTGATGCCCCTATTTGGTCCGATGGAGTCGAAGGAGAAGCAGGCAGCACAGGGCGCCAACGCCTACATTGAACTACCCGACGTGCGCACCGAGCACACAGAAACTGGTGTCTCTGGGCGAAATGCCGAAGACATTGGTGCGTTTGTTTAACCCTAAAGAACACACTCATGTCAGTAAACCCCTTCCTGTCTGATGATGTGACCTTTGCTTAAGATCAGTATTACACACTTGGTTTGCGTTTTTACCCCTTCCCGCGTGGTGAGACGATTATAGTAGGTGACTGGTCTCACAAAATGCGACGACTTTTGTGAGAAGACCCTATAATGTGGACCGAGCCCATCCAGTACCGCCTAGATTATAAACACTTGAGAACTGACCGTTCTTAAAAATAGGGCTTAGTTTGTTTTGTCATTTTAATATTCACTGGCTTAAATAAAACTTTAAACAGAAACCGGAAATGAAAAAAGGGTAATATACATCTCGTTTAGTTACGAACAAGTATAACAATACACTAGGGAAGGAGCTGAAATATAATGAGAGAATAACGAAGCATTGCAACATCCAAGAAATGGTTATTTTGCCTGCAGTTTATTGGTCACCCGAGCCCGCTTTCGGCCGTCAGACTGGTCATTTCTTGAATCAAATGACTATGGAAATATTCAGCTCTGGGTGTTTTTGGAAACTTTTAGCTGAATTTATGTGTACTTATGGAAGTTGTTTCAGCATATAACCAACTCCCTCGTCAGCCTTCCTAAGTTTACTCGCAAATAATAGTTATTGCAGAAGCCAATTCTCTTTCAGAATAACACTTGACAAACATTAGATTTTATTTCAACTAAACATTTTTCCAAGTAGTAAAAATGGCTTTTTAAGCATTTGTGTAGATGAAAGCCATATGCCACAGAATGAACATAAATAAATTTACCCTGTCATTATATCTCAGCGAAAATATTATTAACATTTTAAGCAAAATGCAATTGTCACTTTGCTTACTTACAGACCGCTTTTATTATATATAGATCAAGTTCGAGAATTCAGCATCCACCCCAAATTGACATTACTCAATTGAAAATACTTTAAAGTGCATAATGTTCCAGTCATTTGGCTGCTTATTTCTGAATCCTTAAAAAACAGCTTAAAAAGTTATCTGTGTTCCGGATACTTCCCTTACACCCGTTTTCGCCATTTCTTCTTCGTGAGATTACATAAAATTCCATTCAATATTTTTACCATATCGTCAATTTTAATTGTAAATTTTCAAGGCCGAATCCGCACCTAGTTTGCAGAAAGGAATACAAATTTTCAAACCTGACCCTACCTGATTTTGGCGCTGGCAAAATCTGCTTTTAAATGTCCATAGCCTACTTGTTGCAAGCTTTTATCACTTGCATCAATACCCTATCCTAAAAAAATGCGCGCAATACGCAGACTTTGCCTGTGGCACTAAAAAGAGAATTATTTCAACTGGACATAAAAGCTAGTCCATTTACACTCAGATTGTTTTGAATTTTAATGACATATCCTCTACTAAATATCTATATATTAAGTTCTCTTTCGGTAAAATACATTTTACCTGTTAATTTAATTGTTTCAGCAAAACTAACAATAGGCTATTTTGTGTCTATGGTGAAACCTCATGTGTACCTCCATATTGTAAAGGAAGTAAGCCGGAAAAAGTTATTTTCCAAGAAAATACCTGTCGATGGCTATTTGAACCGTCCTGAAACATTTCAACCTGAAGGTGCTATAGGCAGACCTGAGATGCCTTGAAGATACTGTTTTGGCAGTGCCTTTGAGACACGATATTATATTCTAAATATGGGTTTCGGAGGATGAGCTTGCAACTTTTGACAATTAATTTGAACCTAATCAAATATTACCAGCTGTGTCTTCCGAGAAATGAAAATGCATGGTATCCTGCAAAAATGGCCAATAATCTTTTTTAGTTTATTGCCGCATCCAGCTACATGGGATGGGTAAGGTGATAAATGGACTAACTTGTGATTGGTCACTAAATAACTAATTCGTGCTATTTTGTTCGTGTTGCCAATCTTGAAAAGTCTGTCTTTCAATAAAATATTGTAAATTCACACCATAAGAGTGTTTTTGAAGCAAGTGCGCAACCAATTACTTTCAAACATATAGAGCACTTTTAATTTTGTTCAGATATCATCAGTTAATTTGTCCCTTATTGTTTTTATAATTGGAGGGCCTGATCCTGGCATTATTAAAAGTTTCTTGGGTTCGAAATTCTACTTCGGAAATTAAATGTGATGCTGTTTTAAATGCATTTGAAAAATCCATCTTCATTACTGGTTTTAAGGAAGTGGAGTAGCGCAATTTCCTATGGATTTAACCCCTATTTTGTTATAGAATAAGATGCAATTCAAAAGATTATCTTTTGTTAGCTGGCTATTACTCCTTATGGAAAACAGCATGAAATTTTTCAGTCTTAAGTGGAAACTGAAATTTCTCACATTAATTTCGTTCTGCGTTTGAAGGCATGAAAAGATTTCGGGAATATTTTCAAACTAGGTTTATAGTATATGAAGTAATTTCAAATTTGTGAGTCAGAAATAAGTATTTTTGTCATGCCCTTGCAACTTTCATTTTATCGTAAATTGCGTTTTCCATGATCGTTTTAACATATTTGACCGTTTAAAGCATCGAATGCTTGATATCTCGTCTTCAATCACGAATATGCATATGCAAGTTCGATTATCAGATGACGAAAAATGCAGCTATTCCACAATACTATCTTAGCTCAAAATGCGTTGGTTTTCATCGTTTTAGGATTTTACAGTTTAGCCGCTACAAAGGACATCTAGTAATAGGTTGAGTAGTTGATTAAAGTACAAAGGCTTCGGCAAATGACAACCAAAAATTTGGGCCAGGGTTAAACATTGAACTAAAAGATTCTGCTGTCAACGAAAACAAATTGTTACATGCGATCTATAGTTATATGAAGTTGCCGCCTTGTCCAAAAGACTGGAAAAATAAGGCCTCCAAATTTTTATCTCCAGAGTTTAGTATTATTTTCGAAAATGAAGCCACTATTTATTGACAGGTTTTAACTCCTCGGCTTTTTCCTTTAAGTTTTTTTGTGACTCGTTCTTCCGCAAAGTGCCATCCGTGCTTGCTTTTACGAAATGCCCCTCAGAGAACGCTTGTTTATGAGCAGTGATTCGATTCCTCAAAGAGGTTAGTCCTCTCAATTATCATATTTCACAGACGTTTATCGAGCCAGACTGAGAACTCCAATGGGGTAGTAAATTTATGAAAACTGTTCCGTACTACAATAACACTTTGTGCATTAGTTTTCCTTTCAAATCCCGCGAACCATTGAATTTTCGTTTTTACTGGTTTGTTTTCTAGGAGTGTAGATTTTGCAACGGCGAAGTCTAAGTAGACAGAAAACTTTTCCATTTGGCCGCGAGCTTTCCTTTTAAAACAATAATTTCCTCTAACTTAAACAGACCGATCATGAAACTCGAGTCGCCATCAATGTTACTTTGATATCAAGGTCATTTAAAATTCAGAAAATATACTGAAACACGTTTGGCTAAAACTAGAGATTATAGAACGGGAGTAGCCTTTAACTTGGTCGTCACATGAAATGAAGCCATACGCGGTGGAATGCTCAGCCTCGAGGTAAAACCAGACCGATAAGTTACGTAAACAGCCCATATTTTCGAAACCGGCTGGGGGTGCGTCGATTCGCCCATTGTATCTGAGTTAGGGACGAGGACAAGTTGTCAGATGGCCGGGATGGAGAATAAGTTGACGGCTAAGTCAGACTCCCAGATGTACAGTCATAGTTCAGCTGTTGTTGTGGTTGCTGTTGCTGCGGCAGGAGGGGTGTCGACATGACGGCTGGCTTACCCAGTTTCTAGTAATTTTTGTACCTATTTTAGTTTAACTATGAGCATCACTTTAATATCTTCGCCATCAAACGGTGCGCACTATCAAACGCCTGCGTAGACCTTAAACGTAAGTGTTATATTGGAAGACAACAAATGTTTCTTCCTGAAGACTTCAACCGCTGTAAATGGTTTCCCTGTCGTATTATTTAGCACCAGGGGGTGCAGCAAGTAGAGTTTCTTCGTTGCTCTATAGAGAGGGGCTTCATTAACCACGTTAAAGCCGGGCATATGGAGAACATTGGGCTAGATGCAGTGTAGAAAACAAGTATAGACGGTTAGTTGCGGGGTTTCTCGCATACAGCACAGAATACGAGTTTCACAATACTATTTCTTCATTTGAGACTAGAATATCTGGGTGACTTTGACGTCTGTGGCTGTTCTTCCGAAAGGTGATTCGAGTTGCAGGAATAATCAAAATAATTAACATATTTAGATTTTAGTAGATATTTTCCGCTGCATCAACATAAGGCACAGTGGGAAAGAATTTAAGCACAGCCTAATTAAAGAAAGGCGTGAAAGCTGTTTCCGTACCTTAAGGAAACGCTGGTATTAAAGCCTTCTAAAACTTGATCAGCAATCTCTTCGTGCGTTCACGCCAAGAACAGGAAGAGGCTCAATTTGTGATGCTTAATGTAGTGATGCAGGGGCTCAATTTGCCATTGCTTGTAGTGAGCAAAGTACGCGGAAGCCATATTTAAGCATAAGCGTACAATGTTTACTTTATAGATACTGGAAAACTAGTGTATCAAGTAACTGACATCCACAAGCCCATTAGGGTCCGATAAACATTTGCTTGCACTGCCTGCCTCTATATATACAGCAAACGTGACTGACAATGACAGGAGAGACTGGAATGGCCACTTCTGGCTTATTAGCCGTCATCAGCGAGCCATACCCAATTCCAGGCACTGCGGCGCCTGAGTATCGAACTCGCATCCTGTATGGCTGGCTGATGTTTCTAATAAGCCAGAAATAGCCATTCAAATCTCCCTTCTCTTTGTTGGTCACGTTATTCTGCCTTTATCATTAGCGGCTGTGTGGCTGCTGGCATGTCTTGAGCGTGAGCCCTAAGACTAGTGAGTCCTCTAACCGATCGGTAAGCGTCTACTTAGCATGCCGTCGCCATAGCGGTTGTTTGTAGCGTTGTAATTAGCCGTCACAACTAATATATTTACTCTTCTCTGTGTTGAAAAAAGGTGCGTTTATCTCCAGCTCACACGCCTTAATGACTGATTAGAACATTAACATTATAATTTTCCTTTTTGAGGTATTTCAATAGGGAAAAGAGTCAAAAAACTTGATAACACTTTATTTATATATATGAATATAATCATTGCGTGTTATATTTAAACTATTGAATCGTTAGACTTATTGGGATGGATCGTGACAGCCAGGTTTTGTAGTCACTATGCTCGCTTTTCTGTTGAAAGTATTCATGAGCAATATGTGCCCTGCATTATATAGGATATCTCCTGTGTTATATTTGAGAAATCAAATTTTTTCAAGAATTGACTTTTTAATGTTTGAAATCATTTCTAAAAACATTCAGAAAAGTTCCAAAGTTTGTGGCTTTTTAATTTCCTTCGTTTTGCGGAACGGTCCTCAGTTAAATAACTTTTGTTGCAAATTAATATTCGACTAAATGACTTTAAAATTCGTTTACTCTCCTGTGTGTGACTTTAATAACACAGTTAATAATCAACGTGGATTGCTTCATATATTATCCAAAATGTCTATAGTAAATGATCTATTTTTTGAAAGCTATTTCACTCTGGGTGGACTCCTTGAATTTAGTTGCAGTCAATAGCTGAAGTCGATAAAATTAGAACAAAACGGTCCCTATCGGTTTTATATATATTATCTCGATAACAAAGTGTTTAAATGGTTTTCTTCTAAGGGCCTGTTAACTAATGGTATATCTAATAAAACTTTTCCGGAATCGGATTCTAAGTCGACTACTTAATAGGCAATTTTATCTTTTATAAAGATTTCTTTACTTAAATGCAAACGTAAAAAGCAAATTATGTAGGCTTTGAAAAGCATTGTCACCCAGCTCCGCTAATACGCCTTCATACTGTTGAGTTAGCAATTCAGAAAAACAATTTTTACAGCCTCTCTATCGTCGGGTCACCAGAAATTGCGATTCTGAAAGTACCTTGAAGGCCAAGTTACGCGTGCGTTGACGATTGCCCATAATAGTCGGAATTAGTAATCGGGATGAAAATTATAGGAAGATTTAATTTATGTTATTTTTAAATAATATTTGAATTCCACGTTAGAAAAGCTAACACTCAAATAACGCAAATTTTAGGAAGAAGAACGATTTTCCTATCAAGATTTGCAATGAGCAGACTTCTGTCACACGGTTAATGTTAGCGCAACTGGTTAAACGTAGTGGACACTAAAATTATATGTTGACGATAATTCCCATCCATTGACTTTTCAGTTTTTATGTGAAATTCAACCTCAATAAACAACATTCTTCAAATATTATTTAAATTGCCCGGTCAGTTTTAAACACGTATCAGTACGCCAATGGCAAACACTTATATTCAGTGTAAAAAATTGAAAAAATATGAAAATGGCTGCGATAATGGAAACCCTGGCAAGTCCCTTTACCTTTTTTCCGAATTATTGCACAGAAGATCAAATTGTATTTCACAATAGATTTATCTAATAAAATATAATTTCGTGAATAACATTTTTGTCTCAGCAAATGTATAAATTTCTGCCTTTCATATTGTTACCTGTAGTCCAGTTTTAAAGACATTAGCAGGAAACTTTGAAAATCTTTTCCAAAGGCTCGATTGGCCGGGATACGAGAAAATATCCTGAAAAGCTTTACTAACGCATTTTGACTTTCGGCGTTTGATAGCTCTCTCTCCCTTGCCTCAGCAGGAGCCTCGAACTGGAGACTTATTATTGAAATGTCTGTGCTTCTTGATTAGCAGTAGATTCATAATTTTCACTTAGTTGTTCCTATCCAAAAGGCGCATTTCGCATGCTCCCCGACAGGGTCGCCTGCAAATAGAGTATCCTCAATTGGACACAGGAACAGATAGATAAGTTATGCATTCAGCGATGATCAAAGTGGCCGTTGCGCCTCTTTTTCCCGTATGTTCCAGGTAAAGTGCTGGCGAAGTTAAGTAAGAAAAACTTAGCCGTGGTTTTGATCGAGAATCGCGACTTAAAACTGCGGGCATCCAATGCGGAGCGTTTTATGGGTTTACTCCTATGGTTCTTCGTTCTGCTTTCCCAAGTATATTGAACTCCCATCCACTTCGGCATGGTCCTAGGTTCTGGAGTCTTCTACACAGTCTAACTCAAAGTTCCGTCTGGCTATTGAATCGTAAGGCAGCTTGCCATGAGACCTAAGATTTCTTTTTTTTCTCGATTATCTCACGCGCTTTTTTTGATTTTCAGGACCTTTTTTCGTTTCTTTACTAATGAGAAATCACTCTGAGGTAGGAAAAATAAAGACTGATCGAGAACCGTAAGTGTTTGTCTGTGGTTTTTTTATTCGTGTAGCGTCCACCCTTAGAACTAAGACCGAAAGCAGTATAAGTGCGATTTAGAGGATTACTTACCAAATGGTGCCGGTCTGGAAGGATCTGAACAGTTTCTGCGCCACTGGGTTCCGCTTCGAGTCCCAGGCTTCAATTAATTCAAGTCTCATCCTTCTTATCGTTATGCAATTAGCTTGTTGTCTGTGAAGTCAAAATCTTCACTCGATTCGAAGCTATGGGTAGTTTTGTTGCTGCTATTGTTTCTGAGGATGGGCTCCTGCATGAGTTCGAAGGATCAGAAAATAAATGTTTTCAGTGCTCGTACAGTCTGCTTCTTCTTTCTTACTCATACATACAACTGGAATGCAAATATGTCAATCCATTCAGGATCAGTTGCGTTCACATTTTGCAAAGTAAGTTCAAGTTTTGGTTAATATGCTTGTTCGAAATGCCTAGACCACACCTGATTAATATTAGACATCTTCAGCCTGGTTTTAGACCTGTACAAAGATTTCTTTAACCAGCCAGAGAATAATCAATAATACTTCAGATAGTCAAAAGCAAAGTTGAAGCTCTTTTGTTTTTTGACACAGAAGTTTTGTTGCTCCTGTAAGCACGCCAGCAGTTGAGAAGTGGCAGCCAAATACACAGACCGATGACTCGAGGGACGTAAACACATTGAAAAATATTACACAAAAAGCTGGCTTTTCCCTTTTGCAGCTTTGTCCTCATTGTTTCAACTTATGACTAGTCTCCTCTGGAGTCCATAAAATTCGACGGATAAAGGACGTTGTATTGATTTTTAGGAATGGGGCAAACAAACTTTAAAATGCCGTAAAAGTCTTACCTTTATGATGAAGTTTCAGAATTAATTGGCTTAAATAAAACTCTTAATAGAGGTTGCAAATCTGGCGCCATTAGAAGGCCTTATCTGAGTTTCAGCACCCCTCTACGTAATTATGCACACTGTGTTTTTAAACGCTAGTTAGTAACTTATGACTGAAATAATGAACTAAATAGTAAATGCCGTAAGTGTAGTACGAAGAAGCTAGCATTATTTAGACCGGAAAATATATACTTAACAACATTTCAAAATCACTGGAAATTTGAATGCTTTGCCAAATTTATTATCGGCCGAATTTTGATATTACTTATTAAAACACAATTAATATATCTCTGATTTTAATTATTTGTGAAAGTTCGTAATTCAAATTTTGGCAGTGTCTAAATAACTCCTAGAGAATATTTATCGTTAGACCCATAGGGTTGCAAAAAAATTCATTTGCTTTTACAGCCATAAAGTAACTTAGTTCCATTAAATGTGTTGATTTCGAAATAAGCAAAACTGTCCACTTTGTTCCTCCGTTGCCGTTGCTGTCTTTGTGTTTGGTGTTGTTAAATACTTGCATTTGAAACTGTTTTGTGATTATTTTTAAGTAATGACGCGCTTCGATTTCTTGTGTAATGGAGTTGCTGAAAAATTCCGATTTTTGTGCGTTTTCTCTCGTTGCAATATCTATCGCGTTTTTTGCGTATAAGTAAGCCGATGGTCAACACTCTTACTGGTCCTCGGCATCATCTTATCGCTATGTAGCACCGAAACATATTTCACATGACCGGAAGGTTTTTTTGGCTGTGTATGAGCACGCGTGCAATTAGGCGGTGAATTCTGAATTGCAACGCAGTTCGTCCACAGTTGGCATCCTAAAAATGTATATGCTGAGATTAGGCACGGCACTGTTAGACTGACTAGAATCACTCTATGTATTAAGCGTTCAGCCGCTCTGTCGACTAAACGATGTCGAGATTTCATCCACTGCCTATTAGAAATGGGCGATATTCGTGAACATTCGTTTAACGCAGTGCTTGAACCTTGAATGAAAGAATACATCGATTACCTTTCAGGACACTGAGGCTTTCAACTTAGCGGCTATCACGCACCCCTTCCTACACAGCTTAAGAGGAAAACTGCCATATTATACCAACTTAACGCAATGGGCCCTGAAAAGTACGCACCCATTCTATGCTTCTGACAAACTGAGCGTCCGCTTATTGGTTGTTTTATCGACCTGTGTCCTTGTAACAACCACAAAAGTAATGGAGACGCCGGGAATCGCGGCGGGACTTGCCTCTTCCAATTACTCAAGAAAATTCACGGAACTTTTTAATTTAATGAACAGCTTTTAGTCGCTGCTTTTTAATTTCCTCAGAAAATAATCGATCACTATGAGTAAATTAGTCATTTTGAGGGCCTGTAGGCCCAGACTGAAAATCGATATGAATATTTGGGCCGACTTCTCTCAGCCACAGCGGATATCCACATTATATTCATTAAAATACCGACAGGGAGCCAGTATTTAGGATTTCAAAATTACATAATCTCTCCCTTCTCTCGTTTTGGAGGTCACTTAAGCAACGCGGACCGGAAGGTTTTGTCGACAAAGAAGGTTTTGTTCTCTTAAATTCTGCAAGAAGAAATTGGATGGAATTTATTGGCTGGTGCGATTGCGTTTCCTCGATTGTATTAACGCGTGCAAAAATTAGTTAATTGCATGCGAAACATTTTAGCCAACCATTTGAATCGGTTAATTTAAAAGTGAATGAATAGTTCTTTTCATGAGACTGGTTATTTTTCAGGCTTTCCAATGCATTATGAGGTCAAGACTAAGGCAACGGCTACTCGACATAGATCAGTGTCTTGTCATAAATACCTTTGCAAAACATTCCTGGGCATTTAGTAGTACGTCATTTTTAAAATAAATACTACATTAGTTTGGATTCCGCTACTGCGTGACCTATACCTAACGGAATCTGACTTATTAGTTTGCAATTGAGAATCCTATTTTGATTCCCGGCAGAAAACTCGAAGTCACTGAATTTGGCAGTATGCTCCTTCAGGAAAAAGTTCTTACCCACAGCAATTAGCTTGCATGAAACCTAGGTTAGTAGCTGGGCAATCAAAGTGCAGTTTCTGAGCCTTGTTGTGCCCTTGCTGGGAAAAAACCGACCCTCAAATGCCAACCATCAAATGCTTTCTCTGCAAGCTGATAGAAAGTGCGACTTGCTGCGAAAATACCCTCCTTCAGGTGATGTTTTTTTCTACTGTGTGATTTCAGTCAGCTAAACAAAATAATTATTGTTAACCACTCACGCTTTGCTGCCTCCAGCGTATTAGCGAATCAAAATTATGAAACATTACCGAGTCGCTGATATTATTTTTTACCGAATTATTTCCTCGGAGATGACGTTTAACGTTTGAGGTTGACTTTGCCCATCTCCGCAAAACACTTCTAATATCGTTCTTTGTTTAAACCTAAAAGTACTGTTGTTGTATCCAGTTATCATTTTAAAGAATACTATATGTCAATATTAATGCTATCTTCATTGGCAGTGGAATTAACTGCTGTGCCTCAAAAGGATAGGGCTTTATACATCGAGAAAAAATGTTCAACCTTTGAACCTCATACTCTTAACGTAGAGTGGACTTAAGATCTTTAAGTTCGCCGGAGGTTACATGGTTTTTCATTACTTAACTTGATAAAGGCCATCGTCTTTAAAAGAAATTAGTCCGTGAAGCTGGTTTTGGTTATTTTCGCTTGAACTGAAGAAAATGACTGAAGATATGACGAAAGAAAATTCTACGGAGCATAGAGGATGGTTTGGCAGTCCATTGATACTTTGTGTGCATTCAAACTAGCAGACCGTTTTATGATGCATTGACCCAAATTAAAGCAAAAAGTGATTAAATGTCACCAGTAGTGTATCTTGCTGTCTGTGAGCTAATAATAAATAATATATCAAAAATCATATTAATTAAACTGACTAACTGTAGATTAAGAACTCAACCCAAACAGTAATATGTGTTACGTCTAAGCTAACATACGATGAAACAGAAATTATGTATTTTTAACTAAAACCACGAACGGGGATGAAACTCAATTGTGCGGCACCATAAGCTGGGTAACCAAATGACTATACTTCATAGATAGGCTAGAACACTCACGTCGCAGTAGGTAATTTCATGCCAGACATATTCTCATACATTTGTTTTGCCTTATTGAAAGTTACCGGGTATGTAAATGTAAAAAATGTTCAGTTATCAAAGGAATTCAAGTAGCATGGTTTTCTCGATTACCATAAAAGCCAATTTGAGCAGTCTCACTTCTATTCATAATGCCTTTTTTGCCTTAAGATCGGATATCGATATCCAAGGGTTCCGGTAAACGAAGACGCTCGGGGAGCTTTCGCCAGTCCTTCCAATTCACTCCCAGATCATCAAAGCAGGAAGGAAGTGAGTAGCTGTCAAATGTCCATTATCTTTGACCAATCAGCAATGCCTGACACTCTGTGTTTTGCGAACCCCGTTAATAGACGGAGTCATATTTGTTTCTACAGCTAATTGGAAAGATAGAAAATGGGAAAATTAACCTTTTTCTGTTTAAAGTTTTGTTGTAAAAATCTAAGGAATAACTGGCAAACCCAAAGTTTCTGCAACTCTTACAGTAAAAGTAAGACTCAAAAAAGGAGCTTCATTGAAATTCGTTAACTGGCATCACAAGTGGTTAAAAGGTTTAATAAAAATCGCATGATACCTGAATGAAGTCGATGATCCTCCGCATGTTCATGTTGCTTAGGGAGTATTGATTGAAAGTTTTTCGACAAAATTTGCGATGTTATTTTCGATTGAAATCGAAATTTCGACTGGTAGGGAATCTTTGGCCTATATGGTATATGTGAAAATGCATGTGGAATATGTTGTTTACCTCTTCAAGAAAATTTATAAATGGATAACTAGGATGCCATCTAAATAGACGTTGAACAGTCTAAAATTACTATAACAATAAACTATGTAAAACCGAAACATATTTACTTCAAGGATAAAAGTTGATAAAGGGGCGATTTGCTATCAACTGGTTGCAATAAAGCATATTTTAGAACTTGTTTTTCATAAAAATATTCAAATTTTTAAAAGCATCCAAAATCAAAATGAGTGCGACCTTGGCAGGTAGCCGAAAGAAAGTGCAGTCTAAAACTCGCAGTCTGCGGTGCCTGAGATATTTTGGAATTAGGCTGCACGGTACTACAAATCCAATTATGAAATCCTTCCTAATCTAAGGTCTATTTCAGAATTTCGATTGAGATTTCATGAGATCGAACACTGACTGCAACAATTCAGATCTACTTGGGTAGAACTCATTGACTCTTTTCTTCAAACCAACTATAAATTGAAAACTGCACTTTCTGTCCACACTCTTCCGGAATTGTCGATTGGATTGATTTTCTATAAAGATTTTTAGAAACCTGTCATCCAATTAAGCACTGACGGCTGTACTTCTACTCCAGCACTATTAATGATCGTTTTATATCGAGTGAAGTAGGTGCGTATAAGGGACTTTGTAATCATTTTCACTTCAGATGCTTGGATTTTTAATCATTAAACTAAAAATAACTGAAGCACTTTTCTCCCTCTGATGGGCTGTGGTTGTTGAAATTTTCTGAAGTGAGGATTATATCTTTACTTAGCTTTCTAGGTCATCTATTTCCTGTCTGACAAATGGTTACTTTTCAAACCCATGGGTTTGTCAATGTTATTTTAATCTTTAGTTGCCATCAGACTTCTGAAAATATGCGGATAAATGATAGTCACAAACGCAAACGTTTTTGTGGTCCTTGCTGTATGCTTAATTTTCACTAAGGGCTCTCCTAGCACTTAGTTGCGGTTCTTCCGCGTTTGAAATAAATGTCCATTTGCTGGATGACTGTTAATTTTACCAGTAGGGGTCGTGATACATGTGAAGATTGACAGGTTATAGAGTTGCTGTGCTAGCCCTTGATATTTATTAATTATCGCATAGCATAATTCCAAGGTATTTCCGTCAGTACATGAGGCCGACTTTTGAACAACCTTTCTTCCGGCAGCCTACAATGAGTAAACTTTGTATACATGATTACTGCAGTGGGATGAATTTTTTCCGGTGATTCCCTATGCCCTTATGACATCGAATAGGTTGTTTATAGAACATGTGTATTCCTGTATCCGTGCATTAATTTAATGGCAAATTACGTCATCATCAAAGCATAAACTTGAAGAAGGGGCGTCTTAAAGTTTTGAAAAGTTTATATTTGTGAGATTCTTAAAACCTTGCAATGTCCATTCATAAAACATCGTAAATTTTCATTGATTCATGCTGCTTTGAAACTTTTACGAGCCCTTTCTTATTTGTCCTTAATAGTAAATAGAAATATAAGCACTTCCTCTAACGAAAAATATACAACGTAGTTTTGAAACCCTGGATGCAGGGGGAACAGTAGTTTGGGTTTAAAATTATTCAGGACTTAAAACCGAATGCTAACATTTCTGTTAAATATAAAGCTTTATGAAGACGTAATTTTCCATCAAATAAGTAAAGGAAAGAATACTTTTTTACGTATTTAATAAAACCTATTTGAATAAATGGAACAATAATGCATACTACTTAATCATTTATATAGAGTGTAGTGTTTGCAAGCGGCCGAATGGAAGCGTCTTCAGTTTCTGAGATTTCTTGGATTATGCTGTGTAATAATTCAGGTTATAATTATAGTTTAGCAATCTTTTCTAAAAGAAAATACCTTTCATAATTCTGATGAAGATTTCCCGTATATCCATTGCCCGGGTCCGGTAATGTTTCACTAAATTCTACGGACTGATGACTTTTGTGAAACTTGCTCTGGTATCTTTGACGCATTCCGTAAATAAATTCTCATCCTGCGAGAGTATATAACGTCTTCCAATCGGGGATACACGCTGGTCAATGGATGGCCTGCTTGATTTCCAGTCAAATGATTTGCCCTACAACTTCTTGACCGGTTATTTACTCGTAATGAAATTATATTTTGAAATTCCGGCCAGCAGTACTAGGCACTATTTGACATCAGCTTAACCCCTAAATTACCCTTTCTATGTTTATATAAGGCGGAAATTTTTATCGTTGCTCTTTGCTGTCCCCATAAGCGTTTTATTTCGCTTAACTGTATACTCTGTGGTCTGCAAAAAGAAAAATATGCAGATGCGTTTTAAATATTACCAAGCGTCTATTAAATTGACTTATCTGGTCTCCAAATGAATTAGTCAACATGCTTGACAGTTATGGGGAGAAATTCGTTTTGCAGATTTTTAGCATTTTTATAGCGATTGGTTGATTACGTTATAAACACCTGAACACGCAACGCAGACAAATGAGCAGGTAATAATTAATAAGAATCCGAGAATTTTCATGAGAGACGTGGTTCAATTTAACCCGAGGGAGGTGAATAGGAGAAGGATAAGATAAGCTCGTGCCTCGTATGCCAACTTTTGTGGTCGCAGTTAGGAGAGCAGGCGTACACAGGTTAGGCAAAGAACTATACACTCCTCGTGCAAATAGGTGGCTTAGGGCTTAATTCCAGGGGTACCTTTTTCCGTGTCCCAACTCAAACTCTAACCATCTGAGCTCAAACCCTAAAACTCACCCTCATAACCCCCAACTCCCTCAACCCTTACTCAAAACGTAATCCTCACCCTCCTCGAATGTATCCAGAATGACGTACCAATCATTGCTTCTCCAAATTTCACTATTTTGTAAGTTTAACCACTGTGGCTAAATCTTCATATGCATTATGTAATATCTTTAATTAGATGGAAAATATCCTGCGTGTTTACCTCGGCGCTAACATTTTTAAAGGTTTTTGGACCGTACCGGTCCCTATCTTAGGTTGTGGCACGAGACAGGCTCTTCGCATGTTGGCACTCAGTTTATGTTTGCCCTTTAAATTTGCCTTCGTACTCCATTTTACTCTCGGTTGCTTGCATATAAAAATTCCAAATGAAGATGATCGGCACGGTTAGGGGTTTAAATGAATAATTCCTTGATAAGGCAACTGGATCGTAAGTCAACTTAGGGAGCTTGCTTCAAACCATAAACCACTGACCTGCTTGAAGGCCTAGTGAGCGTGAGTTTCGTGTTTTTTATAGTTATTTTTCTTATGGTATTTAGCCTGAAACTGTCTGTCGATCATATTTTTTCGTTTGGTCGAGGTTTAGAAATGTTAGGTAAGCATGACTTGTGTAGTCGCCTTAAAAAAGGACATGAGGATAGGAACCACCCCAATGCATGTGGCCTTGCGCCGGCCTCCGGAGAAATAAGATCTAGGGTTTAGGCGAGGGAGTTCGTTACCCCCAACTCCCCCAACACTAACTCAAAACTAAATCATTATCCTCCTCGAATTTATCAAGAAAGACGTACCAATCAGTGCTTTTCCAAATTTCACTATTTTGTAGGCTTCACCGCTGCGGTTAAATCTCCATATGCATTATATAATATCTTTACTTAGATGGAAAAAATCCTGCGTGTGTACCTCGGCGCTAAGAGTTTTAAAGGTTTTTGGACCGTACCGGTTCCTATCTTAGGTTGTGGCACGAGACTGGCCAAGGCATGGGTTCGTGTTCACTGCAGGGTTTGGGTTTAGGTTGGGGCTAGGGTTAAGATTATGTTTACGGTTTAGTTTTATGTTGTTATTAGTGCTAGGGTTAAGGCATGGAAAATTATTTAGCCCTCGAGCAATTTAACGCAGGGAGATCTATTTTAAGGGAGGGAGACTTTCCTACTCCCGTGTCCTGTGTAGGCACCATACAAGTTATCCTTACCAAAAGTTCTAACATTTACCTTGATCTTTGAAAAAGCGGCCCATGTTTTAGTATACGCGTAATGGCATCTACGAGTTTATTATTAAGAAAAGCGCTCTTATACAATTTTTAGGTTTCTAAAGCATGATATCCGTAAGTGGAGTGTCTGAAAGGGTAGGCAGACAGGCTTTTTAAACCTGACAGCGAAACCTCGACCGTTCGACAGTGGTTACCGACCACACCCACCGTGTACCCCAGAGCAAGGTGAGCGTAGGGACGGTAGCAGGTGCGGGAAGTAGCTTATGGTGTTAATGGAGTTGTGCGGCATCTGCTGCACCCTCTTCTCCCTCACCCACATGAGCCCGATGTCCTGACAAAATCAAAAAGACTGGAGGTGAAATTGGGCGCAGTTGGCTGGCGTGGCGTGAGGTTGCGCCCAGGCGTACCACCAAGCCGCCCTCTCACTATTGGCAGTGAGTCCGCATTCCCAATAACATCTGTCCTGCCCTAATTTGGTCCCTGCGTTGATCCAGCGCTTAGCCCGTTTTAGGGATCTATAGGCCAGATCACGCATGCATGGATGAGTGAACACCAAAAATGGCCTATTACAAATTCCGTCTTAAAACAGAATTTTCTTTTACCAACGTACTTTCCTACGGTGAGTAAAACAAGTGAACTTCTTTCGTTACAGATGACGATAAATGATTGAATTCATGCAGATATGTTAAATTTTATTGATAAATGTTGATCTGTTAATTTTCACGCGATTGCACCGTGATGTCGCGCCGTTTATCCAGACAATTTCAACCGATTATTAACTCGATCCCACAGTACACTTTTAAGTTATCCAAGTCAGAGTCCTCTTTCTCATATTTTGTGCTTTTTTGGATAGGGTTTAAGCTTGAGAAGCAGCATTGGAGAAGACAAGAGCGATTGGAATTATCACTCGTTTGTTATCACTCTGTTTTATATTGCAGTCTTAGACCGGAGCATTGAAGTAAACTTATGTAGCAAAAACGCTCCAATACAAATCGAAAGGCGAGTTATTTCATTTTCAGCCAAAAATATTTCACTTATTTTTTAGCGAAGTCGCAAAATCGATAAAACTTCAATCTTTTTACCTTGAATTAACCTTGGGAAAGGTAACGTCCATATATCTTCGTCAGCGAAATAACTGCTTAGCGTTTTAACCGAGTAACGTATTATAAAACGTTTTTTTAATTGATCTTAGGAATACTTGTTATTGACTTTTGTTGTCGACATTCGTGTTTCTCGGCGACGAGTTTTTATGTTTGTGTGAATCCACAAATATGACGCAAATGGCCATCACCATTAGAAGGAATATCCAAAGGCTCACTACCTTTAGTAAATGCTTTTAAGGTTTTGACAAACAATAGAAAAGGATGGAAATTTATTGCCAATCGATTGAAAGCAGTGAAAATCGCGAAATGTTTACCGAAATTTCAAGGACAATCTGAAGCTTATTGTATTACAATATCAGAAAGATCAATAAAGAAATTTGATGAAGGATAGTTATCTTAATATACACGAAATAGTATGCTTACGCTATCGCCTGACAATTCTATTTAAATGTACTCTTCGCACTTGTAGTGTTTTTAAGTTTGCAGAATTTGTCGCTTTTTTTGAAAAACGTTACAATTTATCGAAAAAAACAATATAACTTTTCACATTTTCTGTAAGTTTTAACTTCGCTTAAGGCTGCTCATTAATATTTCAGAGCTTTGGTACATGTGTTGATGTCGTTTTGCGAGTGATTTTCAATCTTTCGTAAATTTCGGCAATTTTGTGTTAGATCACACACTGTATTTTAGATAGGGACTGAGTTTGAAAAGTAATATTAGCGTAGACAAAGGAAAGTGAAATGTTCAATAATTTGTTGTCGGCGAGCAGCACCATCAGACTGGAAAAATCTGAGGCTTGCACCTGGCTATTCCATTCTCTCTTATCTTTGTACATAATCCTGATTAATGACTGCTGGTCGCTATGGGAGCGGTCGCACCAACTTTAGGTCGGACTTGCAAGCAAACTGCAGTCCTCCGTCCCGAAATCATGACAGATCTGTAAACACTGCTCCAGTCAAAATATTTTACGTGTTTCAACGGTTCACGCAGGCTAATTTTTGTATATGAAGAATTGCAGTTAATTGCGCTGGCGGATTATTCAATTTTTGGTTCTCGCAATCGTGCTTTAACACGATTTTGCTTACAGATACTCGAACTGTTCATTAAATTACTGTTACTTTCAATGATAAGGAAAGATTGCCGATTTTTAATTACAACTACCTTACAAACCGTTCCCTCGTGCTTGAATTAATGCCGCAGAGAAGGTACCAACCGTATATCTCATTATGCACGTTAAAAATATAACTGTTAGCAGTAGGCTATTTGGCGACAGAAACTGCACGAGCCGAATGAATATATAAATACAGGCCCAGCAGAGGTTGCGTGGAAAGTGTTCTATCGACCAGAGCATCAGCCCAGAAGTTTACAAGTGGGCACATTTGAAAGTGTTTGTCGGAATTTGTTCAGCAAACATTTGCAACTGACATCTGACGCCCTAATTCTATTGCTTCCAGAGGGCAAAGGATATGTGTACCTCCCAGAAATACCTTCCTACAAGTAGAGTTTGATATGAATGAGTTATGTGGCGCCCTAAACAGAACATGGGAATAGGAACGCCTCACTTAAGTAAAAAAGGTAACCCTGCCCATACTTCTTGAAATTATAATAATATTAAATGACCGATCTCCTGCAAAGTTAACCAAATTTCTGAAAGGATTATTTGAGTGGGGTTGTAATATTAACTAGGGTATATCCTAATGTAAGGATAGTGTGGGCACGGTAGGATGCGGGCTCATGTGTGCACTGCTTTTCTGCTGCATGCAGGAAACCGCAATCGGAACAAATGACTACTTACGCAGTATGCAGATTTTTTCTTACTGACTTTGACTACTTTTATAAATTCAAGTATGATTTATGGGAAACATGCACAAAATGTTCTTTCTTGTACTTATATGGCAATTTATCCCTTCCTCTTTAAATTTTCTACCCTACGAAAGACTATCGTTTGGTTTTAACAAGCTTAAAATTATGAGAATTTTTCAAGGCCGTACAATATCTATCCGACTAGCTTCGTATCTGTCCTTTTAGTAATGCCTCTCATTAAGTATACAATGCGGCTCACATCCACTGCAAACTTATGAAAAATAAACGGTTTCTTCTTAATAACATAGAGAAATCTATGTCTACATTATCTTGAACGCAGGGAACTTGTAGACTGGAAACCCTAAAGGTGAATGCTAAGGCAGATTGGGGTCGAAAAATTGCTGGGAATTGAAAAATAAACATTTTAAAGCCTAAACATACCCTTCCCTTCAGTGCAAGATGTGAAGATGATACAATTTTCTACAAAATAACCACAAGAATAAATAATTTTGATTAAGATTTTCTATAAAATATAGAAAGATATAAGGGCAGCGAGGATTAATAGAAAAATGCATAGAACTTAAGTAGTCATTTGTTCCAGTTATGGTTTCTTGCAGACAGTCTAAAAGCAGTTAATTCAAAAACCGGTGTTCTGCCCTGCCCGCAACATCTTCTCCTTAGGTTGTACGATATTTAATATTACAACGCCACTTCACTAGGCCTTCGTAATCGTAGGCGCATTTCAGAATTTTCATTAACTTTGCAGTAGATCAGTAACTCACTAGAATCCCATGTCCTCATCCTAAAACCAGCCCTTAACCATAATCCTATTCTACACCCTAACCATCAAGCTAATCTTAAACTTAACTTTAATGCTAATCTTAAACCTAACCCTGAATTATCTGGATTTTGTCGCAGTCACCTGTATTGTGGACGGTTCCTGTACGCATGTTCTACAGAGGACTATATAGGTAGTTCTTACCCTGCTTTATTGATACATCAACACAAGCATGCAAAGTGAATAAGAATTTATCTTCTCATATATTAAATAACGGCACGTATTCGCTCCCAAAACGGTCCCAGTTACGACCCTTTCGGCTTTCCTTACGCCGTAATTTCGACCTCAGAACCTCTTAAACACGGGTCGAGACGCATATTCTTGCCACTTTGAGTCTGCAAAACTTGTTCAATTTCAAGACAATATCCTTTAGTGTCTCAACTTGCCAAATGCACCTTTTTGGGCAATAATGTAGGTTTATCCATCTGGCATAAACTACTTTTATTTTAAATATGCTGCTATGCCCCTAGCCGTAAGAACGAGGTCAAAATTAATCGGAAAATTGGAAGCCGAACGAAAGCCAAACGAAAAAGCGCTGTAAAATCAGTGCACAGCATGGTGTGAAATGCCGTTTAGGTGAGTTTGGACGCCATTCACCAATAATTCGGCACCGCGTAACATGAAAGCGCAAGTGCGGTTCTCTCACAGTCGAACGCCTCTTCTCAGGCAAGATCCCAAAGACCTACCTAAGCTTCTAAGCGAGCTCAGACCAGGCCGTTTCGCTAGGACTGTTCTAGCTCCGTAATTATGCATCTGACCCATTTTATGGTCCCAGGTCTCCCGACCGTCCTGCCATAAAATTGAGGTCACACCGGCAGAACATATGCAATACGTACATGCAATGGGCCGTCCTTCCCCTCCCACCAACCTCGGAATTCTCCCTCTTACTTAATTGCGGCTTTGCTGCAGTGCCTTCTGTGGGAGAGAGAAAATACGAAATTAGCTGATTCCGACAGCGCGCCAACCGCAAATTAGAATTTGGCTGACTGTTCGGGCAGATGCCGAGCGCCCGTATGCTTAAAATGGCCGCTGTAACTGCCACCACGACCGCCCCCAGTCAATGAACAACTCAATATATTTTGTTCGATAATATGCAGGCTGAGAAACAGCATAATTAATATCCTGCAATAGGAGTGATTTTATTACCGATGGAAGTTGAAGGAAACCCACAGTCCCATTAGGCTTGTAACGCGAAAAAAACCACTGGCATACTAAACTGAAACTTTTCACATTTTGGGTAAATTTGAGGGCGTAACTTACTCGACAGAAGAACCGGAAGTGCCATAATCTATGCTATCTGGGGATTTTAATGTAGCGCCGAGATTACCAAAGAATTTCCAACCATCTTTTGGCATGCTTATAGATCTAATGTTTACGATGCTTATTAGAATCAAACACTACCGTGAGGTGATGAATACAAAGAAGACGTAAATCTCCAAAAGTCAAGGTACAAGTACAGTTTATGTGCTAGCTCATAAAATATTAACCAAAATTCTCCAATGCGTTTTGCTTCCAGAATATTATTTACGTAGTTTTACTAATAATTGTCATACAGCTTAATCCCCAAATATTTCTGTCACATCTGAATGCCACCTTTTGGATTCTCGTCCTTTTCGCGGCTCGGAAAAATACTATTCTTAAAAATAACTACTTAAGTAGGCTGGTGATTTCCCATTATTTTTTTCTATGCCCTTATAAGTTTAAATATAGTTTATATAAAACGTGCCTAAAATTATCCACCTTGTACTCATTTCGTGACAAAGTACTTCTTCTTTAAATTTGGTAATATAAGAAAGAGTAGGTTTCGGTTTTAAAATTTAAGCAATTCTCAAATAATTTTGAACATGACCTGCGGTTACTCTTGCATTCAAGGGTTTTAAATTACATGCTCTATACATTCCGTCTAAGGAAAATCACACGCTTCTCCACGTTAGTAGGAAGAAGTCATGCAGTGTTCGTAACCTGTTTCAATGGCTGTACACCACGTAATATACTTTATAAGCAAAATTAATATTGTACGATATATTATAAATGGATATTTAACGGTCTTAAAGCATCCCATCAGCAGAAAAATATGTGACAGACAAATATAGCCTACCTTTAACTACATAGCTTAAAGAAGGTATATTTTGCTTTGAAATGCCTATAAGAAAAGACATTCTCTGCGTTGTTTCTATAATATGTATCAAAATGTATAACGGCATCAACAATCATTGGGGAAATGCATACTACTTAAGGAATCATATTCACAGGATGTTGTTTTGCATACGGCATTAAAGAAGGTCTTTCAAAAGCCGGCATGCTGACGCAACCAAAATACCTAGAGATTGTGCTGTATTATGTTTACTATAACAACCTTTCTCAAGTAATCTTGTTGAATCAGCAACCCATTTCAGAATTTTAGTTAATATTTTATGAGGCAGCCCATCTACTGTAGTTTTTGGAATAGTCCATGAAATGAGATTGAGCTTGTGCAGGCACAGAATCGAGGAAATTCATGATACTTGAGCCGGAACAGGAGTAAAGAGGGTTATATCTGTACTCTGACGCTTGGGGTAATCATCAACAATGCGGGAGTCGCATGCACAGCTTTATTATGTGACGTGTGGGTTTTAGGGGCATTATTTTCGGCACGTGGATCACCATTGACAACTGCGGGTGTGAATCTGACCCCTCAGTGTCTTCCCCGTCCTTGTTAGCTACGGCGATACTTGGTGGACCCGACGGATGCGCGTCTTGACTATCTCTTTTATTTTATGATGGCGTTCGGCGGTCACGGTCGAAGATATCTTCTGTTTGCAACGGTATTGATCGCTACCACCTCCGACGGTCATACATCCGTACATGCAGCTGTTGGATGGCTTCCTTGACGCAGATTTGCTCTTTAAATGCGACTGGCCTCTTCAGGTTTACCTGACAGAAAGGCCTTCCGGTTGTTTATTGACTCCCATTTTAAGGCATTGTGAAGCGTTCTTAGCATTCACCTCAGGTCCTTTGGCGCATTCCATTAGTCTCCAATTGTCCTCATAGTAACCCCTGCAACTGCGAAAGTTCTAGGTGGTACTTTATCCCATTGCAACTGTCCATGTTGTGCCTAAGTAATTTCCTTCGCATTGCAGCGTACGGCTGCAATCGTGTCTCAGCATGTACAGCATTTCGTTCGCCCGTTGGCCATCGAGTTATTTAAAAACGATATCCTCGAGAAAAGAAAGTCAGTTTGCCATCTCTTCAGCAGAATTGTGCATGTGGACGGACTGAGTCCACTAGTTCTTCGAAGTGTTTACTCTTCGTCCTTGCAATTGGGAAATGAGCTTTGCCCAATGTAGCTGACTCAAAATTGCAGTTTACGCCTCTCGAACAATCGTCGTTTTGTCTTTTGAGGCAATCTTCAGAAATAAGCCCGGGGATTAATCAACTCACTGGGTTAACCTTGTGTTCATATAATGGTTCCGCGGATGTGTAAATTTTGTCAAAGGCTCACGTCACGAGATGAATGACGATGTGCATTGCTGGCTGGTCGTTGTCGTCTTCATAAGTTCGACCTAGGGAGCCACCCACTACGGGAGTCGGAAAACTGAGATAACATTATCTTCCTTGGTACATTTGCAGACGTTTATTGGCCTGACGTTTCGGATTCTCTCTCGAATTCATCATCAGATACAGCCGTCGATGAGGGTACTGGGTCACAAGGTTCACAGTATTTATAGTACGTAGTGACCACGCGACCACATGTGAACTACAATAGGCATTTCTCGCGATCACTCATGAGGGTCGTAATAGATGCGATGATGACTTGGCAGTCTGCGTCTGAGTCATTAAAGACCGTGATTTTATCATCCGCGTTAGAGTTTGACGTGATAATTACTCAGTCATTTGGCTCGCTGTCATTGGGAGCATTGGTCACCCGACGTGACTAATTCCCCTGCTCCCTGACTAATTCGCCTGCTCCGAATATGGGAACGGGAGGTCATTGCGCTGGTTGCCGGGCTGCAGCTCTGAGAACCACGACTCAAGCATCTCACTGCTCACGCGGTTTTCACTTATTGCGAAGATTTTGGCCTCGTGAAACATCAAATATGGCCGCGTTCGGTTGAGTAGACGGCAACCTCAGAGCTAGGATCCTGCCTCTTCATCGCTGCTGCGTGCGTGGCCATTCGCATGCGGAGTAATCACCCGGTTTCTCCGACGTAGTTGCTCTTTCCACAACTGCACCAGATCCGGTGAACGACTCCAAAGGTTTCATTCGGCTGCATGATTTTGCGCCTGATGATTTGCCTTTGGCGTATGTGAAGCCCCCACTCCAAGTGGAATTAGAAGGCGGTTGACAGCGTCCGAGACGTTCTTTACGTACGGAAAAGCTCACCAAATTTGGGGTCGGTCGGATTTGGTCTCTCGTATCGTTTACGTATACACTAGTTGACAAATTTACGCGGGTACCTATGCGCTGATTCAGTTTCTGAACAGGTGTCTCAAAAATACCTTGTGGTTGAAATGTGTTTCACACAAACCTTCGGTTACCACAGTGCGGGTGAGACTCACAGTACTTCGGTACCGCAACTGAATGATCCAAGCGCTCCTTCAAGACTGTCACTGAAGGCTTCGCTAATACTGCCTGAGGTTTGACCAAGAAAAGGCAAGGGGCTGCAAGTTCGTGGGTGAGAATGGTAGAAAACTGCTTCAGCAGAGAGTGGCTGAACGAACCCGCGAAGAGAGGGCGACACGTGACGCAACAATAAATAACAAGTTCCGTAGGCTGCCTGATCCAATGTCGTCAAAGGTATTTTCAGTTCGTTTCGGCATTGGTTATCAGCATGTGGTCAGGAAACTCGTTTACTGCAACGTCCAGTCCGTTAGTCCTCACATGAGTGTGACTCAGGTGTGAGACGTTTGAACGGAAGGGGCACCCGGTTTCCATAATTTCGCGAGGCCTTCAAATCGTATTATGAATGCTTTTGCGGGCGTTGCCATCTGTATGTCTTTAATGGTAATTATTTTATCCTTGATTAGTCGGGCCAGATGTTGTGGTTATTCTGGCGCATATTTGATCCAGTGCGGCGGCTCTGAAGGTTCTGTAGGATCATTGGGATTTGTTTTGCTAGCCCGCACTGCAAAGGTTAACGGTAGACCGTTTCCTCGAGGGAAGAAAGGACCGTTGCGAATTCTTATTTTAAGTCATTTAGCGCATCCGGCGTTTCCCTCCGTAGAAAATGTTTTTTTCCCGTATGCCATGAGCAACGAGGTGACTTGATTTCAGAGGCGAACTTGCGGCCCGTCTACAATGCCGGGTTGTCGCGGCATTGAGTCGAAGCAAGAAATGAAGGCGATCT
The DNA here is from genome assembly GCA_017591395.1 of Schistocephalus solidus. Classification (NCBI taxonomy): domain Eukaryota; kingdom Metazoa; phylum Platyhelminthes; class Cestoda; order Diphyllobothriidea; family Diphyllobothriidae; genus Schistocephalus; species Schistocephalus solidus. The sequence goes on from WEDG01002492.1 coordinate 168,715, forward strand.
AGCCAGCCTCCCGTTTGTGAGTCCCCACAGGGCGTTTTGACGAGCAGATTCGCACTTTCTTTTTGTCAGACTCTGTAGTCAGAACGGTTCGTCTGTCTCGCACGTTCCCGACATGTTTACAAACAGGTGTACACGTATCTACCATCCTACTGAGTCCAGTGTGTTTATAAATGTGGTCGTAGAGGGAGCAAAAATTACCAATGAGAATTCTGCTGGGCTCCCCTTAACAACCTGAAATTATCCGAGGAACACACTTCCACAACGGATATTTTGTATCATTTAAGAATTGTGTTAATTTAGCTACCGCTTGGCGGTAAGCCTTAGTTTTCGTATCAGGCGATTGTTGGCTGAAAGTTGCACTGAGTTGTAGGAGGGTGAAAGAAACAAAATTACGGTCCATTTTCTGATCATAATCAGAGGAATGGCGGCTGCCGGGACAGGTAATAAGATGCGGGCGACTGAATTTGTGGTTTTCGGTCATGGTACTTTCGGCGCCTGTATAAAGTTCTTTTGAGCGCACAGGAGCGGTTTGCGTAGCCTGATTGCAGCCGCTTCTGACGTAGCCAATAGACGCTGTCCAAGAGAATTTAAGTAGGTTGAGATGACCTTGTAAATTACCCAGAAGGCCTCTTTGGCATCTACACGATGGTCCATGTCTACCACATGCGCGAGTATAGAGCTGTTTATGTTCTTTATCTGCCCCTTTCCTAACCACCCTGACAACCGTACTGATTTGTTCTACTTGCCCGCATATTTGCCTTGGTTACACAGTGATATAAATGAAGAGGTCTGATGAGAATTTATCGAAAGCTAACGTATGCTCGCCAAATTGTATTTTGAAATATCTTTGAATTCCCGCGCGATTGACGTGCAACGCGCTATCTTAGTTACAAGAGGGATGTAATTTCGACATAGAACTCTGCTTGACACGCTACCCACTGGCGGTCTTGTGGTGATAAATAGCACATAGTCGGTGAGTATGGGCAGGACATTATGTTATCTTCCAAGAAAACGCTACAAATATTGAACTAAACGTTTACTTCTGAAGTTAAAGAGAATTTTGAGGAACTCAGCACAAATTATAAGTATCGTGGCAATCTTCACACACAGTCAAGGCCCCGATGTATAAATGATAAAAAAATACTATAATTTACAGAATTGTGTAACGATTTTGTTAAGTGCAATCGAAGTGTCTGTAGAACACCTATGGTGACATCGACGTCTCACACTGCCCCGGTGTTTCAAATAGTCTTTGAAAGGACATGTTATTATGGGCGCGAGGAGATGTCCATAGGGATTCAGACATGGAGCATCGACAAAAAACTGTTCATTACCATTCGGGTGTATGCTACAGGGTACAAATTTGCTGACAATAGTTAGAAATTGTTTTTGCCATCTTTGGTGTACGGCCGTCCCATTTTACCAGCCACAGTGTTTATCGAGCAATACAGTGAATAGGAGCAAAACAGTCCGCGCGGCAACCTTTTCGCATGCCTTGACGACAGCCGCGGAATGCCTTGCTACGCTGGTGGCCAAACTTGTCCCCCCTCCGCAAGAAGAATTCGCGAACTGATCAGTCTTCTCGATTTAGTTGCTGCATCCCGAAGATCGTTGTTGGCTCGTTGGTTCTTAATGTTTAGCGCTGACAGCACCGAGACTTTCAAGCTGGCGTAGGTGCTTTGTTGGTAAGGTGTCTCAGGATGACACCGGGAATTAAAGTTTCTCCACCGATCAAACTTTGGAAGTCGGGCGGTCTTCAAACTATCCAACGCAGTTCCAATCCAGGGCACATCGGCATACGAAAGCCATTTACTGATGGCGTCTGTGATGAATTGTTGACGAGTCGTGTACGATCACCATAGCAAATAAAACCCAATTATGATGAAGTACCACCAAAGACATGGGAGACTAGAATGGCCATTTCTGGTTTATTAGCCTTCATGAGCCAGTCCCACCCAATCCCAAGTGTGGACCACCCGCTCAAATGCTCTACCAATGATCTGCGGACAAGTTGTGTTGTCGGTTGTGGTCGGGAATATCGATGATGAAGTGGCGCTCACCGATCAAATTACGGAACATGCTTGTCCCGTTGTGCCTTGGGGCCCAATCTAAAGCCCTCGCAGGCAAGCACATGCTAGCCTTCGATGAATTCTCGTTATGCCTTTACATTTATATGACTGTGTAACTAAGTCAAATATGCGGGTAAGTGGAACAAATCGTACGGTTGTCAAGATGGGGGAGGGAGGGGGAAAGAAACAACATTTCGGTTCGTTTTTATGATCAGAGGAATGGCGGCCACCGGGAGAGGTAATTAACTGCGGGCGACAGAATTGGTTGTTTTTGACCATGGTAATTGCGGCGCCTGTATAAAGTTCTTTTGAGCGCACAAGACTGGTATACGTAAATTGATTGCAGCCGCTTCTGTCCGTGCCAGCGGACGCTGTCCAAGGAATAGTGAATAGTTTTAGGGGACATCATAAATCTCCCGGAAGGCTTCTCTGGCATATATGCGATAATCTTCGTCTACCATATGCGTGAGAATGGAGCTGTTTATTGGCTTTATTTGACACTTTCCAAACATTGCTGGAAAGTGTTCTCTTATTCTTATGGGCAAACACCGGTTCATGTGACCGATATCGACGAGGATTTATTGAACGCTAACGAATGCTCGTTAAATTGTCTTTTAAAAGGCAAATGCTGGTTAGTAGCAACCATCTAAGACAAATATTCAGAAACAAGCACAGGAAATCAAGTGTGATTTTTAAATACCTTAGAGGTGATCAAGACTTTTTACTTAGTTAATGTTCTTCTGTTGAATAAACAGGCTCTTGCACGGTTTATTTTTAATAATTCAACTGTGTCAATCGTGATGACCAGAGCAAACTTCTCCCTAAGTAGGCGCCTGAGCAATCAAAATGTCCTCCCTCTTCTGGCCTGTAAAATATTTGAGATATATCCATCAGCCTAGAAAAAGGATAAACTATGTCGATTCTCCCTCAACGAATAAAATTCATTCATTATCATTTTGAAAGCTCCTCAGGACTTGCATTTTCCATATTCTGACGTTTAAGATGACGGACTTATCAACGTTGACGTTTCAAAATTATGTCCACTTACCACTGTGGATATGGTCAGGTTTCTGTAAGTAAGGCACCTGTGTATGTTCATAACCTCACGGAAGTTGGAAGGTTTCTGCTGACCTGTCCGCAGTTGCCAGTCAGTCATTACCTTTTCTTAAAAATCAAAACAGGTGCCCATCGAATGTCCATCAGGATCTCAGAATCAAAGGATCAGAGTTCTCACTCACCCTTCCACGACGGTAACACCGATGACGGTCTCCGCTCCGGTCTTCGACCAGAGTCAGCACGCAAACGTGATCGTCTGAATGAGACTGACCAGGACGACATCGCGATCTCTCAGCCTGAAAAGATCTCCCAGACGAGAGAGACTTAAAACCAGTCTCAGTTCCACTGCGACCCCAATCGGATGCCGTTCACGCGCTCACACCCCCACTGATTCCTGTTCAACCAACATGCCGTGGATACCCGCAGTCATCAAGTTTGCCAAACTGTGAGTTCTCCCAACCTCTTCGATTGTATTCTCTCCTCCTGTCTAATTGTAAAATGTCATCCAGTGGTGGGCTGCGGTGTAGCATAAGATGAACACGGAGCAAAATATGCATGCGGCAGGCGCCATACTGAGGTTTTATGCCAGGTCATCTGCAGGTGCTTTGGATCAGATTTACCAGTGGTGTGTTATGGGAGAGGAACAAGAAGTGAGACCCAGCTAGCTCGAATCCGGTGCCTTTTATCCACATTAACATAAGTCTGCCGCACCATGACCTATTATGGTGGGTTAAACTCTGTGAGTCAGACGTCTGCTAACTCCGGAGCAATTCGCATTCACCCTTAGTACTATGACCTATAACGCAACCCTTTTCAATGCGAGTCCCAAGATCCTAGCTTTTCTGGTTCATGTGCGTTTCGATCGACAGGCTTATGCGCGCAAAGGCAGAGTCAGCTGGATTAATACCAGCGTTCATCTCAACTCCAGTTGGCTTGTCATTGAAACGTGGTAGGTGTGAGAGGAGGAGGGCAAGCTGGATTCTAAGCAAATCTCCCTCGTTATAATCCGACTAATTTCGTAAATGTGGCTATGGTACAGGTGCTGTCCCCATGATTTGCGGCGGACGAACAACCCGATGTTGAACAGTTAAAAGACTGCCAAGTATTGCGTTTAGCATAAGTGATCATAGTTCTGTAGTCTTCTGCGTTGAATTCGGGAACGGCTAAAAACTCGATTTATTAATTTTTCAGTAACCTTCAGTTGCCTTCTTAAAAACAAAAAACGGGGTCCAAATGGAGCCTGGCATCACGTATGGAAAACAACTTAAAAGCTGACAGCTTGACCTAAAAAGTTCTGGACCTTTGAATGGGATCGTCGAAACCTCGGTATGCTGATCGGTACAGTCCAAACGAACGAAATGAACGAGGTAAACGACCTTTCGAATAAGGATTTCGGAGAAATCAGGCTAGTTTCGGTTAAGTTTTCAGTAATGAAAGAAATAAATAGCGAAGAAATAAAATGATATATTTTATTTAACCATTGAGGCTTTATTGATACTAAATTTTAGTTCGTCGGATGCTAACATAACTGGTGAGCTTGCGTTCACTCTAGGACAACAGGCCTATAAACATTTGTCTTATCATGGATTTTCGAGTTCAGATAAAAGTAACCAAAATAGAAGTTTGTCAAATTTCCATAAATGGTTGCTTAGAGGCGGGTAAATCTGCAGAGGTTGGGAATTTTATGTTCGGAAACGTAATGTTGGAATACTTACCTGTCACATCAACTTGTTTACCCTAATTTTGCAACTTCCTACTGGAATTGCAGTAGAAGAGGCGATCACTGGAACATGGCGTTTATTGGCCTGAGTTTTCGGATTCATCAGAGACAGTTGCAGTTCCAAACATTGCCTACCGGTTGCTCACTTCATTTTTTTACATTCATTAACCTTCGAGGTTTTGCTGTCCTGACGGTGAATTATTTCTTCTTCAGTCCTACAATTTTCTGTGAAAAATCCTACTTAAGAACAAATTACGACCAAATCGGCCGTTGTCTATCCATATAGACCTTTTTATGCGTCTCGCACGCATCCTATGTTAAGAGATATTGGTGCTATTCACTGTTTACCTATGAAGTCCTCTCTGTCGCTCGATTTTATCTACGTGCTCAAAGTTGGTTATAAAACTGAACATCAATGAATTGTTGAAACTTAGTCAACCTCTGCAACAAACATAAGGCAGACATTTCGACAAATCACGCCATTTGCAACGCCTAAGATTTCTGTGTTTAAAAGTGCAAGGAGCTTTCTTCGGCAGTGGGAAAGGAGTTTCTTCAATGTGTGCCCACGAACTGCCTCGCCATCACTCCGAGGAGGAGAAGGAAAAAGTACATAAAATTAATAGGATACCGCACTTTTCTCGGCGACACAGTTGAATTTCAAAAATAGCAGCGCAAAATGAACAAAATGCGCCTGGTGAGCACTTGCTGGCGGAAAAATCAATTGAATTATTAGTTTTAATTTGAATCTTGTGCTAGATTTTGACAGCACAGAAAAAAAGAGAGAAAATGACCAATTTGTTTAGCTTCAATCTACAATAAGGTAATGGACCCTCGTAAACTCAGAAGTTATTTTTCATGTTCTGGCAATGTGATCGGTCAGTGAAAGTTAAGAAATATTATATATCGGTTTCTGGAGCGTCAGGTTGAGCTGTGGGTCCTAGTTACCACCTGACCTATCTCGTCCTCCTTTATTTCGGCCTAATCCAAACTTATATGCAAGTTGAAGGGTGCATAAGGCGGGAAATGTAGGAAACAGTATCAATGCAACACCGGCATTTATTTAATTTGTAGGCTAAATAACTCGGTTGAGTACGGGGCTTGAAATTGCGTCATGATATTCAACTGTTTTAAACCTATTCTGTGTTTTGTCAGTAAAACGCTTAATGAAAAAATCTGTCTTTTCAAAAAAATTGTAACAAGAAGACATGTATCTAAGGAAAAGATATATGGAGTGACTGCACAAAGCACTTTATAGGTAAGTTTCCAAATATCCCTCCAATAATACCGAAGAAGGAATCATACTCAAGCTACTGAACACTGAAAATAAACTTAGGAAGCAGTACATCTCATGATCAAGCTAAGACAAATTAATTTACAATCCGGTTACATGAAAACCCTAAGTGCCACACTCATTAATGACCTCTAAAAATTTACTAGCTTTGCAAATAATTTACGCAGAAAAAAATAAGTATATTTCTTCGAAAACTGCATGTGTTAAAAAACGACTTAATCGAAAACCATTAAGGGATGAACACGTTGAGGTATTTACCAGCTTTGTTTATATATGCTCGGTAAACTATAAAGGAATATATCCTTTTAACAACAACTCTGCTAATATGAATAAATAAGTCACCTTCGTACTGTACCTGTTATCCTAACCAAAATTATGATGGCACACACACAAATTTTTTTCTACCAGCACGACCTTCGGCTGCAGACATCAGCCCATTTGTCTGGTGAACTGTTTTGACCGTCAACAGCAGCAGTTGCGCGCTTTACTGCAGGCCATTCGTGAGGTCTATTCCGCTCCCGTGGAGGCCAGTTTCATCGCGTCAGTAGACAAGCTTCCGGAGAGTCGGCGTCTGCGCTCTACACTGACTGCGCACAGCGGTCCAATCTCGCATCAGTACTCCTCTGACTCGGCGCGAACAGGCGAGGTGCAGTCGACCCGATCTTCGCCCAATAATTCCTCCAACAACTCCGCCGGAAGCAGTGAGGCAGAGAACGCCGCAGGCAGCGACCTGCGAGTGGCTGAACAGGAGGCTCGAGGTGCCCTGAAAGAAGCCTGTCTGCGTCTCGGTGGTCCCGGTTTCGTTGATGTTGGCTTTGACTTGGGGGAGTCAGAGGCTGACACCTCCACGTCAATACTGCATCGAGTGTTCGCCGCTACCGGTGTGGACTGCGACAAGAAAAACGGTCTGCACGTGAAAACCACTAAGCGAAAGGTAACGCACCACAACTATCTAGGCTAGAGAAAATGCAGTAAAATGATTTATATGGTCCCCTTAACAGGACATAAGAATAGGAGGTGGCCTAATTCATGACCTAACCCTAATAATAGCACTAACATTAAAAAAAATTGTAGTCCAAATTTAATCCGTAACCCTAACCCTATCCTTAGCCCTTAACTTCACCCTAACGTACCTTAACGCTAATCTGAACCTTCCCTTTATTATATCCTTAAACATAAGCCTAATCACAACCTTTAACTTCACATTATTTCTCTGTTAGTTTAGGTAAAAGTCCCTGTATTCTGAGCAGACTTAAAATAGGGCCGTTAATCGCTCATCGTCCTAACTATACAACGGAGTGATACCTAAGTAAGTAGCCCCTAAACAGGAATAGGAACAGAAATAGGAACTTCCGGATAATAAAGGTGATCTTGCGCCTATTAAAAACATGAACAATTCTACCGTAAGTTAGGATAGAACGTAACTATTCATAGATTTTTGAAGTCCACTTGACTGCATTTTCAATTTTTATACTTTTTAAAAGATTAAGCTGATTGAAGGAAACCCCGCTTGGTTTATTCTATGTTAAAACCGTTTTTAGCTACTATCATTATTCATCCCTGGAATCTTAAAAATTCCCCCCCCCCACCTACCAGCCATTAAATCTGCAGCCAGTACCGCCTGTTGATGAGCACTGCTAATTAAAGATGGTTAGCAGTCAAAAGGCTAGTCGATCTGGTTATATCACTGAACTGAAAAGCACATAGTGTCAAACTAGCCAAAACACACTTGTAAATTTGTTGATGATCACTCACCGATCGTTAACGGGACTCACTCATGTCATTCTGCTTTGGGACTCGCTCCCGAGCCATGCCAGCAGCCACATAGCGTCTAGTAGCAGTAGAGGCAGATGAGCAATGACGAAAAAGACAAGGGAGAAGGAAATGGTCATTTCTGGTTCATCAGCCATCATCAGCCAGTCATGCCCAACCCCAGGTTGTCTTGCCGGTTTAGATCGGGAATATGGACATGCATTGATGAAAGCTCACCAATCGTTAACGGAACTTACTCGTCGGCTAATGAGCCAGAAATGGCCACTCCAGTCTCCCTTGTGTTCGTCACCATTGATAATCTGCAGCTGTAAATTTTCCGAGTAGATCCGAGCAAATTCCAGTACCTTGTTCTTTCGAATTCCCTTTCGATTACATTAACCCTCCTAGGAATCCTCGATGCTGAGCACTGGCTGGAGGGAGGCCACCACGCCCATCTTCGATCGATTTCGCCGCAAGGGAGGCCATAAACGGATCTCTGCGGGACCCAGTGGTGCAGCCCTCTACTGCGGCTCCGAGGAGGGCAACCTGCAGGCTGGCCAGGGTGGGCTCTGCAGCCTCATGAACTTGAGCCTGCTTGCTGGCGCCGGGACTGGTCTGGCGGCGGCGGCCTCCTCCCCCTCTCTGGCTCGCCTCCTCGAATTCGTGAAGTCAGGTCTCGGTGGAGCCTCTGAGTTCGATGAGGCTCATTCGGAAGATGATGTGTCAAGGGTGAAAGTTCGTCCACAGTTGCAGAACGCCGACTCCCCCGAGCTAGTATACTTGGACACACAGGTAATGATTTTATACTGTTGTGAAGTCTTATTCACAAGGAAATTCGTGCAACCGTACTAATTCGACAACGAATGCTAATCCTAACAAACGCAATGGTTAGGTTTAGGGTTAGAGTACGTGGTGGGGTTAGGTTGGCATGTAAGAAGGCGGGGATAGATAGGCGTGTAATGCGGTTGAAGTCAGTGCTAATAATCAGCTTACTTGAAAAATGACGGTGAGCATATAAATTTTCTTTTCATTACCGACGCATTATCGCCATTTTCCGTACTTTAAACTTTCTATCCCTTTGTGACCGTTCCGGTATTATATGCCTGCCTATTGATTGTATTTGTTGGTAGGTTCGCGCGACTATTCGTTTGTCGCCTTATTGTCGTTATGATCTAAAAGAAACATGACAGATTGCAATTTTACCAGAAAAAAACGTTAAAAGGTGCACAATAATGACCTTTTTATGGGTAAATGTAGCCAGGTTAAGTTTAATAAGTTGATTTTATCAAAGGAAAATGTGCACTCTCTCTTTCTCTCTTGCGCAGAATACCGCTGCTTGATATAACCCACGTTGGACTGTTCGGTAATTATCCTAGCGGGGTCGAGCGTGTCAACCGCTGGACTAGAGGAACACACAAACAGACCCATACGTGAAAGATTATCAGAAGTGTTGCTATGGTGACTAAACCATCGATGCAACAGGACGAGCAGCTGGTTTATACAGAGGTAATACTATAGGTCATGCAACATTTAATATGAATATCTCTTACCAGATTATTCTAACCGAGCTGTGCAGGAGAGGTGAAAGAAAGAGTTCTTGCCAGCAATCGGAGGATGCATAGGCTGATCCTCCAGGTTGGTAATGCTTGTATGTACTCTCACAAGGTTTTGACAGATGTGGGCACGCAACCGTACTCTTCGTCAGAAGTTTCATGAAGTTAAAACCCCTTCGAGAGTTTTGGTGTCGACCTGCTTTCAGGGGTTAACCAGTAGGTTTAGACTCTGCTGCCTCAACGCCTCGCATATGCACGCTTTATAATGTGTAGGTGGCAGCTCCACATAGTCTGTTTAAGTCACGCCGGCCAGTACCATCGGTGTATTAAAGACCAATACACATTCTGGCGAACCGTCGAAACTGGCTTTAAATGAACTATATAGTGGATTCGGAGTAAAACCTCATCTGGCTGTCTGCTCAACTCTCTTCAGAAAAGAAACGGGTTGAGCTGTTTAATACTAATGTCAAAACAGATACTATAAATGTTTTGTTTGCAGAAAACTCTTACCAGTGGATTACAGCAGGAACCATGAATGAACCATGAATGCTCAACTACATCCAATTATCCTTACTTTTGGTTAAAAGCCTCCATTCAGCATATTTATGTTCATTGTTCTTCTTACCTAATGACCTTGCAAACCAATTAACTGGTTTCAAGATTCTTCGGAGTCCTTTTAAAAAAAGAAATTTTGCAGGTTTAGGCTTGCGACAATCTTCCGAGTGCAGTGATTTCTTATATGACCCCCTAAAAAGGACACAGAAATAGGGATGCCCCACCCAAGTAATAAAGTTGGTCCTGCGCATAACTCCAGGAAGGATAAATATTCTCATGTCCTAGCCCGATCACTAGCCCCAGCATAACCCTAAGCCGGTTCCCTAATCTTAACGCCAACCCGACAATTAACACTAATCCTTACTCTCAACTTAACACTTACCTTACACCTAAATTTAACCATAATCCTAACTATAAAACTACTATTTTCACTGAACTTTGGCGCATAGACATCTGCATTGTGGGTGGTTCCTGTTCTCATGTTCCAGTTAGGTGGCCATATAAGTTATCCTTAACCTCCCACGTTTTAGAATATATGTTTGCGTAACCGTGAAATTTCAATCTTCTTGGAGATGCGTCTCATCGAAGTGTACGCTTAGAAAGCAATCGTTTTGAAAATTTTGAATACTCCGTGTAGATACTTGTGATCTTCGCTTTTTTGGTCACATCGGCACACCTCCAACCAGGCAATGTGCGGCGCTCCACAAGGCGATCAGTGGTTACAGGCTGGATTGTATTGACAATGTAAGCCTAGGTTTGAAATTTGTAAAGGTTTTTATCCGATTGACTGAAGTCACAGGCAGTGAAGTTAGCGCCAAGCTCCGACAAGACTGTCCGAACAGACGCCAAATTCAGCAGATTAAGCCTACTTCCCCTCGATGTAATGTTCAACCTTTGCGTTCACGGACTTAGTTACCTGCCAAACGCACAGCAGGATAAATGCATTAACTAGGTGGTCAGCACACATTGCACTGGAGTGAAAACAAATAATAACACCTGGCCCCACTACCAGAGCAGATTTACTGGGCATGAGCTACGGAGCTTCGTTTCCCTTTAATTCACAATTTCGGCCCGTTGCTGGAAACTGACACAATTTTGCTCGTATATAGTCTGTTGCATGACCTTTTCTGTCACCCTTCTCATCCTCCTCCTGCTCAAACTTTAAATCCCAGGTCCAATCCCTGCGCAGCAGTTTCTTCAATCTCCTCAACAAGAGCGCCCTTTTGCTGACAAACGAGCAATTAGAGGATATTATTCCGCTTGCATGGGAATTGCTGCTGGAGGCCGACCCTGAACTCACTTCCAGTGCAGGTAACCAGACTAACGTCAGTTTTCCTTTGTCCCGACATCTCTCTCACTCTGCATCCCTCCCACCTAGTTGCATTCTGGCCTCATTCCATTAGGCCTTTTTTCTCGGTTGCCTAAGCACAGCCTACAAAACGTCCACAACAAACATTAACACTTTCTGTGCACCGCCATTTCGACAATTTTTTTGTGCAGATACAAGGACCAAGACTTAAAGGGACGAATTCATCAAGGCGTTTGTCCAGTCGACCGCTTAGATTCACATACTGATTTGATGAGTGCTCTCCTAAACCTTTTTTCTGAAGGTCGGCACAGTTGCATTTAACACACTGGCTTGCCAGTTATAAGGCAAAAAATGTAGCCTATTGTGCCTTCCTTCAGCCAATCGTTATCCTAACCAGCAGCTGGGAACAGAAACACACACATTCGCTCTTACGCGGCGTAGATATCTCACAACCAGGGTCTAAGAGATGCGTCATAAGCACTTCCTCGACCAGAAGTTCCTAAGTGCCTCACCACCTGCCGATCAGGAATAGGTTTCCTGAAGTTGGCAAGTCACAAATGGGTTCGAAATGTCATGAAACGGCAACAAACTACTAGGTCGAAGTTGATAAAGTTTAACAGCAGAGGACAGGAATGACAGCATGCGGGTAGATTGCTACAGTGGTGGTTCGGACTTATTCTACCTTCATTCAGCCAATTGTAACCGTTATTACCAGCTGGGACCAGAAACAAAAACATGCAGTGGTAAACCGGTATGTAAACAGTAGAGTTTTCAAAGGTGTTGACAATTAACCTCATCGAAGAAACTGTATCAACTAAAACTGAAAGTGCTTTCTATTCAGCAATCGTCTAAGGAGGAGGAAATAATTGGCAGCCTTTGTGCTTTAGTATCTGTTATAGGACTTTTGTCAATATTTCGCCTGCAAGGCACAACGAAATCTTTGTCAGCTTCCAGAACTGTCTGTCAACAGGGTTTGACAGCAGAACGAACGATATTACCAGAGGTCTATTAACAGTGTTGATATATCCCGATGACACGTTAACCATTTATTGAAAATACTTACCTAAATGCCCAAAAGTTCAAGTTGTATGTTGTAACTAGTAGTTCGAACTGACTCTCTATAACAACGACCTCTTAAACCCCGGCAAGATCGCAATATGTGACCCACCTCAGGGAATAAAGAATACGCCAGCGAGTGATACGGGAGTTTAATGGGTGCGGTTAAATGAAGAAAAGGAGAGCGCCAACATAATCCTCACCCTATCAATTGTTTTAATAAGGGTTAGTATTAGTTGCTGGGTTAGTCGAGTTGCGCGATATCATCCCCAGCTAACCCGACACATTTTTACGGACCCTCAACGGGAGCATGAATGAGGTCGGCTCTGCGCGATCTTTCATTACCACAGTAAAACTGATGCGTTTTGAAACTAATGTTGCGTCCTAATATTTGAGGCCTGAAAAGTTGCCATTTGACCTGATAATTCCGTCCTCCTCCTCCTCCTCCTACGGTCAACGAAATATAGTGTCTGACTCTACTGACCCGGCAAAAAATGCCAACGCTAACGAGCAGAATCGACGGAGTAAGAGCTAGCTAGAGCTAGCCTAGTAAACACTGATGTATCCTTTGCTCCCTATTTTAGGTTGCATATTGCGAGCATGCGATTCTTGTCAGTACGATGGCGTTAGTGAGGGTAAATGACGATAACAAGGTATCAGAAGCGTACCGAACAAATGCAGAGAGAGGCGGAGAGAGAGAGAGAGGATAAATTTGACAAGAGTAGGCAAGTTGTGAAGCCACGGCCCCGCGATCATCGACATAGACAGGGGATTGAATGCCTTTTCCGCAAATGAAGCACCCTACTGCTGTAGCACTTAGGCTGCGACCGGTGTGTGGAGGATGTCAGAAACCGTTCTTCATTGCGACTTCCAAAATAATTTCCACCGCATATTTACCCAGGAGAGCACTTTTTTCTATCCTTTCAATATTGCTTTGGATTAAACCGAAACAAATCTGATTTAGCAGGTTTTAACACACTAAGGGCTGTAGTCGGAATTCGTTTTTTGTAAAAGACGAGCAGTGATCGCTAGTACTCAGCTTCCTGCTTGAACATGTGGTAGTGTACAACGTCCACAGAGTCCAGTTAAAAACGGATGACTCTCACAGAAAAGGGATTATTCTAGGAACTCTTAAGGCAGATGTTATTCGTTTCTCCAAAATTTAAAAGTTATTAGTATTTAACTGTCCAATTATAACAGAGTTGTCCATATGCATCAATTTTCAAGGAGAAAGTTTAAGGGATTTGGCGAAATTCCTTCTTCCTCCTGCCACGAGGAGAGGACAAAAATTGCCTTCCTTTGAAAAGAATAAAAACAAATTTTGCATCTTGTTTTGACCTGTGCTGTTTTAGACAACCACTAGAAAACAGAGCCAGAAACTCTCACTTTTGCCTATGGAATGGGTCTGACAGATGGCCTTGAAGTGTACCTATGCATATTGGTAGTTTTCAAGAGAATTTTATTGTATCTCATTGTCCATCACGTCAAATCTTTGCGTAAAGGTTGACATACATCATATCGGGCCCTCTGTGGTTTTCTGACTTGCTTAGCCAAAAGATCGTCGTATGACTCCACAAATTATCAGGCTATTTATGAAGTCTCTGCACGTTCGATAAGTTTTTTTTGATATATGCCTTCCCGTATCTGGTAAATTAGTCTCCGTACTTGTATTTGAAATTAATGTGATGATTTTGCGATGGTCATTTATCCGCCTACCTATAAATATTTCTGAACTTTGAACCTAAAAGCCAGTTAAATATCTTAGCACTGATATTAAATAATCAGCACATGAAATGATCAGAGATTATCATTACAACGTAAGTAGATTTAACCTACTAAGAGCAAATCTAGGGCGCTTAAAAGCCCGCTGAACATATAAAATAATTTTCTGATTAGCCCGAAGGAGAATTCCACTTCAAGAAGAATATGAAAGCAAATGCTTATTTTTATCCTTTCCTTCGATATTTCCTATGGATAATAATTTTTTCTCACCTTATCCCTGCCTTCTGTTTAAGCCACCTTCATCCTGTTTGCTGCGGTGAAATGTCCTAATTTTGTGCAAAAACTCGTCTACACCGAACTACATCACGTTGATGTCAACAACAGGCTAAATGCCGTGCTGAGGTGAGATCTAAATTTAGGCATCTTGTTTTCAACTTGCATCTTGCGTTCGCAATAACAGGAAATAAAAACAGCGGCCAACTGCTCCCATCCTCTTCACTTTCTCCGATGAAACTCACAGTTAGAGGGCTCGAAACGATCTATGAGAAAGCAGCAGAAGTTATATCGTAAACCTCTATTTTTCGTATAAGTAAAGAGACCTGAAATAACATTACCCGCCTTTATAATCTCGTGCCTTAAAAACAGCGTAAAACAGCCTATAATCGCGCCATTTGGGCCGAAATTCCGTCTATGACGTGTCCGACACATACAACTTAAGCGAGACTTTCAGAAGGTACCTTCTATGCCTATGATTGAATTTCAAGACCTTACTGCTGGGAGAACTTCAAAAGGCCGGTTGACAAGATTTAGATTGAGAGCAGAGAAGAAAAACGGAAGATTGTGCATTTTCAGCGTTGTATGGATGGACTCTTAATTTAGGCAAAGCACTTGCTTCCTCGCTCAAAGTTCTGGTAATCAAGAATACTAAGTTTGCCCGTTGCCTATATCTCCTCTCCCTGGTGAATGAAAGCGAACGGGCTGTTGATTGTATGGGTGATATTTAATGTATACTCAAGAGGTCCTTCGTTCCCCCCAAATTCCTTTTTCAAAATTGCCAATAAGTTAATCTTTTATGGCGTTTCCAATTGGCCGAAAGAGTCCTCATCTGAAAAGTTTATACTTCTCAAGTCACCCTTTTCTTTCTACCAAAAAGGAGGTTTAGTGCACAAAGATTGGACAAGCAACTGTGTCTTCTTCAGTCAGTACGACCTTAGAATGCCAATACCGCTCCTCCTTGCTGACTAATTCCATTAGTAATTTTTGGCATACACCAGTGTTCAAAAACCGATGTTCCAATGGTCATTTGTGCTTCTGCATATAACGAAACCAACCAATTCGATTTTCCTTGGAAACCACCGAGGCATCGTAGTTCGATACGCCTTAGTCCGCAAGTGAAGGTTGCATCCGATAAAGTACACTCAGCATAGTGAACGAAAACTGCGCAGCAGAGCATTGTCCTTCTATCAGTGTTTTGGCCCAACTCGCCTACTGGCTCATCTTTCAAAGTATGCGTAACATTCGCGTTTATTGTTTGCACCACAGGCCCGAGCATAAACTTTCAGACCTGGATTCAGTGCCTTTAAAAGAATCGCCTGGATCATGCCGCTACTTTAGCCATTATAGGTGTATTTGTATGTCCACAGATTTCGGATTCTCTGGGTGAACCGACATCACGTCTGGGCACGCTTGGAGGAGGGAGCAGCACTATGCTTCAAGCTTCCTCCACCGTCTATCGAGTACGTCCTTCCCTCTCCCGACTTTGGGCAATCCCACAGTTGAAGTGCCGGATCCGGCCTGGAAGACACGAAAGGGCACTTCGGCCGAGGAGGTGCAGCTAAAACAAAACGAAGCCACTGTGAGTTTTTCAGCCGCAGATGCAAATATAATTACCCTTTCCTATATTTTAAAAGGCATGTATGCTACAAAAAAGAGACTGGTTGAGTACCAGGCATTATAAGTACATCTTTTAAAGCATACAAGGGTCCGCTGTTAGGGAGGGAAAAAAACAACTTAAATTCCGGTATTTACAAGGCTTGATTACCCAGTCGGTTTCGCGAGTTTGGAGTGAACCATGTAGGGCTCTGTATGCTAATGAGGGCTAACTGCGTATTTAGTCCCAAGCCTTGCCCGTCTAGCGGATTGTCTTGGTCTCCGCTGGGGCAATTATCTGCGCGGCTGCGACATTGTGGACACGTCACCTCTCGTGGGTGTGAGCGGGAGTTTCTGGTTATTGACATTCCCGTGGGAAGGCTAGGTTACATTCGTGTATGCGACCCTCGGTCGTTCGTCCAATCGGGGCTCAATGTTCGGTAGATGAATTGGCGATTAAAGTTAGTTTCAAAACGCAAGCGGGATGTGGGTGGCTAATAGGAGTCAGGGAGGGTTATGGAGAATCAATAATATAGGGGGAGAGCAGGCGGGAGCGGAGAGTTGCACGCAGTTAGTTGACCTTCGACCGCAGTAGGCGGGGCGCTAGTAAGATGTTCGTCCATGCACACAGACCAACATTCCTAATCTGATGACGGCCACTTCGGTTGTTTCTTACAGACGCGGGCACAGTAGCTCAGGGTAAATCGATGATACCTCATCACACGAAAAGCTTCTTTGGAGTCTCCACAATGCCCAGAATCAACAGCATGGACCAGTATGGTGCTGCTTATGTGCCTATTTTCGCCTTTTCCCAACCACGTCGGGAGGCTCCGCGCTTACCATGCTCCACGGTCGATTAACGGCATGCAACTCTACACCTTTCCACTCTCCCTCCTCTCGGACATCTATTCTTTACAACCCTCCCAACCCTTTGTTGCTCTCCGTCTATGTTCTCACACTCTACTTTAATCAATTTATCTAACCACTGACTATTTTACTCAACTCCTTGCCCATATAAAGTACTGGCCTGACGATAAGTTATCAAAATCAAACGCATTCTTGCCAACTAGTATTCTGATTGCTGTCATATAAGTTTTCTCAACTGTCAAACGGACCACAATAGTTGCAGGGCTAGTTAAAATTTGGAATACCATATCCCAAACTAAACTGTTCGTCCGCGCCTAACTGGTCCTTCCTTTCCAGCTGCATGGAATGAAATTGTAGTAATGCTATCGACAATGATAGATATAGTCTGCGCCAGGTAACCACATAGGTCTACCTTCCTCCAAAGAATATTTTTTTATTTCGGGAATATGATGTTGCTCTATCTCACACAGTTATTAACAGGCGGTCGAAAATGTTGCAGTTACGATCTTCCTCTCTAGGTGAATTTGGTTCCGATTAGCAAATATTCTGCTAAAAATACTGCTCTCTGAACCATTATGCAACCCATAGACACACAAATCCCAAAGTCTGGTAACTGGTGACCTTTTGGCAATCGAAAACTTTTCGGATGTTCGTACCTTTTTGGTCATTGAGAAAAGGTGTTGTTTCCATCTATGTCTTTTTCCTTAGACGCAAAATAATTACTGGCTTCCCGAGTTAGCCGCGCTCAGCTGTCGCAGCTCAACCTCTCTCTGAACCATATTAACTGAATGAGACTGCCTGCTTCTGCTAGGTGCAGTGCTGCTAACCGTATTCTATGGCAGGTGATAATTGAGTGTGTCCCAAAATTAGTTGCGTCGAACCTGAACGGGGGACCAAAGAGCAGCATAGCACTCAGGAGACTAAAGCCTTAATTCAAGTTAGCCACTGCTACAGGGGGTTCAACAAATATTTACTAATGGTAAACGATTAAGGGAAAATAGGGGTAGTAAAATGAACTGTTTTCGTCATTTTCTTACGCGCCTAGACACGACGCACTAATGGCCATAGCTGCTAAGTTGTCGATGGACAGAGCACACAGGTTCTCCGAGCTGGGAGTCGGGTTACAGGCGTTTGGGGTAACGTGAGCTTCTACATATTTGTGAAGCAAGTTAGTAAAAAATGGCTCGTGTGCTTATACGGAGCAAAGTCTGCGGCACGCGTAGTGAGGAAACTTATGGGCCAGGGTCAACCACTGGGACCATGCCCTGCTCCAATCATCCTGACCTTGTCTTGTCAGTTGAACATGTTGAGTGTTGGTAGTCAGAGCCAATTTCGACGGATTAACTATCAATAACCTACACTGAAGGCGGGGGGAGGGGCGTGTGGCCATTTTTGACTAACCGTTACATATATCGGTGGAGACGAAAATGGTTCTTCGCCCCCCTGCGAGACACCATGGAATAAACACCCTTTGTCTACACGCGTGTCTACGAGGAGTTTTCAGCCCCAGGGATTGTAGGTGGCCGAGACGTAATTGCCCTGCCACCCGCGTTTATTGTGCATGCATGTAGATGTGTAAAAAACTATGCAGATCAGGTTCCAGCCAGTCAATTCTCCGCTTGTAAGTTGAGGAAATTGTTTGGAGAGGCTTCTATGCAATCTGCGCCCCCTACTAAGGCTAACTGTAATGAGAGCGTTGATGGAGACCTTTGGCAGTCCATCTGCTAGCCACTTCTAAACACACCCTGCTGCCCTTTCCGCAAAGAAAACTTTTGTCACGGCCTCCACCAGTCGACGCAAACAACAACAGGAGTTACTAGCTCGAGCAGTCTCCGCCGCCAAGGCGCAGGAAGATGAAGCCAGACGCGTCTTTCATATGACCACCTGCCCGGTCCTCGAGCTTGCCTCCGCTGAGGCCGCCTTCTCGAAGGATCACCGCGAGGAGGCCAGCGCGGAGGATGGTATGCTAATTACTTATTTCTCGTCGGTTAAAATGTCCTGTCTCCTTGATCCTGATGCTTCTTCTCCAGCTATGGTTGCAATCAGCTTTACGAGAGGGCAGCCAAAAAGCGAGAATTTTTTCGGAACTTTTTGTGTATTTACGATAGCATCATAAAGAAATATTCGCCTTCAAAATAATGCCAATTAGATGGCATGCACTTGTTTGAACTTTTTTTTTCAGCTGTTCGAAACATTTTTAAAATACTATTTTGCTGAAATACTGCATCCAGCGACTTTTTTCTCAACCACTTCTGCGTTCCAAAATCGTTTTCCCGTAGGTTTTTCTTCCTTCTTGGTAATATGAAGAAGTCACAGGTGGCTAGGTCAGGTAAGCGTTGTCATGGCATTCTCCGCCAAGACTTATTGATTTTAACCGTCGTGTGGGCAGGCACGCAGTCGTACTGAAACAGTCAGTAATCCGATCGCCACATTTCAGGTTGTTTTTTTTTCACCACACAATCGCTTCAGCACCTACAGATAATAATGATGGTTCACTGAGGTGCCACGAGGAACAACATCCGCGTGAAAGACTCCTTTAATCTCGAAGAAACAAACCAGCATGGATGCGTGGCTCCTTAAAAAGTAATAAAATCGTAGAGAGCGTTAGGAGGGGGACATAGTAAAACAATTACTCGGTCATCTGCAATGGTGTCTCATGAACACTACTCGGCCAACAAAGCAGTAAGTGTGTCAAGTAAACGTGCCCAGCGAGAGAGGACAGCTAGGTCAACGTGAATGCCTAGAGAAAATAATTCTAGCTTTTTTTGAGTACCGACCGTATGCAGGAGTATTTTAACAGCAGTTTTCCGGCCGAGACTGCTTGTTCCAAAGTTCGTCCTAACACCAACAGTCGCACGTAAGGTGCCAGCAAACACTTCCACTACCTGGAGTCTTCTTTGGTGGTAAACCCGACTTCTACACCTTGAACCATGTACCTTCAATGCCCATACAAACATTTACCATAGTGTTTTACGGTTCGCTGTGTTTTAAAAGTCGACTGACTAACACCTACTTCATAATAAACTAAATGTCTGTGTTAAAGGCATTTAAATATCTGAAGTAGAAAATTGGAACTTTTCCTCCTTTTAAAGTAATCGAATAAAAATCATTTTTCAAAAATTTGACACATTTTAGTCAAATCAATAAACTGCAGTTATGGTTCACGAACGCTCCTTTCAAGACCACTCACCTTCATCCACTCTTCTAGATCAAATTAGGCCTGTTTCATCACCTCTCTGCTTTTCAACTCTCCATCTGTGAAAATGGTTGGACTGCAAAAACGGCCTGATTTAGATGACATGAGGTCTTGCTGAGACGCCGCTTTTCAAGCTCATACAGAAAGAACTGAGACATATGTCGATTTTTGCGCTTATCTGTTAATGAAAAGAACAAAAATGATTTTATACAAGTCAAAAAAATCCTTTTCACAATGTATCAGCTTTGACTTGCCAAGTGGCACTGGTGTTCCACAGCGCCTATTATCAAATCCCGCTATTAACAGGGGCACATAAAGGAGGAATAAGATCTGTATTTGTGGTTCATTACCGACGGCGAGCATGCTTCACAGCTTTAAACGGGAACTATCGACAGGCAGCGTCATGCCTCCATGTAGAAACCATCCAATTTGACCGAATACGGAAAAATTGAGCCCCTCCAGTTATACGGGCGGCGTTGCGCTAAATTTTCAGACTGTACTCACTTCCGTGTCCTGCAATTACACCCACCCACACTGACCCTAACCCCACCTTTCATCAAGCTAAAACTTATCACAAACCTAACCCTAGACACCCTGGAATTTAGCACACGTTTTCTTGTATTGCTGGGTGGGTGCATATACCCGTGTCAAACCTCCAGTTTCCTAGATTTTTGTGAAACGTAGTCATAATGAGAGCCTAAATTTTAGAAGAGCTTGTACGAAGACAACACTACTAAGGAATAGCGTGCATCGGGAGCCATTTGTTTGAAAACACTACTTTTTATCTTTCCCCTAGCCAGTTTGCCTTACCGGTTCTGCCTATTGCGTTTGAACGTAGGTCATTGGTTGTGAAGACCTATTTGGGACAACTGCCATCGGGTAGAAATTCTTAAAATTCCGTCAATTGTACGTAATGTTTAAGGGCGATTTTCTTTGTCCGACATGGTCACAGTTGTTCTATGAACTGCAGGCATCTCAAACAAATACTTTTCTTTCACTTGAATTGGTTGTGAAAAACTAGGTGGACCCAGTGAGGTTCGGAACCATAACAACAAGCGGAAGGTGGCTTCGAATCCCACCGAGACCGCCGAGTTTTTCACCATTGTGTCAAATGAATTATTAAAATCTTCTTAAAACCCCCTATTTATCAGTCATCTTCCTATGTTCCAAATATTCACACATGAGTGGCTAAGATTTTTCAGGAGGTGGATAAAAACGTTTAACCTGCGTTTCCCGAGATTTATTCACTCTTTTTAACTTTTATGTATCTTTCGGGTTCATTTGTCGGGTTCATTTCACAATTACACCACTTTCTATGCTCTTTTTAAGCCGATGGGGATGCCTTTGTTGGACGGTTTTATATGTAGACATGGCCGAGTACAAGTAGCCTGTAGCAGTAGTCTTTGGAACCTCGCACAGGCCTTGGATTGAAAATACTTGTATAGATCATTATCTAACGTTGTACGCTCGAGCTAACCACACGTCCCTGATCAGCAAGTTTCATACCCTCAGCTCATGCTTAGTCAATTAATCGTAGCGTTTGGTACTGCAAGAGGAAAGTGTCTTTCGGGCGATTTGGAGAGGTGGTCCGCTACTGAGTACCTCCTGTACCAAAGAGCAGATGACGCAAATCGATGCCTTGCTGACTATATCCCAGTGTGCGCTGCTTGCCTCCACCCCCCCCCCCCCCCTATTCAGTTAACGCTAAAATGCACAGCAGCTAGGCTGAAAAAACCTCCAGGCTCCTTCTTGTACACCCCTTCCTCCGGTTGCCTTTAACTCGACCGTGGGCATAGCGAGCTACGAACCTTGAGCCCATAGATGCATGCGTGCGTGCTTTTGCACACCCCCTACCTGTCCGTCTTAGCATCAACACCAATAGAAGCCTCAAATGTACACTCTTGCGCACTTCTTTACGCTTTCGCACGCTAGTCGCGGCCGCACAACTCCGGCGTATCGGCAGGCGCGTAGGGCAACGTTGCGTCAAACCGCTGACGCGTGTGCAGGCAGGTGTGTCTGCCCGTGCACGCCCTTCGGCCAGCGTCGTCGCCCACCTGGGCTGCAACCACCGACACTACCACCGTCGGCGACTCCTTCTGGCTCTTAACGCTTCTCCCGGTCTGGCAGGTGCCGGCGGTGGTGGTGATGGGGCAGTGCAGGGTGGGAGAAGGGAGGTGAAGTCAGCGGGAGTATAGCCATTCTGAGCGCTCTGGCATGCGGGCATGCGAGCGAAAGGTAGAATTATGCGGTGTACGTGGAACAGAAACATCTCGATGTCAACTGGGACGAGCGAGAGAGAAAAACTAGTACCATTAGATAACCTCCATAGTGCGGTTTTCGCATTCATCAACAAGGTCGACTGAAAAGTTATGCAGATTTTTTCTAGCGTGCATTGTAAATTGAATATTTCGACGGACTTTAAAGCTATAAATAATTTTAAAACCTATTCTATCTCACGAAATGTTGGTCGAAATTATGAAACGCGTTTTCGATTAAAAAATATTGCAGAGGTTGAATTGTAATATAAACTATCCTGCAGCTTTATCCTCAGATACTTCAGTCACGTCAGTATGCCGGATTTGGCACGCACTTCGCCGCGGCCTACAGAAAATACACACTTTAAATGACTACTTAAGTAGTCTGATTTTTCCCCATCGAATTCCGATGTGTCCTCAAAGGGTTGAAATATATTTTATGGAAAACATGCACGAAATGCTCCTTTTTATATTCCCTTGGTAGCAAATGATGTTTTCTTCAACTTTTATACTCGAAAAAGGAGATCTTCTGTTTTGAAATTTCAATTACCCAAAACTTTTAAACCCAACCTGTCGATATACTTGCATTAGGGCCTTTCAAACTTCAGGGTATATACATTCCGTCTAAGGAAAATCACTTTATCCTCTACGATTTTAGGAAAATATAGATAATATGCATATGGACCATATTGCATATTTTATAAGCAGCATTAATAAATGGGTAGATATGAGTGGACATTTCACTCTCGTAAAAATCTCATAATTAGAAAGTTTTTTAAAACAGAAAGCTACTCAAGTATTATATTGGAAGAATACGTACTTTGTTACAGAAACTAAAATATTTCTGCGTGGGTTTCGTTAAAATATTTTTGATTTTATAAGGGCATCCAAAACCAATGAGAGAATGCATACTACTTATATGCTCATTTTTTGGAGAAGGTATTTTTTACAGGCCGTAGAGAAGTTAATGCAAAAGTCAGCACGCGGATGTGACTGGAATACCGTGTGGTTATGCTGTAGGATAATTAATCTTACAATCCTAATTAAGTACTATTATTGAATAGAAAACACGTCAGAATCTCGGTAAAAATTCATTAGAACATCTACTTTAGTTCAGCTCTACAATACTGGTTTTGAGAAATCCCTTATCTCTTAGAGTAACAACGGACAGGTCTTAGCTAGGATTATATATTTTGCACGAGTCACAATCTTGTCCTGCGAAGCCAAAACAAAACGTAATGCTGGCGGTGGTTGGGGCCGATGTATGGTTTTGGTATTGGAAGTTTGGCCAAGGGAGGTTAGATCTTGAAAATGACAGTCATTAGTGAATTTCGCTAGTCCTTGCGACAGAAAATTAAGAGCTTTGACAGACAAGAAAACTCCTTTTGAATTTTGGACTAAGCACGTACACAACCACTCTATTCGTCTTGATTTTGCCATCTCAGAGTGGGCGGAAAAGAGTGCAGTCAAAGTAGAGTAGTGGGAGTCTGCTTAACTGTAAAAGATTTCACACATTATAATTGCACTCCACTTGCGGCCATCATGGTGGCCCTTGCCTGTGATAGTAAACCATCCTTAGGAGTTGCATTTTTTTATTTTTTCCAGTAAATCTATGCAGCTCCATCAGGCAGTATAAGCGATCGGTTTTTTAGGTGCTGTTGCATGCGAGTCAAAAGCTGCTAATAGGTAACCCCTGGCGCACGACGGGGTTACCCTGCTCTTGCCAGATTCAGCATCGAGTACTAAGGAGAACGCACTAATTTTGAGCGAATATCCACCACCCTTTTGGTTGCATCTGAACGGGAGAAATTATAAATTGGCCTAGCTGAGAATTTGGATATCAGTACTCTGCAAGCAAGCGCAAAATTGCTTTTTTCCTCTTATCTCCACGAAACTTTGGGCCATGCCTTTTTGCATGCGTAGCCAATACTTTATACTTATCATACTTACCTTGGTCCAACCTGTTTTACATGTCTTAACTCCACTCTCCCGTTATCATGTCTCTTAAAATGTCTGCCTAATTCTCAATACGGTTTATGACGCCTCGTCTGCTACGATGATCACAGCCTTTCATTCTTCGTGTTTAGTATAGCTTAACCTGTTCGCGTAACACCCGATAAAACTAAATACGCTAGGGTATTTTTATTGCAAACAAGATAACCCACAATTCAATCATGTAATTAAATAATGCTTGGTTCAAAATCTTTGCCTAACTTAAAGTGGTCGAAGAAGAGAGTAGCCAAAGATAGTTTTGGGGCTCAGAACATTTCCCATCATCCATGCGTACATATATGTGTATTAAACGAGCCCGTGACTCAGTGGTAGCGCGTTCCCAACCCAGTGAAAACATTCAGAGTTTGAATTCCCGGTGTTTAAAAACAGAGGTTGGGTATGACTAGCTGATGACAGTGGATAAGCCAAAAATGGTCATTCGGGTCTCTCCTGCCGCTACTGATACTTTCTTTATCAAGTATGTATGTAGGATCGCGCCCTTTCCTCGCACCAGACAGCTGACCGGCTCGGACAGTGATGGGACCTGAGAATGAGAATAAAGAGGGAGGTTGACTACTCAGAATATTTTTATCACTTAAAACAATCAAACGCGCTTAAAGTTATGACGATGCCACCGAAATCCGTGGCTTGTAAGGTTGCCAACGTACGGGCTAACTCGTATTGCGAATTAAGCCCAGTGTGCGTTTGTGTTGAATAGCCAACTGGTGAACTGAGAGTCAGGGTGCAATGGATCCCTCTGATCATAGCCCCCATGGCACTCCCAATCTTTGACGTCCGAGACAGGTTTGGCGGTAGGCTTAGTGGCACCATCGGCAGCGTCAGCCACGTGTGACTTCTCCAACCTCCGGTTTTCTTGACTGTATCATGACACCGGGCCCATGTGGAGGAGGAAAGAGTGCAATAAATGCATTACTAACGTAGTAGTAGTACTAGTAGAAGTAATAGTAGAAGAAGTAGTAGTAGTAGTAGTAGAAGTAGTAGTATTATAGTATTATAGAATTAGTCCCATGCAAGTCACCATCACTGTGCCACCTTACTCTGGTCCAGACGGGGAACCTCGTGGAAACTGACGGTCAAACTGGCGTCTTACTGCAGTCGTGTGCATGTCGGGATGATAAATTAAAACAAGAGGCGG
Source organism: Schistocephalus solidus (assembly GCA_017591395.1). Taxonomy (NCBI): domain Eukaryota; kingdom Metazoa; phylum Platyhelminthes; class Cestoda; order Diphyllobothriidea; family Diphyllobothriidae; genus Schistocephalus; species Schistocephalus solidus. Next base: position 194,133 of record WEDG01002492.1, read on the forward strand.
CTTTTCAGAAAATTTGAGTTCCACTTGAATCTGAATGACTTCTTCAGAGCTCTAATATTAACTCGTGAGGAGTCAATAGGAGGCATCTTCTTCTTTCTAGACAGAAGTTTACAACTTTGACTTGATGGCGGCCCGTACAATAAGCGCTCATAAAAATTCCTAATACTGAGACCATCCTCAACTATAGGAACAACTATCCTGTGGCACATAACAATTGTCCAAACACTCTTCGGTACCATAGCAACGACGATATGCGTAATAAAAGGATAGTTTATTCATATCACCAATTCCAGTCCAACGGATACCTGATCAGCTTTGTTGAGGGCTATCTCAGACACCATGGGTAACAAAAAGGCCTGAGTTCTTATGGAGAAATGGTGTGGATTTCTGCTATGTGAAATTGGTGCAGCAACCACCGGCCAACTAAATCAGTTTTTGCTCTTCTACCGCCCGAAAACCGATGCCCTCCCTGGAGGTGCCATTTATCTTAACTTTATATTGGTCTGACGGATAAACGAATTGAGTTCCGTATTAACGAAAACGAGCTAGTTATGATACCAAAGGACTCTTTGTTTGTGTTGTTTGCGTACGCTCTTGACCGCAGCTACCGTTTTATTTTGGAACTCCGAGAATTGATATGCTTCCTCAAGTGTTGGTCATTCAACGCAAGTAGTATCAAACAACTTGTTGAATTGGAGGCTCAGTATGGTCTGCCTATACAGCTCACCAATTTGCCTTTACCCTAAAACGCCAGCTGCGAATCCTCGCTCCGCCATGTCGAATCTCCCCGATTCGCCATCCTCCCGATACAGCGAGTCCCGCTGAAACTCCCAACAAAAACTCTTACCTCCGGCACCTATTGCCCTGCGATACCCACTAGCCTCCTGCGGATGCCCACCCATTGATATAACCTTTTTTACCTTCAAAAGCTCCAGTTTCATAGTCACACCTCCCACTATTCATGTATTTTGGAGACAGGCTTGGTGTAACCACATATCGGCTAAGAAAGCTGCCTAAGAATGCTTTTGAAGAGCCTCTTCATATCGCACTGCTGGATCCATTTAAGAGGGTTTTATAACGGTTGCAGTGCTGGTAGACCGAGGTGCAGACTGAATGGGCAAAAGAAGAACGAAAAAAAATTAAACATATGGCAACGACATTCAGTATCAGTCTTCTTTGCTTAAGATTAATTTCGCTGCAAGACAGAAGTGATTGGGAAAAAAGACGATCAGGAGTTTGTCTGACGTAATTTCGTCAGCGCGTTTTGTGCCTCATTTACTGCATTAACTTGAGATGAACAAGAATGAGGTTTAAGTCCACTTTCAACAGCTTGACACAGCTCGTAGTCAAGAAATGGCCTGTTTTTCATCGGGAAAGCTTGAGTACGCGGTAAGCCCTGCAATTGTGAAATTGTCTCGTTTAGCTTTCACACAGAAAATCCTTCGAAAAATCTCTGGAATCTTATGTAGGCCGTTTTTTCCAATATCAAAAAGAGCCACTAAGCTCCTCTACGTTTGGTTTGAGGGGAAACACGGCTGCCGCAAATGAACCCCCGCCGTACGTCAGGCACGTTAAATACATGCGTAGGAACGTAAGTAAATGTACGGATGTGGACTTTTAGCGTACGTGCGAGAGGGGGAAGGGTAAACAGTGCAGTGGAAGCGATGAAGAGCTGTGAGGAAAAAATTACAATCTCTTTGCCAGTCGCTTAGCCATTCAGCCAGATGAAAAGAAGGACAATTTTGACTTCGAAGAATGCGTCAGAGGTTGTTCTCTGTTTTATTTTCCAAAAGGTAACGATCAGATGTACTGAATATGATATTTTCCGTCGCACTGCATTTTCAAGGTTACGAAGTGTTCTTTGAGCTCTGTTTATTCTAACCAACAAGCATGCTTATTAGCGTACTAAAAAGATGAAAATTCTATTCAACAACCGTGTTGTCTTAAAGCAGCGTCTGGGATTTCCGTTACACAATACAAACTCTCATTTACCTCTTTGTGCTGGGCTGAAAACCAGATGAACGCACAAACATATTTATTATTTCTTCTAGGGACCGTAGGAGTGACGAATTCCGTTGTTCAAGAAGAATTCAACTTAGCTGCAAGGAAGGTTAGCTTTGCTCCAATGAACCGCAGCCTGAACATGCAATCACGCAGTTTTTCCTGGCGTAATGGGTCCATCCCCATATTTCGTGACAATGTGACGCTCATGGATGGTGAGTCTGTCGTGTGCTGACTTTTAATAATCTATCATCTTTAAACGATCATAGGCAGCAAGCATACATTTAAGATCAGATGCAGCTTCGACAGGAGATGGGAATAGAAACCCTCTTCTGCCCGATAATGAAAGTAGCCTTTAACACAATTCCATGGGGCGTAGCAATTACGGCCTCCTAACCCTAATCCAAACCTCCTTCTGAAACTTAACTCTAACCTTAACCATAACCTCACTAGAAATTATGGCATTGCTTGCGGAATAGGGAGCTACTATTTGAATTTTTCGCCACAATTTTCCTGACTCCTTTTCCTCCGAGCGTAAAATTTTGATGATGCACATACAACGTTATAACTCTAAGATAGTAGGAATTTAACGAAGATGCTAATGCAACATAGTCGCCTTAAATGCGTCAGGGTTGTGTCCATCAAGGTAGGACTTTATCGACAGCTAATCGTTTGGCGAAAATATGGCGAAGTACAGTTTTGGGCCGACTGGAGGATGGTGGAAGTAAAGGGGCGCTAAAAGTGACCCTACAAGGCTGCGCATATCAAGATAAGAGAGGAAGCGGTTCACGAATGATATTATCAAAGAGCTGGCTGGTGGTACTGATGTTGTGTCCCTCAGCACTAAATTACTAAAAAAATAAAACTCCTTGCGGAATTTAAGTGCCGATTACTTTGGTTGTCATCTCTACTGGTTTTCCTTCCGCTTCACCTGCAGTACTGTCGTATCCGAAATCTTGATGGCAAGTGGAAGTGCATATCGTAGTCAGTCTTTAGAGTTCGGGATAGAAGCAGAAGGGCGACTTTCAGGAAACAGTTCAGACTAAGAAAATGCGATCGCAGGAAGAAGAACTTTATTGGCCTGATATTTCGGATTCTAACTCGAATGAATCATCCGACACAATTGCAGCTAAGGGTGATGAAGGCACAAGGAGTGCAGTATTTTACAGGACGCAGTTGCTAGGCCAGCACACCCCTACAATAATTAGCATTACTAGTGTTTAATCCCTAGGGGTGGTTGTTGGTGCGATGCTTGCTTGGCGGTGCGTACCCGAACCGTTAATTGCCCGGCTCTCGACCCCGTCATCGATTCTTGGCGTGACGATTACTCGGCAACTTGATTCACTGTCATCGTGACGCTTGGAAACCCGCACCTTCCCCAACGGGCTAGTTATTTTGCCCAGGAAAAATCGAAACATAAAATATGGAGGTGAGAGTTCATTGCACTCGTTAGTTGGGCATGGACAGGAGAATCATTGCCCAAAGCAGCTCGCGGCTCATTCGGTTATCAACTCTTCAAACAATTCCGGCCTCCTAAAAATTGAAATTGTGGCCGGGTCCTGTCGAATATGCAGCATCATTCCTCCTCCTCCTCCTGCTGCTGACGCATGTTCGACCATTCGAGTTAAAGGTAATCTCCCAGTTTCTCCGACGTGGCTGATTTTCCGCAACCGCAGCATATCCGGTCAACGAATCCAGGCGTTTTTGTGCTCTGGCAGTGGGTCGTTTCGGCATCATGACCTGACTCCTAGTGGATGCCTCTGGTCTGTGTGTTGTTCACACGCCAGGGCAATCAATGCTTTTTTCAGCGATCGTCACTTCTTCTTTTTATACTCCTTCTGTGATTCGTCACTTTTCAGAGCATATTTCATGAGTCACAGTTGAACGAGGAGTACATTTGAAGACTGAAGATTGGGTGTACGCTGATATCAACTGCGAAATTCTACGAGACTGAAATTCAGTGGCTTATTAACGTTCATTTCATTCTAGTTTTATACATAGAGCCTTATTTTGCACAATTCTTATAATGGAGACTATGTATATGTAGGTATATGGGGTCGACTGACGTTTTATTACAATGATTTCTGGTAAAATACGCATGTTGTGATCGCCACAGTGAGCCCCAATACGCAGTTAGATACGGCGTTTATCTTAAAATCAGCTTACAAGCTCAAACAAAAACGTGCGAGCTTACTGAGGCCTTCCCTAAATGACTAGCCAAGCACTCTTGAATGTAGGATTTGTAAACAATTTTCTGTGTCCAGCATAAACACTTGTTAGATACGTGAGTTCGCAGACCTTGCTGTTGTCTCGTTGAAGGCGCTAATAGGCAGTTCTAACCTTTGCCTGAAGTTGGAGGTGACGCAAAGAAGTCCCAATTTGATTACTTATTCTCAAATACGTTCTGCAAGTTCTAACAATGATCAAACTCCACATAAAGCTTTTGTTTCCTCTTAACGTCATTTCCAGTGATTTAAGAACAAAATGGTTGTTGAATTCAGACAATTGATCCACAAATAACTATTACAAGATAACGGGTTTTGCTCCTTTCAAACATGCGAACGTGTCGGCTCGTTTGCTGCAAAATCAAAACCTTATCTCGACATATGACTCCCTGTTCATTTTCGCTTCACTCGTTGTAAATAGCCTTCTAGCCTACGGTCCTAACTAGCTGAAACGTTAACCATAGTCAGAAAAAGAAACGAACAGGGAAGGAATAGGAATGCAATTAGTAACCATAGGCCCTTTCTTTCAAACAGGACCTAGTTAACGGAGCTAGGCTGTAACTCCTCTCCTCGGATAAATTAGTTTGTGTAGTCCGATGAAGAAAGAATCAGATGTGACTGCACAGTAAACAGAGGAATGTGCGTTTAGCTAGCTAAAAAATTATTTTTGCAAAAAGATTTTTTAGGCAGGATAACATGCTTTGATTCAACGAGTAAAAATAGAGAGCATAAAGAAATGAAGAGGATTAAGCATATGGCACTTATTTTTATTCTGCCCAGAAATTTTATTTTGCAAATGTTTAAGTAAGCTCGCACTGTTTTTCTCGGTACTGCTTGCATTTTTCTTACCAAATGCAACCTCATTAATGCCAACAGATCCGATTTCCTTTGCAATGCAATCGGTTATAAAATGAGTTCTAGGTTTAATTAATTTTTATTTTTTCCCCATAGATGATGAGGTAGCAGGCGGCGGTTTGACACTCTTGTGCACGCATCAGTTTCAAGTGGCTCAGTGTTTCTTTCCCTCATGTCTCTGCGCTGCTGCCCTGCCGTTGACGGACCTCCTAGACGACTGTGCCGTTAGTCGCGAGGGAACTGCCAGTAAGTCCGTTTACTGACTTTTTGTTGCGTATATTCAGTCTTCTTTTTACTCATTACCCGAACTTTATTTTGCGGACAAAGCATGACAGACAGAAGATTCAGTTCACCTCAGTTTTTGGACATGCCTATGTCAACATTCGCGATAATGCACAATAAGCGCTCTGTTCAGGTGATGCGCTTCCATAAGTCTACTTGTTGTCGTGACAGCAAACTGGCAGGAAGAGGAAGTATAGAGAATCTGAGAGTGTTAAGGAATAAGAGACGGTGGTGGACTCGGAGATCGGTGTGCTGGTAGCCAAGTTTCTATCCGTTTCGACTCTTCAGTTTTATTCACTTCTGACATTCCGCATTCACTCCTCTGTGCACTTGTCGGCTTTCCATACTTTTAAGTGTATGATTGCACAGCAAAAAGACCAAAGGGTATGCTTAACCAGGTATTATTAGGCTGTTTTCAAGATTGTCCGAATTTCGCACAAGCGCGTTTTAAAGCGGGCGTCGGAAGGCTTCTGGTTGAGAATGGACTTTACTAGACCATATTTATGGAAAAAGTGTTTAGAACTACCGCTAAAGATGTGATTTAAGATAATATGCAACATGAAGTATAAGTTAATAGGACATTTTGAAATTATTTAAGTGTCTTCGGTAAGTTGACTAAGCCTGGGTTAAAAAGGATAGGTTAATACAACAGGATCCGACGACCATCAGTCATATTATCTTTAAATCATGAGTTGAGAGGTTTTGCCTACACGTTTCTTCTCAAACGTGCTCTTGCTTTTACTCAAGTTGTCATATCGGTCATGGCTAAACCAGACAAATCTTGACGAATCAGAATCCAAGCTGAGCTGCTACGTTTCAGGCTCGTAAACGAGAAAAACTACTTCCAGACCATTTTTTTCATGCACAAGAGAAGAAAGTTGTGTTTTGCAATGAGCAAAAATTCTAGTAAAAGTTTCTTAAAATACAGTGGGCGCAAAATCAACCGAAAGCAAGTGTTACAACACGAAAGCAAATATAAAAAGAGCTACCAGGGTGAGAAGTGATACTGCAGTCATTATAATTCCATCAAAGAATACATGTGAGATCAACAGAGGATTGATATGACTGATAATTGGCACGCTGATATAGTTGTTCCAGTTTTTAGGGGGCAGGGCGTCTTCTTAGAAGCCAGTTTCATCCCTGCTTCGCGAACTGACATTCTTTGTCCCTACATATATTATATTCAAGCAAGAAAATTTAACCATCGTTTCCAGCGATGTCAAGCGTGCCTTCCTCAGCATGGTGGTTGTAGTGAAAGTGCCTTGCACGTGAATTTGTTTATAGTGATAGCAAACCTGGGCAGCATCTACCACGCTCACTCCTTCTCCATTTCCCTTGGGTTCGGTGTCATGACAGAGTCAGCAAGACTGGAGGCTGTATCGGCTGCAGCGGTTGACAAAGCTAAACAGCTCGTCTGTGCGTGTCACACACGCCTGGTCAGCGTACAATGGGCCGGGTTTTAACAGAAAAGGAAGTGTTTGGCTTTAATCCCATCCGAGCGGGAGTTTCATAGAGTCCAGAGTACGAAGGGAGACAGGGAAAACTGACTCCCTGTCCCAAGAGTAGAACCGAGTTATCTTGTCATCTGACAGACTTCCAAACCATGGCTTTTAGCGCATCATGATAGCCTCGATGTCGTTGGATTGTTTAGAGTAAGGAATATGTACTGTTATCCGCCGCACACAGCGCAACATAGCTGCAACTCAGTAAACGGAGCTAGTCACATAGTCCAGAATTTTTACGGTGAATTGTCTGACCGTTGTAAAATTTCGTTTTAATGGTACATTGACCAGAAACAAAAACAAGAAACAAACTCAATCGAAGAGATTATGCGAATGCTACGTCTAGAAAGTAAAATATCCTTTCTGAATACGTAAAACAGGATGAAACATAGGAACTGTACATAGGAAAGTGCACAGCTAGATCATAAGCATCAAACGTTGTACAGAAGCCTCTACAAATCTCTACAAATCTCGTTCAGTCACTAGAGGCTTTATTGTGTTCTGAAAAGGTATAGCTATGATGATCAAAATGTTAGATTGTGATCTATTGACTTCTAAGTCAAGTTAAAATTTCTATCTCTTGCAGACAATACGGGACAACCCAAGCCAGGGAGCTCAAAAATGTGAATGGTAGTCCTTGCCCGTTTGATATTCGAAAAGCAGACATTGCTAGCCAGGCTGACCTCGGTAGATGTACGGGACTGCGCCTATTTAATGGACTCCGATGGTGTCTTAGCAAACCGAATTCCTTGCCGCGTGTTATCGTTCGAGATAAATGTCTCCACTCCCTACTCCGGCGCCTTCGCCGCTGGTGCGCATGCAACCCTGCAGTATTCTGGCACACATGTGAAGCACGCATATAAAATTTTAGCCCCACGGCCAAATAACTGTCCGCAAAAAGCGACCAAATTTCACTCGCGACGCTTATCTTTCCTTAAGGGAAGCCTTGGCTGGCCACACGTGTTTACAAGTTGGCAGGGCGCTCCAAATGTGAGACATACGCAGAGGTTGTATCCGAAGCACCTTGGTTGTTGCTGCTTTTACTGCCGCGTCGGCGTCATTTATGCACACGTCCGAACAAACGGCTTTTACTACGTAAATTACGCGTGCGCTTGTGGAGACAAAGTGCATGGAATGCCTCCATCTGGGGATATGAGTCGTCGTATCTGAAGCGCTTAGGTGCACTTCTTAAATGCATCAACATGACAACAAAAGGTCTGTCAGTAACAGTCCGCAGGCTGGAGTATACGTTTTTTTTGCTGAAAATGTAAGTCGCCTTTAGTGCATACTAGCTGATCAGAAGTTCTGCGTAGGCACCCGATGAAATTATCCTTTTTTTAATTTTTCGCCATAAAATTCGGGTTTAAAATTTTCTCAGAGAATTGCAAGGGTTGGGCTAATATAAAAAATTCAAAAATTGCTTATCAACAGAGAGTATCAGGACTGGGTTCCAGGCTGGCATTGATCAGGCAGGTCTAAATTCTAGTGACTGGTGCATACTGGGGTTGAACACTTATCCAGTGAACCAGTGATCGTTAGAAGTCAAACGTTCTTACCACCTTACCTGTTGAGCTCATAACTGCTTGCAGTTGGTGATATGGTGTGATTCTGTTATCCATTGAGGCATACCTGATTAACTGCCGTGTCACCTTCCTAACTGTTTATTGGCAGCAGTGATCACTAGTCGCTTTGACATTGCCTGCAAAATTTGTGGAATCATTATCTTGTACGCAGTTTAGTAATTGCGACATAAAATTCAGCGCCAATCCAGTGGACTGTTACCAAATGTTTCAGCTCAGCAGCGTAAGCTGATACTCTTAAAGGCGCGAAAGTCTTGAGCCAGAAAAGTGCAAATATGCACGGCAAAACACCAGTATTAATGCGTGCGAATGCATGATGGAGTAAAGGAGAGTTAGAGTAATAGGTAATTTTACATCAAAGTGTATTTCAATCTTTTCCCTTTAAATCCTCCTACTCACTTTGATCTGGGTCCTCTTCTTCCTCCAGTATGATTCAAATGATCATACTCTTAATCTCAGTTTCTTCCAGACCTTTCATTCGTTTCACGCTGTTCTCGTAGGTACTGGTTGGGCCAGAATAGCTCTCCCAGGCACTTGTTACCGTCGTACTTCTTAATGGCATACTGGAGTAACTTTCCACTCGCTAGAAGAGCATGCTTATATAACTTCATAGTTTAGAAGCGATTTCTATCGTATGTCAGCAGTTGCAACATACTGATTCATATCTGCTATTCAATTGTCGCAATTTGGCTATTGGAATGGTGACAAATAATAAAATCCAATAACGAGAGTCGGTTATCCATCTTTTCCCGCATAATGAATTGTAGACCCACGACCATTGAGGTTAGCCATTATTTTCGGTGTTCAATCTTCTCTCGGTTAAGTAAGATAAAGCTGTCCTCAACTTAACTCGCCCAAAATGCGGATTTTTAGGATTCAAACAGCCGTCTTTCGAGATTTTGGCGGACACTTCGATAGTAAGCGCGGAGACTGATTATCTTATTTTGTTACCCTTGAAGTGCTCATATTTGTCTCACCAAATGTGATAACTGTTGTTAGGCGCGCCCCGTGACATCCATGAGGTAGTGGATTTCTGTCTAGTCGTCCTGGTCTTCATATCTTCGACATAGGAAATCACCAACAGTAAGGGTCGGAAAGTGGAGAAGATGGACATCAAAGGAGACCATTTTCGTCTTTTGTGCAAATGTAACTGCTTTTATTTTATTCAGAAATTGCCCGGCTCCGTTAGCGGTTAGTTGTGAGAACGCGCTTGGCTAACTCAGCTTCTCAAACATCCATTTGGAATGTCAACACATGGGTGTGCCTCGATTTTAGATGATTGAAGGGAGCACGTGTCTTTCGTATCTTCGCGAGGCATGAAATCACTTGTGTGGACATCTTCACAATAGGAATTACTTTATAATTCTGTATTACGGCCCGTTTTGTGAATAATCTATCAACCAAAGCCTTCAGACTGGTGATCTTGTCGATTCAGTTGGATTTTCGATCCTTCCAAATGGAAAGGGCTCAGTTCTGCCAGTTAATCTTGCCATGGACAATTACGTACGCTTGCCCTCAGAGGACGAAAGGGTCATTTCGATGACGACTCTTAAGTCCTTTAGCGCCAAGTCTTTCTTTTTCATTGACGTATGGTTTTTCAGTGTTACGCGAGCAATGAGGTGACTCGATATCGATGGCGGTCTTTTGGATTTTCTGTGATAGGTGTTGGACTCATTTCGGATTTAAAAACTATTGGAATAGCAGCCGATTTGAGAGCATCGCTAGGACATTTTTATGAGCGAGAGTGTATTAGCTTTTGCTCAGCCTCTGGAGCTTGAACCTTCCCAACAATTCTGCATACCACTTCGTTGGTTTCCGCCATCCCACCGAGGTTTCTGGGTTATCGATGCGGTAGTATTTGTCTAGTCTTAGTAGCGTGGACCAAATATTTGCCCGTTTTTGGCTCTGCATGTGTATCCCTTGAGGCGGAGATTTCTGTCTTAGCTGAGCACCCCTGTTAACCGGCAACCAGGCTCGAACATTTCTTATTTTTAAAATTTTCCATTGATCGGAGCCTTAAACTTCAAGCTGGTATGGAAACGTTCACATCATAAATTTTTGCAGCTAGGGGAGAAGATCCTATTTCTAGGCAGGTTAACAAAAAATTGAAACGTCTTCCATCATATAACAAGAGCTGAACGTAGGACTATCCAGTCTCTGAAGATGGATGGTAAATTTTTGCTTCGCAAAGTGCCAGAACACAGATATAAAATTATCAGTATCAACTTACTTTTGTCAAATAGGGTTACGTATTAAGCCTTCGTATTTGTAAAGGGCAAGTTCACTGGAACGCTTTAATGAGATAGCTTAGGCTTCCTAGTGATCGCGTTTCGAAACGAACACGAAAACAGCCCTATACGATTATGTTCATTTCGATCATAGGCTAACTAATTTTGACGTTCCCAGACCTCGAACACCAAAGTCTAGACATTTGCTAGTCAAAATGCAGTTGTTTGGGCACTAAAGCGCAATTTTCTTTAATACTCCCAAGCGACTGAATATTTTCAGCTCTTTGAATCTTACCATTCTTCAGCAATCCTATCCCATACCAATCGAACGCCTGATGCTTTAGTCAACACTAATGGACACAGAACTTTCACATTTCATATATTTTGACTGAGCTTTACAGGACAAAACAGAGCAACCTCTTGTTTGCTCCTTCATAACCTTTTTAGTAAGCACCGTGGCCCAACAGGTAATTTGGCAGTGTCTGACGGAGGACACCAGCCTATTTCTCCGCAACGTGTTTGAGAAGTTGACTCGCGCGCCACACAAGGATGAACTGATTTGCATTCTGCGAAAGCTTATCCAACGACTGCCTGAACTTCCCATGCAAACAGCACACATACTCTTCAATAATCTGGTAAATTTTGGTGTAGGGTATCTTTTTATGTATATGTTTTTCCTATGCCTGATCAGCAATCAGCCGGACTCGTGGTCTCCAGATTGCTTCAGAAGCTGCTAGGTTTCCCTATTTATGTCCCGCTCAACGTCATTATGTCGCTTTAATGAATGCTGTATATTTTCCGAGTTACTTTCTTAGTTTTCAGGAAGAAATAATTAATTTCTTACTTTTAGCATTCTCCGCGTAATTTAAGCCGTCACTGAGATGACTGACAGCACGAACGACATAGGCCACATTGTTTATTTTGGCTCTTCTTTGTGTGCCTCGGTTAATGCCCTACTATAGTTTCTTATATCTTTGACCGATGCCCTGATCCAGCTGCTTTAAAAGTGGGTAGTACGTGTTTGACTGTTCCCTATAAGTTGGTTTACAAACTTGAGTAAGCAATTAATCTAATGAAATATGAGCCTAAATTCTGAAATGTATTTTCGATTAGGGGTCGCTATAAAATTTATTCTCGGGCAGCGTAATCAAAATGATTTGGCCACGCCAGCCTGACGGCTTTCAATTGCATTTTTCAACCGTCTGCAAAAACTGCACTCCTTAAAAATGACTACATAAACAGCATAATGTTTTTCCATTGATTTTCGATGCCTAATAAATTAAAATACATTTTTTGGATCGTATGCTCAAAATATTCTTTATCGTACTCGTTCGGGAACTAAGCCTATTTTCTTGAGGTTTTTAATTTGACAAATGTAATATTTTAATTTTAAAATTTTGATCCAACTTACGCATAATTTTGAACCTAGAGTGCCGTTAAATTTGCATTTAGACTTTCAAGTGTATACGTTTCATGCATGAAAAGCATATATTCCTCCATGCCATAAAAAAACCTATGGGACTCTTCATTTTGCACTGGCTTTCGAATATGTTGCATACATCTTAAGGAGCATTACCGAAAGGAAAAATGTAATGGTTTTGGAATGGAAAATTCACAATCTAAAAATTGTCACAATTATAAACATTTTTGAAATTGAAAGCGGGTTTCTTTGAGGATACACCTGGGAGTAAACGTAAATTGCTTTAAAATAAATATAATGTAGGATATGTTTGCCTGTGATTTGCAACATTTATTTAATTTATAAGGAGGGGAAAATATTTTTAAAAAGCCTACTATTTAAGCAGTCATGTTATACTTGTGCATTCTTTCAAGCGATTAAGAAGAAGTAAATTTGTAATGCGGCAACATCATGTTACTGAAATATACTGGTATAGTCTTACAAGGTAATCGAGTTTTCAATACCAGTAATTAGCTCGTCGTACTCAAAAGCCCATTCCAATATTTCGCTCATCTTTTTGATGAGATTGATCACTATAGATCTGCCTCAGGATTTCAAACGAGACTTAATAAACTAGAAGGTAACGAGGAATTTGGAGTAAGAACCTGAAAGGTTTACATTGACCCACTTTTTTTCAGGTGATTCCTGCTGTAAATTGAAGTTTACAATTACTTTCCTCGGCATCTCTGTTATGTTAACCTCATTTTAAAGAGGAGATAAATGATCTTGTATTTAGTTCGCAAATTCGCGTTAACCACTCTATCACAAAGCGTGGAAATTATCCGATTTCTTGAGCATAATATTTTCTGATGTATATAAAAAGGCCACAACATGGACACGTGCGTAAGACACAAAAAGCAATGATAAAAGTATGCAATTCAGTGGGCCTGTAACTCTGCTCGCACCAACTCCCATTGTCAGAAAGTTTTTCTCTACTCCAGATGTCTGGCGCTGTACACAAAAGTCTGCATGTAGAAAATAAGAAAACCACAGGTTGAGGTTTTTTGTTCCATGCAACCTATCAGCATCATTGTAGGAATCGGCTTTCATAGTTCGTATCCCGTTCAAATGTCCGCATTTATCTATGAACGTTTTTTTCAGATGTATTCAAACTTATTTGTTCATTGATATAACATTTCCATAACTGGGCCAAGCGTATGTCCGAAGTATTTAAATGCCATTTAGGAATCCAGATATGCAGTAGGCAATATAACGGATTGATCTCAATCATATTCACGAAAAATTCGTAATAACTCTGAAGGCAGTATGAGGTCATCGAACTAAATTTCCAATTAAGGTTGTGATGCTGTGCTAAAAGGAAACCAAACATATTAAGCGTGACAACCAGTTCCTTTGAAACACCACCACTTGATGAAGATCAGAAAGGAAATAATATGCGAAAATTCCTATTGAATGAGCAAATTCTGTGATCATTCATAATGACTGCATATGAAACCCAAGTAAGCAGGGAAACAAAACACGAAGAATAGACTCTAACAATTGTTTCATTAATTTCTGGGCTAGCCATCTTCTCAGATTAATAAGGTTAAGAGCTCTGGGTGAGAATCTGAAAAAAGCAGCAATTAAAATATTGTTGAAATTTTTGGAGAGCTTTGTTTACTCCCCATTGCCAAAAAAATAGTTGCATTAAATTGGAATTCAATTCATGTAATTAGTCAAGCTAGTTGACCATAATATTATTTATGTTCTTGCTCTTTTGCTACCTTGGTCTTTGGCGCATTTCTGGCGGGTTTCACAGATGCTTGACCATCACTCCGGCTTCAGCTTCTGCCGGGGCTGTTAGTGCTGTTGACTCCTTACCTGCCCTGATGACGAATATCATTATCTAGTCGTTCGCAGTTTACTAATTCGCGAGCCATTTGTCATTCTCAAAATATCGCTTTAGAATAAGTATAATGTATAGGCTGGTGGCATGGAAAACCACTTCGCCTTGAGTAAACTCTTTCAAAGTGTTGTGCAGTATAAGGTATTGAAATGTTTCTTGTTTGCCTCGCCCGAAAGAAAGTTTATCCAGATAACACGATTTTCGCTTGACTTACTGGTTGCAGAGAGCCCATTTCGAGGTACTGGCGACTGATTGAAAAAGTGTAGCGTATGACAAATTTTTCTATGAGCACACAGCGTCTCATGTATGAGGATATTTCTTAATTAAATGTTTTACAATGTTTCTGGCATGCGCAGGAAGCATTTAGTCCTTAGAAACCCCAAGATGGTCAGAAAACAAGTTCCGCTTCCAAGACAAGCAAATCGAATATTTTATGGTTGTAAGGACTATGAAATATAGAAATTTTCTGTCCAGGACCGATGATTGGCCCGAATTCTTAGCTTGATTTAAGCATTAAAACTCGTAAAGGAAACCCGCATTAGTGCAAGTAATATATCCGGAATGAGCAAATACACTCTATAAGGACAATCTCTTCAAAAAGTGGCTTTAATTGACGTTGACTTTAATGTTCAGGTTCCAGGCCCTTTGGCGGAGAGGGATAGATAAAAAGACAGGCATTTGTTTGTTGCGTCCGCGTGACTAGTTTTTTTTTGCATGACAAAAGAAAAGAAACTGCCATCTTCTTTTATAAAAAAAACTTTCATTTGTCATTGCTTCACTCTATGCAATGCCCTATCATTTTAAATATTTTTCGTACTAACCATGTGGTAAATAATTAATGGATAGGTCTTTCATTTTCTGTATTATGTATTATCCAAAAATAAACTGCACCAATCCTCCCAATGTACACATGAATGCCAAACTCTCCGAAACACACTCAGCAATTGTTCAGTTCACGCCTAAAACCGATAGTGAGGATAAACAAAGTGCCTTTCAGCCTTGGGACACAAAAATGCAGGTTTTCTGTGTTCTCATCTTCTTTCGCATAGCTTCTGCCGACTGAAGACGTAATTTGAAGTTCAGCATGGGTGTGATCTGCAATCTTTCCTGACATCTAAGGTTCCTGGGATGTTAAAGCACTGATTTTCAATTAAATGCTACATTTTGGAAATAAAACAACTATCAAACCCATTCTGTTTTAGGAATGGTCATTTAACCCAATGAGTCAGTTTAGATAATAATGTGCATGACAGTTAACACACCCCATAAACCATCGTAATGTCTGACAAATTGTTGGATTAGTTTGCCACACATTGTGAGTAAGAAAGGAAAAATTTCTTTATAATAATGCACCGCGTAATGCTTTTTAACATGATTACACCACAGCAACTTATTACTTGTTTTATTTTGCCCCATTGAAAAGGCAAGTCGTCCTCTTAAAATCATTATACGAGGGTCAAGCCTTCTAGAGTGGATCAACATGCCTGCGTTATTTAAGTGAGAATTTCTCCAAACTTTCTTGAGGCAGTATATTTGTATGTAGCTGCTCACGCCTGGATTAGAGCTCCACTTAAAATAACGAATTAGTCCCTTAATGAGTGGCAGTCACTGCTGGTTCTTTATTGAAGGACCGGATAAGAATACTTATTTTTCCTCTTGAAGCTCTGAATACTACCAAAGGATCAGTCACTATAAGCAATCAGTAGGCGAAAACGTGTCATACACAAAATCAGTGGGGAATGTAGATTTAGTTTCTGGTCTATTTACTATCCCAATCCAAACTCAGCCTAATCCTTGGAAGGCACTTTAGTACCAGTTTTTCGGTTAGTACTTTAAGGCCAGATTTCGTCGAAAATTATCATTCAGTACAACAGTGAAGTTGACCTAATGGAGCATTACTAAAGTCCGCAGAAACTGCAGCTATGAGCTTACGATTACTTGGCCTCCATACGATTCATACGAAAACCGCCTACTGAAAATATTATAGAGATAAGGTTTGGAGCCCATGTGACTGATAACTTGACCCCATTGGATGGCCTTTGGGACTACCGATGGGCTGAGATGAATTCTGATCTTTTTTTATCAATATACCTCTGGTTACCGGGCTGCAGTTCATTACCTGTTAGGCTTCTAATCTGGTCCTCGGACAGCTCATCAATCCTTTCAGTACGGCTGTACCAGTGAAAGTCATCTTATCTGATGGCCGTTGATCGAAAACTTTCTCCCTATTCTCTTTATTTAAGAAAACTTGCGGATCGATCTGAGATTAAATTCCCCTTTTCTTGTTATTTTCGCCCTAACCTGAGCAGCTAAGGACCATTCCCTAACATTTCTCAAACTCGCATAGATATATTTCGGATAGGGAAGATGTTCAGATGCTGGTAGGAACAACTATGAGTATTGGTTGTCTAGGAAATGCGCACAGGAAGGCTACGCATGGGAGTGGGCCTAGTCGCCTGAATTAACCCTAGTCTATTTTATTTAGACAACCGTGTTACTTAACTTGCTATCGTTAATTAACGCTCTCGGATCGCTACCGGAACTCACTCTTTCTGCTCTTTTTTGAGGCTCACACTCGAGTCCCACCAGCAGCCGCACTGCGGCTAGTGATAGAATAGGCAGATAAATATTGCCGGTAAAGACATCGGAGACTGGAATTGCCATTTCTGGCTTATTAGCCGTCGTCAGCCAGTCATTTCCAACCCCAGGTGGTGCACCATCTGAGGATCAAATCTATAAAGTTCAGCTCGATGTTAGCGGTATATCGAAGGTCGTACAGGCAATGTATAGTCGATGCAACTGAATTCCATCGGTTTGCATTTACGAAGCACTATCACGCCTGTCCAATGATCGATTATTCATCAGTGACAGGAACCTACGCATGACAAGGTTAACTGGTGGTGAATTCCATTCCATAATTATTCAGATTTCGACACTAGGGGAAGCCAGGCTGAAGACCAAGTCCCGTCTTCAAGATTTACATTTAATACCTTATTTTAGAACGCATTAGGGAGGTTATGAAGGACTTTGCAACCACCGGCGTCATTGAGTAATAATTTGTACAGTTAATAATGAAAGAAATTCTCTCACTTAATGAAAACTAGTCGACAGTGACTGTTTTTTTGGCATTTGAAATTAAGTATTTTCAAGCCTAGTATGGGAGTGATTTAACCTTGAAATAATGGAGGTAAATAGGTTTTCAAAAAGTTTATTTCGTTCGCGATCCAACTGCTCAAATTGTTATTGGCTTCCTGTACTGCACTCCGTTTTACATTTCCAGGACGTCCAGATTCGTGTTCAGTGATTCGTTGGAAGTAATGGTAACCAAAATGGAGTGTGCTGGCAAAGTAGGTAATCTTACTTTGCTCTCTTGACCATCACAACCAAAGGCAAACAACTGCGTTTAAAAGCAGCTTGTATATTCTCGAACAGGGTAGTTGATTATTTTCTATCGCGATGCCCCAGTGAGCAAGTTCTTATAGATTTAAAGCACGCTGATGTTGAAGATAATGACATAGTCCTTTTATCTTATAGGTCGGATGCATAATGTTTTATGTTCGAACGCCAAACTTTGACGCACCCGACTCCATTGCCAGCGTTCTTTGCATCCTGCATATGGTAAGTGATTGAGGAATAACTCCGTATTGCGTAAGGAAAACTGTTGGTGAATATTCATATACCAGACGTTTCTTGTACATTGAGAGCAAGAGTCTAACGTTAAGGGGCCTCAGACACCAGTCAGCCGGACTCAGTCAAACGGGCGACGAAGTGGCCAGGCGGTTTAGCAAGAAAAATGATGACAGATCAGATCAACGACCACCAACGGTGCCTACAGAAATAAAAGGTGAAATAGGAGGGGCGGTGTTCAAATTCTCCGTAGTTCAGTCGCCAATCCTCTTTGACAGATGACCTCCACTTTGAAATCACATTGGCGAGTCACAAAAGGTGGGACGGCTTCACTGCAGCATGTAAGACTGCCTATAAGGGCTGAGGTGACAAACAGAAAAACTATCGCCTGACAAATAATTATATCGTTGAAATTGTAATTGAAATTATATCGTTGATGATGACACACATATTAATTAAGGGTATTCGGTTCACTGAGTCAAAGATTAAGTGAACTGTGGAAGGATTTGTAAATTATGTTCCTACGTGCTGGTAAATCGATTGAGTGAGGCAGAGAAAACAAAAGAACATGTTGTTGACCAAATGATGTAAAGACTAGTCAAAGCATCGCTGACCAGAACAAGAAGACGGCAATTAAGCAGTCTGCTAACCGAACTAAGGTGCAAAAGTCTACTTCCAAAGATTTAACTACTCTAGGCGAAGCTTACTAAGATGATCTTGTCGGATTATACATTTTACCGAGGATCCATGCTTGACATATTGTACTCAAGACAGTCCTGTCTACAAGTAGATGAATTGAAGTTAACAGACACCGCAACTTACTCAATGTATTTTGTCTCTATCTAATCTGTTCGTCAATTCCATTTGAAGCTCCAATATCACATAACTTAGACGAATGAAATAGTGAATTATTTCGTCTCCATTTGCTGAGAGGATAGGATAAATTAACAGATTTTACAGGAAAATCAAAAGGTTAAAGAAAGACCTCTAATAGGGAGACAGTTCTTATCTCAGTTTCTTTATTTCCATCTCTTAACACTTAAGGTAGCGTGCTATAAATGGTAATATAAAACGCTGATATGCCGATGTACGGTAAGCGATTTGTTGTAAGCCTCGGCGCATGGGACGGGAAGACTTCGCGGCAATGATTTCGGAGTGGCGGGGATGGGTTACATCATCAAGAATTCGGTCAACAAATTGCTTGACCATTCTGTAGTGTCCTTCTATTATTGTATGCATTAAAACAATATAAGAAACACCGGCAGCAGAAGATAGCATTCGGATAAAATCCTTTTTAGCAAAACCGGACAAATAACGGGAGAACAATAGAGGATGAGGGTAAGAATACATGCATCTACGAAATTTATTAAAAAGAGTATCAATATGAAGGGAGCATGAAAGATTTGATATCAGAGTAGCGCCAAGGTTTTCGAAGGCAGACACCTCGTTGATAAGGACGTCCAAGGATTCAGAAACAGGGGAAGTTCACAGTCAAAAAACACGCTGTACAGATTTATAATTGTAAAGTAGAAGACCACTTTTTAGCGACCATGCTGCGTCGTGGTTTAGGCCATCTCGCAGAGAGGGAAGATGTGTCTGGTTTTAAGTAAAATCACTAAAACAACAAGTAGTAGAAAGGCAATAAATGCGGCACAAACTGACACCCACGGCTACCGCCAGGAGGCATACGATTGGCCTAGAGGTAGAGGGACGTTCATCGATCGCCTTACGGGACAAACTCGTTCCGCTGTACCTCAGGGCTCACACTCGAGCCCCGCTTGCGACTGCACACAGACTAGCGATATAGGCTGAATGTCAGCACAGACCTTGACAAGAGAGAGAAGGGCACAGGGTCAGAACCATCTTCGAACGACTTCAGGCTCATTGAAGACGATAAAACGCAGAATTCCTGCCATATCCGAGATAAAGTTATGCATACTTATTATCCGCAAGTGACGATAACGAATCCGCTCTCAGAATCTCTAAGCAGAGGACATAACAAAGGCATAGGAGGCTATGCCAAACATAAAGATATTTTAAAAGTGACCGAGCGCATTATTGTGGGCCGTAGGGTTGGAAGTGCACATCGGGCAAACCTACGATAAATAGCTACATCCTGGGAACTAGGGCCATAGTAAGCCCAGCCAATTCGTCTACCGTACTACACCACACTCCATGCACAAACGTTTGTTGTACTTATATAGTTTAGATGGAATGAAAGCTGGCAGTTCATATAACGCGTGTAAATTGACTATACGGCCAGAAACAAACTGCCCGAGTTGCTGCTCAAATGATGGAGGTTTGCCATGAGTTTTATTTCGCATGTCCAGTGATAATTATTCAACCTGAAAATCATATTGACCATGCGCTGCTGGAAGTCTAGCTCTGTTGAATCAACTTGTTCAACAAGCATATACACCTTTACTTTGAGAAAACAGCACTGCACAGTCATCGCCCAAGAGGCCACACCGAATGTCGACTATTTAAGGGGCTTTCTATGGGGAATTTGTTACTGTTATCAACTCTAAAAGGGAAACCCACACAAGCACGGAAACTCAGATACCAGTGATGAACCAGTCTCTTCCTTTCCTAATTAGAACAGACATATCCACAGAACTATGGCTTGATATGTATTTTAAACTTTGATTACCTACTTGCAAATATGCAAATTCTGTTTTTTGATAATGCCTCTGATGAACGCAAGTGGCCATGCTGCAGCCTGTTGCTTCTCCACCGTATGGATGAATGTGTCTAATGATCCCTTCATTTCAGATCGTTCCGTTCGTCAAAAACATCTACTTCAAGGATCTGAAACAGACACTTCGCAGGGAACAGATTGATGTGAGTTGACTGTTCAAACAGGCTGTCCTATTAGAGTATAAATTAAAAATTTACCATATGTACATTTTGTCCATCTGTATCCGTGTTTCTTCTCCATGCCGTTTTTGAGTGGGAATAAAATCTTGTGTGCTCTATAGGACAAACAGACTGCCAGTTACATAAACCTACGGGTTTTATTCCCTTTAATAAAGGTAGCTTAAGCTCTTGTCAGTACGCTGTAGTTTTTCCAATTTTATCGCTACGACAGGTATTATTATTTCAGTAGCACTGCTTTACACAGTTATCGCACCTCATGCAGCTCTTACATAAGGCGAATGTATGTTTTATCACAGGAGAGGCAACTATTGAGGATCAGAAAGAACTTTCGAGCACTTTTAACCGTGCCAAATGTCAGGTAAAGAGTAGATAGAGAATGGTTAAAACATTCAAAACCGAGTTCCAGGTAGTAGTTGTGAAGAACAACCATCAATTGCTGAAAAAAATTATCTGTCCAAAGTAGTTAACATACAGAGAGCAATCATGCAATTGCCTTAGCTTCGGGTACATCGTCAGTGCGCGTATCTGTGCAGATGCACCTTTGCCTGACTGGCTCTGAGTCATTAGTAAGCATGATTGTATCTTTGCCGATTTGCGTATGGCGGGATATTTACTTAACCGTTTAACCGTTGGCACGACTAGTTTCTCTGCCTAGACAGTCTTGACGCTGAATACGGAGACATGAAGAATGCTAGGTTTGGGTTTTGACTACACAGGGTGGCGAACCATGTCTCATGGAGCTGTGACTCAGGCGGTTGCCACATCTCTCGAGGATGTCAGCACTAGTCAAACGTGAAGATGTGACCAGATCTCGTCTCCTGAGCAGTCAATTGAGTGTTGGCGACTTTCCCTCGCACTGCTTATGCGTACTTGGCGTCCACTTTTGGACGACCTTCCTACGCACTTGTTGTGCCTGTAACTGCACAGATTTCAGTAAATATCTCCGGCTGGCGTGAAACGACGGGTGACCGTTTCCGAGACATCGTGCCTTACGAGACCGTTCGCAGAAATTTAGGCCCGAGGTAGTTTGGTCGCTCTTCCTGTCCTTGCATGCGCCCGTTGGCGAAAATGAACGAGTAGCCATTCGGTCGGTCTGCCGACTGGAAGTGTTGTCCCTTGATATCCGCGTCTTGCATTTCATTACAGCGTGGCGCAGCGTGTCAGTAGAGCACCCTTTATCACTGTCTGGAATAAAGCTGAACTCTCGATAACTGGACGAACCGGGTGCAAGATTACACGCGAAGAAATTCCTTAGCGCCTGTGCGAAATTTGGATCTGCTTAGCTAAGTCATAAATTAGCTTGTTGGTCGTGTACGTTTAGGCATAGATATGCCAGTGAACTCAAGGAATGGTCGGAAAGATTAACCCAACAATTTGTAAGTTGGCTGCAGTCGTCAGTCCCTGTCTCAGCTTATGATGAATGGTCAACTTTACATTAGGCTCTTCGTTTAAAATATTTATTCATAAAGTTTTAACGTTATCATTGTAGGCTATGGATAAATTAATTCGCTAATAAGCTTTTATCAAGTACGATCCCAGCGGCCACTTTCCAGTAAAATATAACTATCTATTGCATTAACGAAAACGCACGGGCTTCTGTAGATGTATTATACTGTCTCTTTAATTTTTTTTCCGTTACTAACCAGACAGGTGATTTCTATCAAAAACTGCCTAAACCTCGACATATTCTATATTTTGATACAAATACGGAAACAGTGTCAAATTTTGCTCAGGTAAATACCTATAGTTTAACGTTCACGTGTCAGCACGTCGGAAACCATAATACGGCACCTTCATTCCGGCTGGATAATTGAGTTTTTGGGGCTAATGAGTTTACTATCTGCCAAAAACAGCGTGTCACTGGATAAGATACGGGAGTGGGAATAACTCCCGTGATGCAGATAGCTCTGCGCTACGGCCCAGGCCTTAACCCCACTTTAACAATTAAGCAAACATTAACCCCAAACGAAACCATTACACTATACCTAAGCTGAACCTAGCCTCACTCCTAGAGATAATCGCCCTATAACTTATCTCGCGCAACGGCGGGCGAGGATTCATACTTCCGTGTCGAAGATCCGACCAACTGCCTCCTCATTGCCAATGCAAAATGCATATATTTGATTGAGTCGATCAGTCTAACCGTCACAGATTCTAGCTTTAAAAAGTCAGCTCTCAAATTCTCGGCACTTTTAATAAACAGGCCGTAATTTTTTCGTTTATATTGCTACAGACAGTGATAAAATTAGCGAAAACTCCGCAATAAATGGGGTTGATAAATACGCAAACTCCACATGGCTGCAAGAAGGGGGAATGCGAGCGCATAATTATTGCCACATTTGCTTAACTTGCGACCGGTTTTACTCAAGGGACCTCAGGCTAGTACGTCGTATGTTTTAGACTACTTTAAAATAATTTCTCGCTCATCCTGATGCCATTTAAACTACTGAATTGACAAATCAGTAAGTGAGGTTCTTGATGTAAGATGGATCTAATTCGTACCATCTGCGGGCTGGACGCCTACAGATTATGGCCTGTTGAAACTCCGCAAGGCGTTGAAGAATTGACAAAGGGCGAAATGAGAGGAAGTAAACATTGTACATACAGTAACACGACCAGCCCTGTAAAAATTTTCCGCGTCAGCTTCATTTTTTGTTAGGATCGAACTAGATTTTAGAGAGTGATGCCTACCTTTTGCTGCTGTGATTAGAATAGCTGTTGCACTCTGTTTGTGGATCAGTGAACTGATTAGCCCTCTGAGGTGATCGCCTACATTTTCTGACATTCAGTCTGTAGGTTTGGAAAAATTGAAATACGCAGGAGGAATTTCGTTGGCTTTTCCAACATTTTCCTGGTAACAATATTTCACAAACATTGGCTAACTTTAAAAATCTAGCCTTCTATGTGGTGGCAGTCGCACTACTCCGTCTGGAAGTCAGCAGTTGATAGGTAAAATTACTCTGCTATGACAAACATAATTAAAAAACGACTTCTCGGATGCAGTTCAGAGGAAAATGCGATTTCTAGAACAAACAAAATTATTGACCTGGCGTTTGGGATTCTTTTTGAACCTATAATCAAATGTGACACATGTACTGAGCCTTAACAGCAACCACCCAATCAGTATGCGTGCCATATCCGCGTGTCGAGACGCATTAGAGTGAACGGGAAGACAAGGTTGCTGAATTACATCATCTTCGACAGGTGCTTAGAGCGAAGGGCTACCCGTACATCGTCGTCAAACAGTACCTGCGTAAACGAGACGAGAGATCCAATCCAACCGGCCCAAATTTTTGACGAGCAATCTCGTACGTAAAAACGCCCAGAAGCCGTCAGCCACAAGGTCTCAACACAAGGATTTGGGGTTGCACACAGGCTAGCGGCAACCATAGCTTGTCAATGCATGAGGCCAAAAGACCTATTGCCACGACAGGAAACGACTTGAATTGTTAACCGGATCTGGCGCACTTGCGGACAAAGCAACCACGTCGAAGAAGCCGGGAAATTACTCGCGACGTAAATGGCTGAACATGCAAAAGCGGTTGGGTTGCGGCTCATTTGATGGGACCCCACCCTAGCTTCAAGGTGGATGAGGCTAAAATTCTCGCACGTAGTGGAACCCGTGTGAACCGCTAGCTCCTTGAGGTATGGTTCTTAAGCCTCCAGTCTTTTGACAACAGCAATACTCTCCCAACTCCGTATTCCAACCGGAAACTGCGTAGACAGCGTAACTAGCCACACAGGAGTGTGTAAAAACCAAAAGTTACAGTGTTAACGAGCTGAAATGCCAAGTAAGTACCATGACAACATCCAACACAGGGATGAACTCAGGCCATTAATGACTCGGTTGTAGACTATCAACCAACCATCAGATCAACTAACACCTACAGCGATGAACGCGATGGCTGCTTCTTATTTTGAGCTTGTAGTGACATAGCAAATGCCTCTTATAGATTTTACACTACATTGCCCCCACGATTCTTATCTGCGACCATCTTCGATGATCCGTTCGAGCTAGAATCCGAAACGACAGACAAATAATCGTCTTATTCCAGCAATCGAACCTTATTCTTCTTCAAAGTAGGCTGCTTTGACTTTTTTATTTAAGTTTCCCCAGAACGAATGTATTTTGGCGTCAGGTTTGTCCACACAGCATGCTTCATAAAATGCTTTCAGTACACCCCTTTGCTTTGCTCATACATGTTTGCCTAAAATATATTTTTCCATTAATCTCAGTAGCAATCTTATGCACATAGGTGAGTATGTCTCTTGACAATGTATGACACCGAGCAATATAGCATATTCAGCACATTTTAACCTATATTTTTGCACAATTAACTCTTTTATTGGGAGGTACTCAGCAGGCGAAATAACTGAGACTTTTAATTGAAGGGGCTGCAGGTTGTAATGACTCTTCCTTAGCGTGACTCCTATGACTCCCTTCCCTCCAATAAGATTTGAGCTCCTCCCTACTTCTTTGCAACCTGATTTGCATGCAATTAGGGGCTAGTCATGTGGGGCCGGTGAAACTGAGCTAGCGATTTTGACCTTATCTTTTCATTGAAAGACAATAAGTGTGGTAAAAACAAGTGAGGTAGAGGCAACAAAATGCTGTCTCATTGGTTAATTTGCAGATTGTCATTGTTTCCATAAGGTAGCAGGGACGATCCGCCCACAGGCATTCTTCCCTACGATTATCTCTGACGTATCCAAATGACTTTCACAAGCATAAATGCTGTCTCAGGCTGTGCCACGCTATGCTTTTCTAGGGAACTTTATTGGTGACGGCTAATCTTCCATGTGCGAAGCAGTTCAACGTTTTCGACGACCGGATTTGCGTGGCCCAGCTTGTCAAACTGCAAGATGACAATAAGGTGAGTGATGAAGGTTGCTAAGGATCTGCGTTACTTGATGTTTTTTTGAATATACTCACTAAATGAAGCTTGATATCAAGCATTCCATAAGCTTTCTTAACGAAGATTATTGTTAATTTTATGTCATGCTAGGTGGAAGGAATAAACATCACATTTAGCTGAGGAAAGCTTTATTTGTGTAGGTGGCCTGGTGCGCGTGCACATTTCCGGGGTAGAGTATGGTTTGTTAATGGATGGATATTAAGTCAAAAATGGCTGATTCAGTCTCCTTTGACTTTGTCGGCGATGTCATTCTGCCTCGTAATTAGCCGACATGTGGCTGCCGACCGGGCTCAAAAATCATCCCAAGGCACAAAGGGACGACTATGTCCTGTAACATGATCGGTGAGTGTCCCACTGTTACCATTGTATATATAGAAAAGACGAAATTCTTTGGGAAAAATAGAAACTTTAATGCGGTAATTTGCGAGACTGGTTCCCCAGCTCGTCGTCAGACAACGGGCAATGTACACGAACAATTAATCAATTAACCGTGTTAAACAAAGTATTCGACGATGGAAGCTCGTATGCTTTTGAAACGTCAGGACAATACACCTATAGTCCCTGAGATCGCCTTTTCTTCTCATTTATGTCCGGGGACAAGCATCTTCGCTTCTATATATATATATATATATATATATATATATATATATATATATATATATATATATATATATATATATATATATATATATTCATGTGTGGGTGGAACGCTAACAGAGCTAAGGGAGGGTGAGATGGCCATTCATAGTAGTAAATCGTTGCCAGACAGCCCTTATCCAGCTCCAGGTTGGGATAACTTGGAATTCTAATTCAGATGCTTTGGTCGGCGCAGTTGTCTATTCACAGAATAGGAAAGTAATGCAAATTAACTATTTCGTATTCTCGTCACCTTGCTCCTTTGCCACAAATCCTTGTCCATTCCAAGCCTAGTCTTCTCCCTCCTCCTCCTCCTCCTCCTCCTCCTCCTCCACATTTCCTTTCACTTCCCGGAACCCAGCTTTCTCTCAGCTTACCATATCTGCCTCGTTCTCCTCCTGTTGGAATCCTGCATGTTACCCCAAATACACTTTCCTCTGTAACACAATCTTCACCTGTTCGCCTGATCAATCAGTTTTGGTTCATGTCAACTAATGAGTCTCCATTTTTTCAGGATTATCGCTTCAGTGACATACTCAGTGAAGCTCTGGAAACAAACAGTGTTCCTCAGAGTGAACATCACCTGCACGTCTTATGCGATGATCGCTCAAGTGAGGCTGAATTCCATTGTGAATGCATGTTATCATGATATTTTCTCTACTCGGCTGCTTGCACTTTTTATAAGCAAAATAGAACATCCTACGAAGTTGTGCATCCACAGATGGCACGTTTTTACCCTCCATAATTCAGGTTAAATTCCTTAAAATCACGAACTTTTCTGAGTTTTTATGAGTTCGATATTCTAATAGCTCCTTTAAAACTCATCATGCGCTTTTTGTTATATGCTCAAAATTTGGTACTCTGGGTTCCTTTTGGCTTAAACAACGTTGGTCGGCCTCTATTTATCCAATTTGTTTGCGCCAATTGCAGCTGATATTTACAACTGCCTTATGGGTGATAGGTAAAGCACACGGAACGTCAAAAAAATAAAATTGTATTAAATTTCCTGGAAAAGATAAGAAAACGTGCATTAAAAACAGCATTTTAACTTTCTACTATTGAATACAGGTACAAAGCTATATAAAACACTGTTGAATCGAAAGAAGGAATGCTAAACCCAGTAACAAAAACGGAAGTTCATCAATCTACACTAAAGCCTTATTTACTTTCAGTCACCCTTTCAGGCAACGAATGCCTGTGCAAACCTACTAAGCCGGCACTACTAAACCAAACACAATGGATAAGGTTAGGGTTATTGTCAGAGTTACAAGTAGGGTTGGCGTGTGGTTAGTTGTCTAATACGGTCTAATTCAGTGCTAAAACTAGTTCCTTTGATCGATGACGATGACCATATTTATTTACTTTCTTTGCCAACGCGTTATTACTCATTCCCGTCCCTTAAACTGCCCTTCCTCATTGCCAGCGTTCTCATATAACACGCCTGCCTATTAATTGTGTTCTTTAGGGAATCGGAAAGGCATTCCTTACCGGTTAGTAGAGTCTCACATGCATTCTTTGCCTAATTTAAAATACAGCACGAAAATTCCTACCTCTACTGTTTTCCAGGCGGCGTAGACATATAAGCTTTCATATGTTTTGCTTCTGGCGGGTCGTTTTGCATGCTTTCGTTCGACGAGAATGCTATGTTTGGGGTTTGCTTGAATTACAAACATGTGTGGTTTTGCAATCGAACTTCCTTCGGACTGTTAAAACCACTAAATTGCTCTGACAACAAGGATAACAAGCCAACACATTCGTTCAGTTCTGTGCAGTCAAGGTCCTTTTTGCACAGTTAATCGAAAAAATCTAAAACAAATCGATTTATATGAGACAACTCAAATACCAATCCGCGTGGTCTTCTGTTAACGTTGTTTGAGCGTTAGTACTTACCGAAACTTGCTGTCTAGAGTGACTCGATTAGAGTTAACTGCAAAACCGCAGCTCACATTTGCAATCAATTTAGCCCTCTGTCATGGAGCCTGAAAAATTGATCTTTTTGAGCGTGAGCAGAAAAACGTAGAACCTCACAAAGATGCATATCGGATACGAGCTATATCCCGCTTTCGTGAAAATCACATCGGATTTCGATGTGAACCCCTTCGACAACCAGGACCACGGGTCATATAAACTTTTCCGAAGAAGGCAAATCACCGCACCATATGATCAGACGAGGCGACTCTTGAGACTCGATCACTGGAAAGATTATCAATCAACAGTTCTATTTCAGGCTGCATACCATCACAAGAGACATCAAAGAATAGGGGTAATTAATACTCAAAATGCTGAGTGCCCGTAGAATGCAGTCACCATACAGTTACTAAACTTGTTGGTCTGCGGATGCATGCTTGGCCATCCGCTTTCCGAGCGACCATCCTATGCCTTTGTTTTTCCACAAGTGCACAGAACCTTTCTTGCTGGGAAATCGGGTAGTTTAGCCTGGTTGGTGTGCAATGCCAACAGTGGGTGGAGTGGGAAAGCGGGTAACAGCTTTAGGAACGCTTTTGGCTTGAGGAAGCGCTCGCAAAATGTTAGTCGGAATGCAGTTTCGTCTCTCGCCTAGTCTCTGCAGGCGTAATTTGGCCAGATTTCGCCAATAGAAATTCGTTTTTAATTGTGGTAGGAGATAATTAATTTTAGTATTCTTGTACATTGATTGACTGGGACATTTTTAAACGCGTTTAACGTCGAAAGGGGTGATGCAGCTGTTGATTACCACTTGCGTACATCTGGCTGCTTTCCTAAAAGGCTGATCTTTGGCTGTAGAGCACGACATCGAGGGCAGGTCCATTGTCAACTTCTATGGCTATTACCATATTAAAAACGACAAAGTAGAGAGGAAATACCTCAGAATTGAACTACAGTCGATCGCTTCAAAGATTAGGGAATCCCTGTTGCCTAAAAACAGTTCACGCAATTCGCATTTTCTGTAGGCCAAATCATAGAAACCCGAGATCCCCTTTTCCGAAAATAATTTTCACAATGATCTATCACTTGTTGTATGTATTTGCGCGTTATTCGCCTCACCCTATATGAATATCTTCTCTTGGTCATGCTATATAATGTCGGAGAAAAGACCAACTTTAGCGCTTTCTCATATAGGGGTCAGTCACCAATGTACATACGAAAGGTAACTCGTCAATATAAGTACAAGGTATGTCGGGGATCATTATTATGCTTAACTTGAGGCGGCCCTGATAGCTAATTACCGAGCTTGTAGATGGACACTAGACTGACCCTGAGTCGGTATTATTGACTATTCGAATGCAACGGTTTCATCTTGATTCGCCTTTCTTGACACTGTCAGATTACAAGGGTCTATTTGGCCACATGAACACTAATGAGAATCTTCAGTGAAAGAGTTCACCCCCCCCCTCCTCCTCCACTCCAACATATCGCTCTACCTGAGCGCGCATACACCGCTGTTTTTGAATATCCTCAGCAATCAATTCCCATTTTGAACTGAATCAGTTTGAAACTAAGGGTTATATGCCCAGACCGAAAGGTGATATGAATATTTGGCCCGAAGTCCATCATCCACAGCGGAATAACCGCGTAATATTCGTTCAACTGTTAAAAATCAGCCATTAGTCTATACTGGGGTTACACTACACATCATACGGACAGCACAGGTACTAGCTGAACGCTCAGACTGGTGTTTCGTCTATATGCTCGGTTCATCAGTGGGCCCCTTCAGCAGTCCCCGTGTGCTTTCTGATAGATACTCCAGTTTTTAAATTGTTGTCGTTTAATTTCCCCTGAAATTAATCGTTAACTTAGAGTAAATCAGTTTCAACTTCAGTCTCAAAGCGCAAACCTTAAGCTGATAAGAATATTTTAGCTATAGTTTACCAGGACTGAGCCTTCGATCACAACTGCTCCTTCTCGGTGTGGCTTCTACGACACTTTCACCGCGGTACGACCCGAGACTCCCTTATTGTAGCCTGGTGCATGTGCATCTTCTTTTAAATTATTTCCTCGAACTCGCTTATTTGATTCTATCGACAGAGGTGGACATCGTCACTTAAAATAGGTGGACAGACATATGAATACTTCTGACTACTACGACACTGTCTGTGCGGCAGTACAAGTTCTATTTTGCCATCCGCGGTGATGGCAATCCTCAAATTAGCTTTCTATCCTGGTCACACGTTAAAAGGGGCAAAAAAACGGAGTCTGGTTAAATGAGGAAGTCTGACCATAATGATACTGTCTGGGTTTCTGTATGGCTGTTTTTTTCATTCAAACTGGGTATCTTTGTTTAAGCCAACTGTTCGATTTTCAAAAGCACGCGTACTCAGCAGAAAACTGTGTTCACGACTTTTCAAAAATCCCTGTCGAACCTTAAGTTCCGTTATGTGATATTCTTAGTCGACCTACTTAATAACCGAGGGATGTATGTTGGTTCATACACGTATAATCTCAATCCTCACCGCTCCTGCGTAATAATCTACTTATTCCACACTCGTGACTTTCGCAACCAATTTCAAAACACATTTTTGCCTTTCTAGATATTATTCGAAACTCCTCCCACTACGTGCGTGACTTTTACCCCTTCAAACGGAATCATATTCCCAAATTGAGACTCATGCGGGTGGACAAGGAGACGGGCCAACAACTGCTGCAGAGAAATGCCTTCAGTCTGAAAGTTCAGGAGGTTGGAAAAGTACTGCTCTTCAAGACAATTCTGCAGACTACACCAATGTCAACCGTAAGTGCGGTGACTATTTGTGTCTTTGTTGAGGCACTCCACTTGTCGGCTTTTATTCAAACAGAAATCTTCTGTGAAAACGCCTGTGATCAAGTCCGGCCCGATTTGATTTTACGAGTCCTTAAAGCAATTCATCCGAATTGTTATATGATTTGTAATTTGGAGGCATCACATACGGTGATTACTCCTTCAAAAGCCGCTCGTAACTGCGCTTGCTCACGCAGTTCTATCCCACTTGTCCCAATCCTCTAATGAAATTCAGTTAAATTTAAAGTGCTCACCGGAACTGGTTTTTATTTTCACTGCCGTTTCAGAGAGCACTGCCGGCTCTCCATTGTCAAAGCTTTTACTACTAATATCGATCAGTGTTTTAAATGACAGGCTGAACTTGTCAGCCTTGGACTGCGAGATTTTTCTCTCGTTCGCTGCCTCGGCATTTGTGTCGATGTTTGTACAGCTTGACGGCTGCTGGTGTTGGGCAACTTCACATCGGTCGAGGATGCTTGTAATCTTGCCTCCTCTTCCGGTGAGTTCATCGCGGGGCCGTCTTTGCCTACATACCTTACGTCCGATGTGACCATCTTGTCCTGATCTAAATGCATGTAATGATGCAGGATTTTATAGGCCGTTCGAAGGTCTAGATGCCTGTTAATGGAGTTGGAATCTAAATACCATGCCTCGAGCGTAAGTCGTTCAGCTTTTTATTTTCCTCGGTCTATGATGGTCGTTCCTTGAATGTCAAAATTGCGGCCAGTCTCTCCAATATTGGTTGCGAGCTGTGAATTTGGGTCTAACTTCCGAACCGCCAGTTTGTGCTCACGTAGGCGGGTCTGTAATTTTCGTCAAATTTTCCCAACGTAGTTGCAGTCCCGTTAATTGCAGTGTATTTGATAGACAACTGCAGAGGTCTCGGTAGGGGCAACCTGTACTTAGGTTGATAATACGGTGACGAATTTTCACCTGGGGTCAATGGACTATGTCTACTCCGGTGGGATGAAATAGCCTATAGACTGCCTCTGAGACTCCTGTTATTTAGGGAATAGCCCTCCAGGCTTCAGGTTTCTGTTATTTTGGCAATGCAATTTGAGAAGTGACCGCTTTACACATTTCGTTATTTATCCTTACATCCACGTTTTGCAGCGACTTACGAATGGTTCTTCTTTGTAAAATTCAGGCAGTGCACTCACGCCGCCCGACTTGCCGCCAAAGCGAGGTCCATTCCGGCTTGGGCGTTAGAGCATTCGACGGGAATTGGGATATAGGAGGGGGCGGTTGGGTATAAACGTAAAATAAGTCAGAATTGACAATTCCAGGCTTCACTGTAGTCTGAATACCATTTATGGACGATTACCTCCATTTGCTTCAGCGAGTACGGCCAAAGCAAACAAGTTAACAAACATAAAACCTTGAGACAAACCAGCTTTTACCGATATAACTCTCTACTAACCAAGTATACTATAAATATAGTCAAAAATGACTGCAAAGTATCGAGTCCCAGGTGGTTGCATGAGAAAAGACGAAGTCTGCCGGAGCACCGGGACAATTTGTTATTGTTCTGAGTTTTCCATCTCCTACAAGAGTCCATCTTCAGATATAACAGCAGCAAATAAAAGGGCGACACTTATAGTGGGGTTACAAGCCAATCACTGATCGCTGACATATATTTTGAAGGTGACTGCACAGGGCTCTGTACGTCGCTGCCCAATCGATAAATCGATTGATTTAGTTCCCTTCAAGGTCCAGGATTCAATCAATTCTCGGCTCGTCTTGTCTCCAACGTAAGCGGTTATCTTTCCTGCCGCGAAGTTGAACTTGTGGCCCATTTCGTAGGTGTGGGCAGAACCTTGCGCTAATTCATCGCCCGGTTGCACAGCCAACTTATGTTCATGTACGCGCGATCCGAGCGTAGGTTCAGTCGGGCCTGTCTAATTACAAGGACAGTTTAAGGCATAAAATGCGATACACTACCCCAGATTGATCTTTGGGGTTTTGTCGGTCGTTGAGTTTCGTCACTCAGCGGCGCATAGTACCTTTGGGCCGGTGTGCAAAGCCAACATCTAGTCCGGCAACAGTGCACTCAGTCGCATCTGAGACGACCATGATATAGGATCAGAGTGAACCATATCCTTGGTTGTGTTTCTGATTGGGTCCTCCGAGGTCGAACGCGTAGGCATCGGCTTATTCACGCCTTCGGATAGCCATAAATTGGTCGTGAGGCACCTCAAAAATTGGAGGCTCCTGTTCGCGAGAAAGGAGGTCAGGTTGGAACACATTCTTCTGCATTGACACCAGCTGCAAGCTCCGGTGCGATTGGTACCGCATCATGAGCGTCCGCGTCTGAAATACGCGAAGATTGATAATGAGACTGAACACGATAACTCGTGGCTTTGTCAGCGGATTCCCCGCTGACCGACCCCCAATCTCGTGACTTCTGCTCCCCTCCCCATTCAGCCGTTCCCTCGTCCCCCTTCACTGCCCAAACAGTACAAACCCAGTTTATTGCATCTGCTGATGGAGGACCTTGTGGCATCAGAACAAGCTCCATCTATGCGGCCTTTTGCAGTAAATTTAAAAATAGTAAAGACAGTTTCCGTCTTGTACATAATTATTTACCATACTGAGAGCACAGGTATTTAATAAAAACTAGACACGCGTGTTTCGCCGATCTGGTGCCGCTGGCTGACGCAGCTGCAAGGGGCTTCGGCTAGTCGGGGATTTTTTCCGAAGGATTTACTCCGATTCACGCATTTATCTCCTCGGAAACTAAAAAAAGGCAGTTTCTTTCTTCTTTTTGAGCAGAAATTCAAATTTCAGGACGTGTCGAATTTGCGCTCCGATTCGCCTTTACCTTCCCAAAGACAGAAATGCTATTCGATTAGCATTTCTGTTCGCAAACTATCCTTGAAAGAGACAGAAATTTGAAATGAGAAATCTTCTTTTTCCTTAAAACATTTACATGCTTTTGAGCGTAAGCCTGTTGCGTGGTAACTGTTTTAACAAAGTTCCATTTCTTCTTTTCCCTGGACCAAAACCTCATTTTGACCTGATGCATGGAAAGAGCTGAAAACGTTATCGGATACGAAAAGAAACTGCTAACGATTTTTCATACCGAACATTTAATTTGCGCGCGTTTGCGAAAAAGTTGCTACGCACATAATAGAGTGCATTTTTCTCACAAACAATGCCTAAATTGCGGGTAATTTTCGAGCTCAGACAGACAGTAAAAGGGCAAAGCAACCAAAAATTGATTTTTAGCCTTCGCTGAAAGATATCTTCTATCAGTGCATTTGCTAAGCGTAAGTTTCACGTGTTTGACGGGAAATCCCGTCCAACCATATATAACTAACGAGGAAAAGAGTATAGGACATATTTAGAATGACAAAAACCTTCTTAGGTAGAGCATAGAAGGTGCTCTAGGGCCACAAAAATGCGTCCGGTTGAATGAAAATCAAGATTGAAAGATATTAGTATATTTTTAGAGAGCACAAACGTGATCCTTCTTGTAGATTTCTCATTTAATAACTTTTAATGGATCAACATGTCTGAAGATAACACAAACGATGAGATTTACAAAGCAACCTTCAGAGAATATGAAAAATCCTTTCCCTGCAACACTCGAACGGGCGTCATAAACCCGTATTTATTGGTATGCTTCGGCTTCTTCTTTAAAGTTTTCCATGACTACAATGGGTGTTCGTGGTGGCACATTCTGGTCATTGCTTTACTCCCAACTTCATACATTGTCGAACTAACTTTCCTATTATGCGATCTTATAGCTGAGTCTATCTGTCCATTTTGCCTGTAATGGTTGTGCATGCAAGTGTCTCAACGGATCGCAGACCTGACCACAACCATTCATTACTCGAACCAAGTAAAGGTGGATGAACACGGAAGCACGCATCTAGATCCACGGCGGAGATGTGCACATTGGGGAAACTGGTGGTCAGCGGCCATCCTCCGGGGGGAACATCGCAAACCCTTCTCCTCCTAGTAGAGACGTCATCCAGCCTCCAGTATCCTATTTACCCTTTACTAATAACGACAGTGTCTTAAGGTGTATCCCAGTCAAAATTTATTTAACTGGCTAGCGCCAGCTTATGGAATTTCACATTTAGATTCTTAAGAAGGTGCACAATGATCAGACGAAATTTTTGATAAGATCGGGACAGCAATCCACTGACCAAGTGCATTCTCATTTCGCAGCTCTCTTTTCTTGGATTATCCAATCAATGTTTTCCTTGTTTCTTACACCAACAGATGTCAAATCATCTGATGTTTCTGCATGAGGAATTAGTAAAACTGCCATCCTTTCCACGCAAAGCTCTCGAAACTGAGTTTGCACTCTGCGACACTGGCGAAATGGGCAAGCCTCTGCTTGCCATCGACACCATCCACAAACTCACTTGGTGTCAACTGCTCAATTCAATGTTCCAGAAGATGCCTTCCACCTTCCCCTGGTCTTCCGAGTTGCAACTTTTCCTCAATGTATACAATGGCACTCTCGTGCTTCACGCTGAGGATGCCTCAATCCTTCGTCACTGTATGGCTTTCTATCTTCAGGTGATGCGTAGTTGTTTTAGTAATTTAATTGCGAAAACGGAGAGGTAGTCTATGTGGATGGCAGTTGTAGAAGGATCGGAAAGGGGAGGTCTTTCCAGTGAGAAAGGCCAAACTAACATGCACAGTCAAAATACGAGTATTGTGGTGCGAAGTCCTCTAATTTCTGGTTTTATGGTTCTTTTAGTCAAACAAAGCCCGAAACCGAACCTGCCGCATCAGACAGCTGCATGCACGGGAGCCGAATTAGTAACAAATAATTAGCATGCTGGTTATACATTGTAGGAAAGTCCTGGCAATAAATCTATAGCTAATGCCTGAATTTTATGGCGTTCCTACTGAAAACGTTATTTGGGCAGATCACTGCCTAAAGAACACCTTATTGACTGATCTGCGTACTATTTATAGATGCTTTAGTGCCATGTTTCTCTTGGATTGTGGCGTGCCTAATGGTTCTCCATTTATTGTATTCTTGATTCATGGAAATGAGCCACTTTTTGGCCCGCCTCCCGAACGAGGTTGAGTGTATTTTTTAACCGACAGATTCCTGCAGATGGAATTGAAGGTGCTTGAATGGTAACTGGGGTTTGTTTTCGAGGGATTTCAAAAATGTTAGTTCACCAGAAATGTTTGCTCTCAATCTCTGTGTAACTGCTTTTGGAAAATTTCAAAACTGGAACAGGTAAGGAAACAATCCTGAGGTCAGTATCTCCCCAAACATTTCAAGGAGCCTGCTGCGTACTTTCTAGAAAATTCTGATAAGACGCGTACTTAATCACTACAGCAAGTGTTTGACTTATCCCACAAGTATACAACGGCGTAACCACTGGATTTGAAAATGAAGTCAAAAAATCATTAAAAAAATCAAGGTTTCTCGTCAATGCTTGATTTCATCTATTTTTCGTCGCTACCTTTTAGCAAGCAAATACGCTTTTCAGTCAGTGTTCGAGGTAGAACTTTTGACAAATATCACTTATTTTGCAAACATCTGCTTGTCTTTCAGTGTGCCTTCCAATTCAACATGGTCTTTTCTGTCAATGGATATCTCAGCATCTTGCCTACCATAATCCGTGTCTACCATCACAACCTGCACAATGGTGTTCTCACTCAGGCCATCGAATTTACCATCAAACATTTCTACATCATGCATAGGACGCCTTTTATCCTTCAAATGTTTGGGTGCATCGCCAACTACATCGACCTCTCTCAGGATGAGTTCAGTCAGCAAAATTTCTATCGAGTATGTTAACTGCCACGCATTGCTTTACAACTTTATCCTCTAGACTTCTGTATTAAATGGCAGGCTTTGAGCGTTAATTTGGCCATAAGTTAGTGTATTCTTCGCATAAAGCTGAAGTTGCTACATTATCTCTCGGAATTATCGCATGTTCTGCGGCTGCCCTTTGATTTTTGCCTTTCATGGCCGGTGAAATAAGCCCCGTCTTAGCATGCTGACTTGAGCTTTACCATGAAATAGAGGGAAAGTGGCCACGGTAAGGATTGGGAGGGAAAATTAACCATCCGCTTGAGGTTTGTTTTAAAATTTACAAGTTGCGTTCCTGTAAACCATGCCCTGCATTCTCAGAAGTCGCATCTCATCACACCTCCTCGTCTGCCCACTGCCTCGTGACCCTTCAAAGATCCAGTACGTTCAATTTTGGCTCAGAGTAGTCATTGTCATGGCTGCTATCTAACTAACGTGCGGCTGCTGGCGTGGTTCGAGAGTGAACTCCAAGACAGAGTGAGTTCCGCACCCGACCGATGAACTTTCAGCAACTAATGTCCATATTCCCGATTCAAAACCACCAGGAAAACGTGCCCGTAGCTCAATGGGTTGGAACGTTTGACTTCTAATCAACAGGTCGCGAGGTCGAGCTTTTGGATTGTTCAGCCCCTTGCGTTAGAGTTGGCTGGCTGGTTATGACTAATAAACCAGAAATAGCCATTTCATCCTTTCTTGGCTTTGTCAGCAATGTTCATCTGAAGTCAGTTGTCTTTTCGTGAAGTTCAAAGTAACTGACCTCTAAATAACGGCGGACGATCGTTCTTCATATTTCCTCGTCAGGTTATCACTGTTACATAAATGTTCAGACTTTCCGAACACAGTAGAAAATCGTCTACGATTTGAATTGGAACCATCAGCAATGCAAGGGTTTTGTTAACTAACGGAAGTACGTGTGGACTAGTTGAAATAGCGTTAATCAGTGCTGATGGTGTAAACATACCCCGGATAATATTAAGTTAAATTGCGATGGGTGCAAATCCTTTGAGAAATTTCTTATGTACATTGCCAGTTAAGTAACTTTTGGTTCTGATGGAGCATGGATGCTTCCCCAACTGCTTTTTTTACAAAAATAGGTTAATAAAGACTACATTACTGTCTTAGACATTAGTATGTGGTTCTTAATTTGTACTATTCAGTATAGAAAAAAATATGCTTCCTAACACGAAACTAAACAAAATAAATATGGGGTTCAGTTAGCATACATATATTTAGATACTGACTTTCCAAACGACATATCAGATTGGTCCTTATCGGAGACAAAGGGCAGAACCATATTTAGGGCAGTGAGGACCACATTTATGATTAAGTTCTTTCCGACTGCTGACCCGATTTCGAGGCATAGATGAAGTTACAGATAGCAGCAAACCAAAATTTAAGCAACAAGATGCTAGCATTGGCTAAACAGCAAACGAACCTACACAGCGACATCACCATGTGCCCAACTATGACACGTAGCCAGAAAAAATAAGGAGACAACCGTTTATCTTTCCGCAAGTCCCTCTGGGACACGGATATGCACAACTCCACTGGAAGAGTGTGTTTTAATTTGTTATGGTCCATAATTTTAGAAGAAGAGTCTGGGATTATATTGTTACACCACATCTTAATTGTCTTTTTTATTTTAAGGTGCTTCCAGAGACCTTATATAGGCTTTTGCGGACGATTGGGAGAGACTGTCAGGATAGTTTAGGCATTTTACAACTCTGCAACTTCAACAAACCACTCAAGGCTCTGGTATGTTCATTGCATGCATTTAAAGATTCATCTAATTGAGGTCACGGTTTTGGAAAGCAAAATTTGTCTTATGTGTTTATGAAATCTCAACTTTAAATTGTTATGCTATCTAAATTAGGACACATTCTCTGCCAGACGAACAAATTTCCATTAGCGTAAAAAGTGCAGCTTTGTTTCTAGTAGGCAACGAACAGAGTCAAACATTTATATCAATTCTTTGGATACGTTTGCACGTTTAAGACTTTGTTTAATTAATGCCAACAATAAAAAACAAGGCCTAGTCCGTGCGGGATAGGATGTTGACCCTTGCTTTTGCATTGCTCAACCCCTGCCTATATCATACCCGGAAACAGCTAAGCCTATGAGTGGTTTATTTCTTTTCATGGTTTTTGGTGCCTTTGCAAATTCAATATTAGTTAACGAAAACGGGATGTCACAATGGTGTCACCGAATTTGTAAGAAGCAGTTTCTTTTTAAATTACTGTATTAAATTTAAAGGCGGATTTCGGTTCTAAGAACATTTTACTTGTTCGAGAATAACAAAAAGTATATAATTTTGCCAAGACCATATGTTATGTATATATGTATATGTATATGTATATATATATATATATATATATATATATATATATATATCGAGAAGAAGAAGGCGATCACGGGAACCATGGTTTTTATTGTCCTGACGTTTCAAAATCAAACAGGATTTCATCGTCGGAGGTAAATATTGTACCGCGCCTCACAGTATTTATAGGTGGTAACATTTCGGCTAATACGGGATTACTAAGGTTTTTGAATTCGCGTGAGGGAGGGGGGCCGGGTTGGGGGTGGAGATTCTCAGTCATCATGCTGCTTGATGAGCATGGTGGTGTTTCATTCTTGGCGATCATCCTTTGCCTGTTCACTGAGTCCGTGGTGGACTAGGGGAGGGCGGGTGATGGCTTGTTCCCAATCTGGTCGGGGGCCGGAGTTCGCACGTCGGCAGTAGTCGTCAGTACCCTCATCGACCGAAGCTGCCGCCCCAGGCTGTTAATCTTGGTTGCGATCGCACCTCCGTGTGTATTCGCACCTACCGGATAAGTGGTTGAGCTGGCCGAGGCGATAACTGTTCCTTCGTCGGGTCTGGGTTGCGTTGCGATTGCGTGCGCGTCCGCCATGGACTCACCCATGTTCGGATGCACGTTAGGCCCCATGTTCACGTTGGCTCTTTCGATCATTGAGCTGCGTCCGGAGGGCTTGGTAGGCCGTAGGAAGCGTCACACAAAACGATTGATGGAGGTTGTTCCCGTGTGCCAAAGCCTCGATGGTTTCCCTTGCCACGCGGTCACTTCCCCGACCAAGAATTTCAGCATTCTGGAAGGCGAACGTGTGTCCAGAGTCTGCGCAATGGTCAGCCACCAAAGACAGCGGGTCCATTCTTCTTACCGCCCTCATGTGTTCTCCGACCCGGGTTTGTAGACGTTTTCCCGGTTTCTCCAATGTAGTTGACTGCGCAGGAATTGCATTGAACCCGGTAGATGACGTTTGTTGTTTCACCTCGGGGCAGGGGGCCTAAGAGCCTCATAACCAGATGTCGAATGGTTGACTCCGGCCGGTGGGCGATGCCGATCCCCATCGGTCTTAGGAGACGGGGAGACCGCCTCCGAAAACACCGTCAATGTATAGTAACGCTCGCCATATCTTTGGCTGTTCGGTCGCTGGCCTTCGGCTTTGCCTGCACTGTCTGCTACGTTCGATGAAGTTGCGGGGATACCCGTTGGCCATGAAGAGGCGTTGGAGGTATCGAAGTTCTGCCTTTCTTTCGCCTGGCTCGCTGCAGTGTGTTTCAGCCCTTTTTGTATAGCGTTCGAACACAACTGCGTTTGTGGCATGACGGATGTTTGCTATGGTAGCTAAGGATTTGGCGGGTACTGGTGGCCTTCCTATACACCGTCGTTTTAAAAGGTCCCCGCAGGGTTTTTTTCGATGGACGAGAACGTCTAGGAATGGCAGCTGGTTGTTGACTTCCACCTCCATTGTAAACTGGGTGTCAGGGAAAATAGAATTCAGGCTGTCATGAAATTCCTTGACCATATATATATGAAGTCATTTGCGAATCACCTGACTCCATGTCCTGCACTTAATAATTTCAAAAATTATTTCCCCGATTATTCTCTGGAGTCCATATACCAGAAACCGCATAGAGAACGCTGAGGGACCCACTGAGGAGCCGAACCACTCGTTGCTGTGTCACACAGCAGCAGAAACATCGGCGAAACACGTGTCTGGGCTTTTAGCTAGTATCTATGTCGGAAGTACGGTATAACGTCTTTGCCATATATATATATATATATCAGCATGAGTGAAGGTACGAGGTTCAGATAAATTATCCCGTTCATCATTCCCCAAAGAAAATAAAGAAGAAAAAGAGGCGCTTTCGCAGGTCGCACTGCGTTGGTGTTGACCTTTCGGAAACATCTTTATTTCCATCATCGGATGAGTGAGGTGGTAGTTCTTGTTTGCCTAGAGTTGTTCTGTCTCGCCACCTCTCGCGTGTTATAGGTACGCTTGACGCATGAAACTCCGACTTGCCTGCTGGCTTAGGATTGGCTTTTTTCCATCCCTGGCCGACTGCTGGCACACCCGTGAGACCTATCTTAGTGGCTGCGAGGTCTGCCCGCACGTGGGCCATCCCCTGATAACCGGATCGGCTAATTCACTGTCGCATCCTGTGCGGACCAGGTTCAGAGTTCTGGGCGCGTAGGTGGGTGGTTTTCTCACCTCGGTCGGCCGACATCTGGCTTGCTTTTTCCCCTGCTGCGAGGGTGACAATGGTTGGAGAAGCCGCGGTTTGTTCCCTAGTGCTGTGGGCCCCGTCCGGACTGACTGCAGCCTTGTACGTAGGGCCTGGTTGGCGGGATGCAGATCAATAGTTTGTGCAAACTGTGGACCAACTTTCGAGCACCAATCTGGCCGCCTTTTCCTTGACTCGGCCGATGACCCTTGCTTCCCCAAAGAGGAAAGCGTGTTCTCCTGTTTTATGCAGTCCAATCCCAGTGACAACCTATCCTTACGGTTGACTGAAAGCTGGTGTTCATGCAATCCTATGCAGAGACTTTTGTGACAGGCGGTGAGACCGAATAACTCTAGGCAAACGGGAGTAACCACCTCAACACTCTGATGATGGAAACGGGGAAGTTTCCAAAATGTCAGCATCAATGCAGTGTAGTCCACGAAAGCGCCTCTTTTTGTTCTTCGTCTTCTTTGGGGGATGATGAACGGGATATATATAAAGCTCGTACAATGGAGACCTCCAATTCTCTGCTATAAAGGATATGGAGGATGTTGGATAGAGAAAGAGCAGCATTAATAAGTTTTTAAATGCCAGTTAGTGCGAGTGGTCATACAAGTATCTAAAAATCACCTAAACGACATTTTTTGAAGTACACCTGGCAACGAATGTTTGTACGACACCCCCACTGAACGTAGTCGAGAGGTAGGCGTCTAATACGGGAACAGTGGTAAGGGGACCAAGGCAGTTTAAAGGACGCAAAAGGGTGGTGGCGCATCGGCAATTAAAAGCAATTTATATGCCCACCGTCATTGTTCAAGTGAGCTGGGATTTTTCAGCACTGAACTAGACCGTATTACACGCCTATCTATCCACATCTACCTACACGTCAACCTAAGCCTAACCGTAACAATGTCTCTAACCCTTACCCTAACCCCAACCCTAACGCTAATTCTAACACTTGTTAATCTGTTCGTTAGGCTTAGCATTCGTTTTCGTAAAATATATACCTCTCTCAGATAAGGCGTTTTAAGGAGGAGTTATTACCCACAATATCTACAGAATAAATCAACTAGGACTTGATTATATGGCCCCCAGACCGGACAGAGAACAGTAAACGCCCGTAATGTAGGAGGTTTTAAAGCTACATTCCAAGGAAATTAGGATTACTATTGCATTGGATTAAGTTTTCGGTTAAGGGGAGCTATTTTTAGGATAAGACTTATATTTTAAATAGGTGTGATGTTTGGTCTTATGCTTGGGACACGGAAAATGTAGCATCCCTGAATTAAGCGCATGGTCATCTGTATTACGTGACGCAGAGCATTTCTATGCCAGTGGGCCAGGCCATAGATACGATTCCGGCACTAAACTGGTTATTGTTCATAGTTTATATTAAAATATAATTAAATTTATTAAAGCACGATAATTCAGTGGGAAAAATAACTACCACATCATAAGCGTTTTTCGCTAATACGAGGGATGTTCGACCGAACGATAAAGTTTTAATACGTGTCTACTACCCTAGGGTTTTGACCATTTTCAGCAGTTTATAAGCTAAACCGCTTTGTTTTCACGTTTATGGCATATTTAGCTATTAATGTTAATACCGCGGACACTGCAGTATTGACTTTATTTTTTAGACACCAATTGGGTCATAGATTTACCTTACTGTATTTCCACTGAAAAAAACTTACTTTTCTCTTTACTTTGGTTGAGTAGTCACGTGCCTTTGAAGAAACCAGATGATCTGTTTAACTCTCTGCAAGAAATATCTGGAAAAACTACATCTTGCTACTTTATTTCAGTAAAACAACCTTTGGTACTTCTCCCGACCGCATTCTCCTTTTAAACTTTCAGCTGACAGTTTATCGATATCGTGAAAGGCGTCAATATGATCTAGATAAATAAATCCTGTAAAAAAATATACCAGCTTATTTTAGGAACTGCTCATAAGTTTATTTTGGACAACAGTTGCCTAGGTATAGAAAACATGTGTCTCGTTCTTAAAACAAGAGGATCATAAAAATAAACTGTTTTAAAACTCTTAAGCTGTGGATTTTCACATCCAAAATATGTCGGTTGAAGAAGGGGAAATTTTGCAGCCTAGAAACCTCATAGTGGTAATCGGTGTGCCCATCCAGCTCATCTTTTAAGCGTCATGTGCTGACTTAACCAAACTTTGTTTGGAAATACTTTTTGGGTCAGAATTACCGTCTCAACTTAAAAACCGCAAACAGTTTTTAATAAATATATGTTACAGTGCCCAACATGTTATTTCTACGCATCACCATGGCATGAGAAAAATAGATATGGCTACAGATAGTACAGTTCTGAGATTCACTTCTTTTACTTATCCCCAGATAGACAACTGCTTTTCTAGCAAAGCCATGCACTCAACCCCTTCCTAAATATCGGTGCATTCTTGCGCAGCACAGTGTTTAATTTTGGACATTTCTCCCTTTGCTGTTTTTATTTCGGCGGAAAATATTTTAACAGTAAATTGAAATTAGAGATTATGCTCTCCGGCCAGAAGATTGTTGGTCTATAGCATATACCCACTCCACTCCACTTATATTTAATTCAACGTAGGATCAAAAAACGAAAGTTAAAAACTCTCAGTTCTGTAGGTTAAAAATTTATTGGCAGGAAATAATGGCATGATATTAGGAAGATTCCTAGGCTTTTGTTTTATAAACGAATCTTTTTCCCCTTTTTTATTATGTTTACAGTTGAAGTGTAGTACATTCATACAAAGGAAGTTCATCGGTAGCTTCAATGCCTGTCGATTTAAACTTTTAAAATCAAAGGGAACAGACACTGTCTAGCAACATGAACTTTCCTAAACGTAATTCGTCTTTATGGTAGCCAAGCTTGCCATTTTAAATTAACTGCGGGGAAACTACCATTTGCATGCCTTTTGCTGTCATTTTTACCCAAAATCCTCAACTTTGATGAATGCCGTAACATCACTTAAATTTTCAACGTTCCAAAATCTCCTGGGATTTAATACTCCACTAGATGTTGTTGGAAAAACTAATCACATTCAAGCTAGGACGTTAAATCTAAACGAAATCTCACTTTTATAATTCCGTGATTTTCTCATATGAATTTAGTCCCTATTTCAGTGTTGTTTTGTGGAATTATATCTCAATGTATATGCTGCTAACAACGAAATTTCTAAAGACAATAAAGAAGGGGCCGGACTCAGACGATTCTTTTATTCCACTGGCTATGGAACTGGCTTTTTACTCCCAGTTAAAAAATAATAGTAGTTTCGAAAAGCTTCCAAAGGAGGCAAACCGCGACTGATTTTAAAATTTAAATAATGCAACTGCAAAACTTTTCTGGAAATATATCAGCGTTCTTATTGGACTACGTATTCAATTCGTACTGCTACAAGTTGGATGGTGGGGGGAGGACGG
The DNA here is from genome assembly GCA_017591395.1 of Schistocephalus solidus. Taxonomy (NCBI): domain Eukaryota; kingdom Metazoa; phylum Platyhelminthes; class Cestoda; order Diphyllobothriidea; family Diphyllobothriidae; genus Schistocephalus; species Schistocephalus solidus. Next base: position 238,643 of record WEDG01002492.1, read on the forward strand.
GGAGTAGATGCGCCGCAAGTCCACTATCACTATAAATTATTTCAGACGCGACGACTTTGGTGAGGGGTACACAGCGGACACCATGGGAGACGACGGTCGAATTGCTACCACTGCAGGCCGAGATTTACACAACCACAATACCCAGACAAACTCGACCATCAACCGATTGTTGCATATGATCAAGGTCATCCAATCACGTATCGCAAGGCAAATAACGACTAGGCGAATAAAGGAAGCAAGTTCCAGGAGCCCTTTTTAGTTGCCTAATGCCTGAGTGCTAGCAGAACTCAGCGCATAGAATGCGCTCTTTATATCACATTTGGCAGTTGAGCTTTGGTTTGAAGTGATTGGTAGCAAAGTGCTCCAGCAACAATTCGTTTGTTCTGCAAGTGGAGACCACCAACGGGCGTGAGATCACAGCAATCCTTTGCAGATTTATTTTCTGTCGAAATATGCGCAATCGAAAGTCTCCGACTACTGCTCATCAACAAATCCATACATGCGATGAAGGCAAACAGGCTGTTTAAATCTCTTTGGTAGGGCCTGGTTCTACTTCTGCGAGTAGGTACTATCGAACGCATTTCCTATGTTTCGAAATCGTACAAATGCTGTTATATTCTTCCCTACAGGACTTCTGCTACGCGGATGATTCGCAGGGCTGGTCAATTTTTGAAGCCGTGAATTTGTGCGTTACTGTCCAAGTCTACGCTCCCGAGTCCTATCGTTCGCGGCAAATGATGGTTAGTATCATGATTCTAATAATTGTCCGCACTGATCCCTCAAAGAGCTGGAATTTTTCAGTGCACTTTAAGCTTGTTGTCATTAAGGTCTTTGAACTCATCGGTCAAATACTTAGGCGTGACTGGCTTATTAGAATGCTTCTAGGAATGACCTTACCTTAAACACTACTCTCACGGTGAGTTGAATAGCAGTTACATCTGAATTGCGTAAGGTACATTCATCCTTCGTATTGCAGCCTCTAAATAGACTTATATCGGTTCCGAATTAAATTTAAGCATTAAAAAGAACAATCAATTGAGTTTATTATTTTAATATATCAATTTAATTGTCATTATGGATTTAACTAACATTTATAGTACCAAATTGCTCGCATGGTTTGTTCCGCGATAAAATTTTCATTTGCTTTCATTCTAATGTCCGGATAGTGTCCGAAAACTACCTCTATGTTCGTTATGTTATCGATTGTATCTTTCTAGTCGTCAAAATACACTGAGTTTTAAAAAGCATATTCTGGCCTCGGATTTAAAACTTCAGTTATCATGAGGCCATAATGTAGTCTTAAAAATGAATTTTCAATTTCTGGACACCCAAAACCATTATGCTACTTTTGAGATGAAGATGACATAGCTTTAAAAGAGGCGTATTTATTAACTGATCTGATTGAAATATAAATATCCCAAAACTATATCTTAACTGAGCTCACCTTCCACAAAACACATTTTCTTTAACTGTCTTTACGGTCATGAGAAAATTGTCATTGATCAAACGAGTTTACTTTTGAACGGAAAAACTTTAAGGATGCCTCCTTGGTCGGCATCCAGTTCCAAGAAAGATAAACTTCAAAGAACGATCATGGTGAGCGTGATCTGTTGGAATCAAAGGAGCAGCAATTGAAAGTAACTGATATGCACTTGACAGTTCAACCTTCGTAGTCCAACGATGTCCACCGTATGCTCCACGGTAGGGTGGTGTAGGGACGGTAACTTGCGCGTGAATTAGTTTTACGTGGTAGTAAACTTTCGCTGTATCTACCGCACTCTCTCTTTCCATACCCACTTGTGTCCGGTGTCAAGACAGAGTCAAGAAGACCGGAGGCGGGGTCGTGTGCAGGTGTGGCTGGCGTGGCTGAAGACGATCCAGTTACCCACTCACTCGTTCGCCTACCCTCAGGCCACAGGTCTGTTTTTTTCGCTGATGCTGCTCCGGCACGGCTTTGATCTCGGGCGTCCGGATTTGGGGGCGTTTTGTTCGCTTTGTGAATTATTCCTGATCGGCTTTGTCCCCAGCATATGACTGCGGTGCAAATCCGCAATCAGCCGACATCCTCTGAATTTCAGCGAAACTTTGAAGTGCAAAGCATCTGAACTTCAATGGGAATATGCAAATGTTGCTCAATCCTATTATTCGACCATGTACGTGGTTTTTTTGCACAAATATTTGAAGAAGAGACCATGCAAAAAGCGTGAAGCGATTTCGTCGTGGTGCAAAACTTTAAGAAGTTTGAAAATCATTGAATAAGAATCACTCGAGCAAAATTCTCCACCGTTTTGCTCAATAGCCACCAATCAACATCCTTTTTTGCCGACAGCCCACCTATGCATCTTTCCTGGGTTTTGACTTTACTTCCGTCGCTTCAAATCGAGAATTTCTTTGGGCAATTCTGGCGTGTGGATACTTACGACCGAAATCAATCTACCTTATCGAATCGCATTGTTACGTGAAGAGGACATTAGGTTCTTTGATGTCATTTCAGTGTAACTCATTGCTGCCTCCTCTTTAACTACATGACAGACTGACTTCTTTAACAGGCATTGTCAGGCCAATCTGGTATGGCAGAAGGTTCTCTTGTTTGCATCAGGGATTTGATTTACGCGGAGGACGTCAGTAACCAGATAGACTTCTTCTGCAAATCTGTGCAGCTGTAACAAAGATTATCGCCTTGGGTTTCGCTGCGGGAGATATTTTCCTGGTCATGGTAGCTGGTGCTTCTCCTGACGAACTGGGCATCTTCCGCAATCTTGCTTCTAATTTCTTCCCTAGGCAAGGTAGGTGTGACACTAACAATCGGAAGCGCCAGGCGCGCAAAACCTTCTTTTGACTTCGTCCAACCTCCTAGAATCCGGAGACAAATCTAGAGCATACGAGATCTCTGTAAAAATAATAATTCTATATGGGTGTATAACAGGGGTCATATGCTCAAGAGACAGCAATCGCCTGGATGTATTAGACTGGCGGTGCTTGCACCTCCGAATTCGTCTCTCTGATGACGTTTCCAATGGAGATCAGCAGAGGAATTCAGGATCAGAACCGGTCAAATGCGCTGTCCTTGTTTGCTGACTCACATGGATTATTGATATGCAGCATCTATCTCACTGTGAAACTGTTCATCTGGACAAAAAAAAGTGCAAGTTAACGTAGCGAATGTTTGCGTTCAACGCATTTCTGGTCTGTGATCTTATGCCTCCGGCGGGCTGGCATACCAACCACCTCAATTTTGCTCAAGGGTTTGCTATCGACTGGCGGCAGTGAAGGGTGAAGTGAAAGTAGCGAAATCCTGAAATGACGATTGACTGGATCAATTATGAGGTGTGCGATAGAAAGTCCAATTGAGTTCCTTCTCCTTCGAACCATTGCAGAATGTATCCGATTACCCCCAGCATAAGTTCCTATGATCGTAAGTGCATAGGCCCACTCGGAAGAATGGACTGTTCTTATGGACATTCTGATCTCAGCTAAACGCCCCTATCTAACTTACAGTACTTAATTCTCGATCACGGTTTCTGTTACCCTACGACCCGTGACACTAGGATGGGGTTGGATCGTGAAGGTGACTTCATGCCTTCAATGCCTACAAACTTCGCATGAGGGTAGTGAGGGTTTTCAGTTACGGAACTATAAACCACAACAGGATGGAAACGACTTTAACTGTTCTCCTTAAAAAATAGGTCGATGAATTCAACACCACATTTTGGGCATCTGTATATGGAAAAAAACTGACGAAGCATTCTGGTACTCTAGTCGGTTCATTTGAAGGCAGAAGGCAACGTTTACTCGGACAGTAGGAGGGTAAGTTGTTAATATCTACTCCTTCTAACTAGCGAATAGGTACGGCAGCAAAACCAGCTCAACGTCAAGTGAACTGGATGGATTTTTAGAACGAATTTGTCGCATTTTATCTCCTGATGGGTTGCGTATTGCTCTGCGCACAATAATTTCCTGGTTCTAGCCATAATTGTTGGCTTTTGCATGATAATGAATATCAACTCGTGCCTAAATAAATGAGATCATTTTTCGTAACAATTAACGTCACTTGTGGTAGAGCAGGTAATGTAGAAAGTTATTATAGTGTCATTATGAATTCTTTTCAGGGATTTCGGAGGCACCTGGCGGGGGGTGCGCGTGAATTTATGGAGTGAATTTGAAAATATCAATTGTGACTCTGTCCGTCAGATTGAGACGGTTTGTCTTTCAATCCGAACTTAGTTCTGCTCAACCGTGGAAAATACTGAATGTTTTTCATTAGCTCTGATTGGAAGTTCCCAGGAGCCATTTACACAGGTCCTGGAACGCTCCAGAGTCTATCTTGGGGCCCAGCTCTTCAACACACGCTTCCACAAGCTGTCCTGCCAAGCTTGATGCCCATTAAGTTGATTTGCGCAATACTATACTACTACTACTACACTACACTATACTACAGTACTATACTACTTTACTAGAATCGAGAACTCATGCCATTGTCAGGTCATCATTCTACTCTAACGTAGTTTACTCTGATTCACTCTCCACTCATGCAGATGAACTTTGATCACAGCTACCAAGCCCTCTGTTTGGTATGAGAGATGCTTATTATACTCTTGTGCTCGCTCTTTGAGATTGTGATGAAATCCTTCCTTCCGTTCTGGCTACTGGGATTGAAGAGGAGGCTAGAACTGGAGGATTTTGGTTACCATTTCTTTGGGCTTTTAACAGGTTTGCATTTTGTAGACTATTCCAACTCGGGCTAAGGCATAAAAACTGGTATGCAATCCACATGAAACAAGAGTCTAGAAGCTTAATTGTGAAGTGCCAGTTTACCGAATATGACACTGTTTTATGCTTGTTGTAGGTCGGGCGAGATTAAGTCGAAAGTGCCTCGACCTAACAATCGCACATGTCCTCACGCAGCTGTGGTTAAATAGGTCACCAGCTACAGGACGCCTGAGCAAGATTGACGATTGCTCTGATGACCCAGTTGTCATCAGTCTGACTAATGTCCGTCGACCAAAACCATTTAGGGAATGATCAAAATTTATGCACATTCTCCTTGTGTTGGTTTTTAAGGGCATGTGATTCCTTTTCAAGACTCGTCGTTATGCGCGCGTTGGAAATGCATTTATGCTTACCTGCGTATTAAATGGCAGGAGTTCGTTAAACCCAGCTTGCTACGGAACCTTCAGCAACTCGTGATGACTCAACCTGAGGCTGGCCATGAATGCATATTGCGTTAGCGACGACGGATGTGTTTGCATTAAGAGTCAAGTAAGCGCGTGACCCTCACTGGTGTGGTTAGGATCTCACTCGATACACTTCTGTCCGCTCACCAGCTTGCTACTGGCGATAAACGGACTTTTTGTCATAGGACACATGCCACATATAGTGCATATGTTGCCTGTATATCTGTATATACCTCACTGCACAAGGCATATGACATACTGATGATCAATAACAACTGTGAAACAGCTGTTTGCGCCTTGTATGTTGCACCCTTAGCAATGCACCTGTGTATTTGCATTCTTCGTTCAAAAAATAACCTAACTGCCACATAGGGTAGAAGTTTCGTTGCGCAAAACGATTTTAATCCCGAGTAATTACTAAATTTACAATCACAAATGTATGAAGGATCGACACTTAAATGACTCGCCCTTCGGGAGACTTGGTAAAGAATTTGTTTGGGATGATTGTTTATTTTTATTGTTATTACGCTAATCATAGCGTTGGCTGTGTGATTTTAACACTTCCCGTTTATTTCTTACTTATGCTGACAAACATTTATAAATAACGAACTATCGCGCTGGCCCCTGTAATGGACTACCTAACAGACAAGTATCTACTTTCAAGGAATTTAATTTATTAATTACAGGTTATCTTACAAGCAATCGTACCGTTCATTTTGCGCGATCTGTCGACGATTTGCAGTGAAGAATGCTCAACAGGTGATGTACGCAAATTTGAATTGCAATCGATCCAGCAACTCTCAGTCACAATCAAACAACTCATCTGTACAACCGAATGGATGACAAGGTATGAAGGTCCACTTAACTTTATAATACATCTAAACGAATGGTAAATTTTCAGAGAACTGCACACTGTTCGAGGAGTACTACAACCCTTGAGGCAATTCTCAGCATTCGGCAGGTCCCTCTAGACCAGCAGGTGTTGATATACTTTAGATGCAAGAAAACAATGTCCAGTTAGTTGACAATAATAAAGTACGAATCTGCTTTGTAAAAGCAAGTTAAAAACATGCACGGTACGCAATTTGGCAGCGCGATTATCCCAATGTGTACGATTTGGTTAGATCTACATGCGTCCTCGTATTGATAACAAAGCATGAATAACGGGGTAATGACGGGGTCAGGTCTGTTATCTGATAAATTTATCTGCGCACTGAATTTCAATTATCCGAGAAAGGACAAAGATCTTTTTTTCATTGAAAATGTTCAATTCATTTAATCGGCTGAAAATACCAACACTGCGTCTAAACGTTTAATGTGCGCGCTTACACCGCGCAGATGGGCCCTTTTAAAACCGAAGATTCAGCAGTCAACTTTCATGACTCATCCTCAGCACCTTTCTACTGACATCGGAAGGTGAAAGCAGCTAATAATTTTAGTAGCTTTTGGGTCAGACTAGAGAACATAAAACCAAGCAGCAGAGATCCGCCAGAGGTCAAAGTGATAAATAATGTCAAATCGTTAAATAATTTCTTGATCACTGCGATCTTACTTGCGCAAGAGGACGTAATGCGGACAACTGGAAGGAATGATTATAACACTTTCACATCATTTAAACACAGTGCAGACGCATTTGGGGCGAACTTACCGATGCTAACAACTTTTGCTACCATGGTTTGCTACTTACAAAAACTCAGCATACGATAAAACGTTTGATTACATTCCCGTCCAGCTATGCTATTATCTAATGCTGTAACTCGAGTGAAGGCTTTCAGTATTACCATTTCGCCACTTCTGTGAGTAAGAACTATATTTGGACTCTTTGAGGTGTTCCCAACATTTAATGAACTGTATGTTTTATTTTTCATTGCACAATCTTAGGCGAGTTGACGATGTTCGCTCGGTGGTTTCCTCACAATCCTCCCACGGTTCCGCGCCCGGTGGACCCTGCGTTAGCGGAAACTCAGTAAAGCGACTGGCCGATCAGGCACCCAAGATCCCAGAGTGGGCTAGTGCTCTGTCGGGAATGAACATGGCAGCACCACAGCCTGATCTACATACATATGACGGGGATAAGGGTGTCTCCATTCGACGACGACGACGACGACATCACAGAGGATCAATGAGCCTCAAGCGCAGTGCTTCTTCCCTTCTCAACAAACGCACCAATCAGGAAGGCTTCGCTGCCACCGCTACCACCTCATCGAATCCGACGCCGTCAGGCTGGCGGAAGTCAAGCGTGGAACCGAGGGAAGCCATCCTACAGATTGCCTCTGAATTTCTGACTGTGGCGAATATTCGTCTCACTGAGTTGGGCGAGCGCCAACGCTTTTCCGACCTCCTTGATGGTAAAGCATACATGGTGAGTCTTGTTATGTGCGAGTTCTTGGTTAATAATTCTAAGACGACTGTGATATCATACTTTCGATAGTTTACTGCAACCCATAAAGTTGACCGGTCTAAACTGACGTAAGGTAAGATCAGCCAGTCAAATTAACGCAAACAAGTTTAATATTGTACCACAGACGACACGTGTTGACATATCAGCTCTATCCACCCACCATCAGCTAAGTAGTTTCAATCGGTTGTTGCAATAATCTAAGCTTCACACCTCTGTGTGAAAGATCTATTGAATGTTTCCCCACAGTATATGAAAATCACTAACGAACTCCCGATACTCCTCCCGATATTGATTTTCGAAAGCCGCTAAAGGGCAAGGAAGACAAGCGAATTACAGAACAACTTGTTTGTTTATTTTGAGATTCCTAATTTTTACGGTCATGCATTATCAAAGCACACGTGTTCACCCCGGGGAACCCAAGCTGAAGGGCTGCCAACGATGTGGCGTGCGCAGTAATATATTAGGAAGGTTCTGCAGGGTATCGTGGCCGTGGTTCTGGTGTCGCACAGCAATCTAGTGCATCTGTAACTGGTCAGGTCATAAATATCATGAATGAACTAAAGAACGGCGAGCGATTCACGTTATTTACTGTATACCATGAGTAAATTTGCTTTGTTCTTTCGTAGGTCAGATCAAATGCTAATTGGTTTTGAGCACACACACGCACAAACTGACTGTCCGAGGGGGTGATGGATTTTTACAGGGTTTGTTCCCATCTTCAAAACGTGTTACGAGTTTCACTTTGCAGCCGCCCAAATTGAAATAATTGAGGCCTCAGCTTTTGATGTGAATTCAGTCAACAAACCACCAGATCTTTACGCCAGCAATGTCACCTTAAGACCTGAGAAAATTGCCTCCATTCGTTACCATATCCTATACCTGTCATTAGTTCTGTGGACGCTGCTATCTTTGACGATTGACACGCATAAAAGTTCAAAAGTACAGAAAATGAACAAATGGGTTCTATGTTCGGTGAAGTCTGCTAGGATGGGACGTCCCCACAAGTGCAAAACACGCTCGATCATTCATTGCAGTTGCCCAAAAGAAGAATACTCTAATGGTTTATTTATTGAATATGCGTTTACATTATTCGACATGTCTTGGCCGAATACCGTTAAATACCTAGACTTTGTTTTCTCGGTGCCATTAATCTACTTTGCTGAATCACATATATAATATTATTAGTTGGAGTTTCTGGTCAATAGTGTAAATGTTGAACTCCTCTTTTGACGCACGCGAAGGACCGATCGCCATTATCTATTTTGGGTGATTTTACTCGTCAGTTGGTGCACAACATTCGGCTCATTGAAGCCAATTCTAAGTTTTAAACAAAAAGAACGCTTGCCAGCTATCTAACATGCCTGCCCTTTAGATTAGGTTATTCAGAACAAAGTTGCTCAAATCTATCCAAAATGATGCTTTGAAAAAAATTACTGATAATGATTCTGTGTCCATCTGTTATCCAAATATGAAACATGCAACAGAAACTCTACAGGCGGGAACCCACATGTTAAGAAGGGTAATACTAACTTAATGTTCTAACTTAGCACAAAAATGATAACTCACGCAAATAATTATCACATAGCCCTTTAAGTGCTTAACACTATCCCTTATGAAGTCCGTCCTATAAAGACAGAATACATATTTTCTCAGCAGTTTGGCAGATCGACTGACTCCTGTTTGCATGTGTGTCTTGGACTTCTACGTCGACTTCAGTTACCATTGACGTCCTAGCACTGCTGTTTGCCACTGCAAATTTGCGAATGACCATCATCCAGTATTCTGCGATTTTTAGTACTTATACGTTCCCGTGGCCCAACTTGTCGTCTAGACCTACACTGAGCATCTGCATATTAATGGTAAAGGTCGGTTGTGCAAAACTTTGACCGGGACACAAACCAAGCAGAATGATTTTTTTACCAGTCATTATCAATTCCTACCGCTCGCAGTCTCACTAGAGGCCTTTCTGCAGCATAATGCTGCAAAAGCGAAATGGGAAGATAAAAAATCGGCTTTATGCCTTTATAGAAACTGTTAGATAGCCAGTAAGTTAAGAATCTGCCGCTGACTAATTATAACTTCCCCTATTTCCTTCGCTCTATCTGTATCTCCATCATCCCCCACGCCTATTTTATAAGAACATTCATCTTTATAAGTCAATACTTATGTTCCATCGGCTTACTTGTTTAATGCGTCCTTACGTACTCGTTCCCAGATGCTAGCACGCCAAGTTACTCCTTGCCGAATGACCGGCAACGTGCAGCTTGAACCTAATGAAAGGAAATTACAGAAGCGCACTGCACTCGCGAATTCTTGTCGTTGGTATGGCCTTTTCTCGAATTCTTCTTCGGTGCCTAGTAATGCTACCCGATAGGCGGACTTGTTAGCAGGATGTCGGCAGTCCCGAAGCAAAAGCAAACGGCTACCATCTTGTTTTGGCGCACTGTTTAATTTTTGACGTCCCGATGGCACTTCGGACACCAAGTCACCACGATAATGCCGGGTGGGTGTGTGATTGACCTTTCTTCTTTTCTGAACTTCAAGACCATCGCTTGCCGCCGAGATTGAGATTCAACTGGCTTTGTCCGGCAAGGCACAACGCAAAAACCCAAAAGCAGACTAATGTTTTTTTCTGCTATCTCTGTTCTCGTGTTGAGTCTAAGATTCACCCACCTTTTCGCAGTGAGTCAAATGAACGAGGAAGCTTAGTACTTATTTTGGAAATGTGGCAACAGCTCCAGCTTCTGCCTGGTAATTTTAGCTCGCATGCTGTGGAGCGAGAGGATGAACTTCTCCAAACGGTCGAGAACTGGACGGCTTTTCGCATGAGATGGTAGTAATAGTTCTCGATAACCAATGTTGTTTTGTCGAACTTCTTTTTTACGTAACTGTGGAACATTGTATCATTCCCTATTCAGTTCAGACAGTTACCGACGGAAAGCCAGCAAAGTACGCATACATTTTTGTTTACACTGAGTTTTTTCAAATGAGATAAATAGCACTGATCCCACTAAAAGAATCATTGGAAAATTGATGAAGTTGCCTTTCCGTAACACCTTTCGTGCGTACTGTTTTTCTAAAATGAAGGGTTTTTCTTGTTTTTTTGCAGAGACTCTCTGAACTGGCACAGTCCATTATCAAGCAATTTCCTTACAACCCGAATCTTCTCAAGAGTCAGGCTCTCCAGCGATTTTTTACAGATGTTCTGCCCATTGTCGAGTGGGGACATGAATCCCTTCGTTCGTGCAAGGCCCTTGAAACCTTGGTTGGGCGTCTCAGTCGTACACTTCCAAAAATGTTGGATACGCCCTCTATTAGAGTGAGTAATTCTCCTGCGTTGCTTCATTGGCTCTTCATGACTTGACTGATGTAAGAAACAGTTTCTGTGGTATTCATCAGAAGGGTAAAATAATGTTGCGTGATTCCATTTCGTATCCCATCTCACTACCCCGTCAGAGCATTTCAGAACCGGTTTCTTCTTAATATTATTAGGCAAGGTGAGTGTTTAACTCATAATTCACCGGATCTTCTTGACTGAGTACAATTCATTTCACTAACCACCAGCCCCTTTTTCATTCTAACAGATAACGGCACTGACCCAATTGTCTCGTAAACTTGACGGCCAAAAGTCATGTTTGAGGCATCGTTTTCATTCGCACGTCCATTGAAAATACTTAGGGTGTATCATCGGGAACTGTACTTTCTTAATTTCCTGGAAGAGAGGATATCTATTTAATTCAGAAAATATGTAAGAACGGAAAAAGCACTGAGTGTGTTACATTCACTGCATTGCTTAACCGTGTCCCCTAAACGGGCCGCGTGATAGCTGCACTGGACCGACACGGACTAGATCAGGGCACGGCAGGCGTTATTTGGGTAGTGCTCCCATAACAAATGTCGCACATAGGGAGAGGTTTGGTGGCACGTGCAGGTGCAGGCTCACGCCGCGCCAGCCACCTGCGCCCTCTTTCGCCCCGGGTCCGCTTGAACCTGTCTTGACACCGGGAAGAGGCGGGTGAGGGAAGAGGGTATGTGGTAGTTGCATCGCCAGTCTACTATAAATGAAAACTAATTCACGGGCTTGTCACTGTCCCTGTACTGTCCTCCTGTGGAGTACACACGGTTGACCTCGTCGGAATCGGCCATCGAAATGTCGGATTATTTATTTAGAGAGAACGGGGATGCAAGAGGTAAAGAGGAGGGTAGTGGGAACTACGGCTTCAAAGCTAGAAATACTTAAAGAAGCCTCTGTTTGCTTTGAAAATTTAAAGTGGGTTTGTTCGAAAATGGACACCTTTTTGGATATATTTCTTTATCCCATTAAATATAACTTTTTGCAGCTCTCTTATCGAGTAGATTAACCTAAATATTTACAAGATTGGAGGCGTAAAACTGACTAGGCGTCTAACATTTCTTTTAAAAACTGTCTTTTGTCGAGGAAAATTTTACTGAGCAGGGCCAAGTTTAGCATTGACGGTATAAATGGAAGTATCAAGTTGCATATTAGTTTTTTTGTTTTGCATCTTTTAGAAGCAAGTCAAATGGGACTGCGTAACAAACATGATTCGATCACTATATATGACGACTCATAGAAATCGTTCCGTGGCCCAACTTAAGGAAATAAAGGTACGCATTTGAAATTGTGAGGCTATTTTGCCTGTGAGTATTAATTAAATCGACGGCTGAATGCGGCATTGAAGAAAGCCGCCAACTATCGCACCAACAAATCGTTTCCTATCAACATTGATTTTCAATTTTGCCGATTCAAACCCTTATACATGTGTAACAACGCGGTTAGTATAACATAGCACCTTTAAAACTTTTCTCATCCCTTCGAAAACGATTATTTTCTGAAACATCATGCAGAAAAATATGAGCAGTTAAGGTGCTCTGCTGAATTCCGACTAGTTTTTAACACCGAACTCCAAATAGATTAAATGTTTTTTTCAAAGCTCAGAGACTAAGCAGGATGGTATATGTGACTGCGATATGAATTCAGAGTCTTGAACCAATATGCAAAAGTCAATTTGACAGTTGATAACAAGCGAGAGCTACTAGTGAACAGTCAAATAGTTAAGGTATGCAAAAATGGATGGTGTGATTAGGTTTTCTAGAGCCAACGCATTATGCCGTCAGTTAGAAGCATTTTTTGAAATGCAGAACAGGCAGTGTTCCCTTACGTTGGCAATACCTTTTATAGCTATGGAGAACAGATTAAATGATTAAACAGTAAAGTATGTTATTTTCTGCCTTCATAGTTACCAGACCTCTTATATCATATAGTTTGCGTAAAAAGAGAACGAAGGGAGTCTCGCTGATGGCATCTTACGGAATTCTGACATACGTCAGTATATTCCAGCTACTGCTACTGCTAGAACAAACGCGATGAGCGGTGTGATTTTGCCGATTAATAACAGATGGTTTTCCCCGCCTACGTTTTGCAGCGGCTGTCAGGAAAAAGGGTTCCAGGTGCCTCTAGGGAAATAACAGTGAGCTGATTAAAACATATTTGTTTTCAGATAAACCCCCAGTGGATATTCTCACGGAACTGAAGCTAGCCGATTTCAGCCTGTATATAGTTCAACCGTCGTGTTTGACGTGTTTGTCCACCGTATGCTGTGCAGGGACGGTGACTCACGCTGAATTATAATGAGAGTAGACTTGTGTGGCATCTATCTCACTCTCTGTTCCACTTCCCTACCGGGACCCGGTATTAAAACAGAGTCAAGAAACCCGAAATGGAAGAGAGAGAGAGAGAGGCCTGGGTATTCTCACACAGCAAATGATATATGTTAATTCTGTCACTTATACTGGTTAATACGAATGCTTTGGTCACTAGTAGCCCCATCTCTTTATGCAAGAATAGTCAATTTTTTCCATTTATTTCGAAATTCTGTATGTGGTGGACGATTCGAGTGTGTGATGATATAAAATAGGTATTTCTGGAAAATAGAAACAGTAGGTCATTTTAAACGAGAAATTTATAGCATTTTTTGATTATTCGGGTTCATGGATGAATTTTCCTACTGATTTCATGATCTACGGTGGCCAGAATTACATGCAAATTAACCACTCGATAAAGCTTCCTACAAAAGACACAGTCTAAATATAATTAATGAAAATTATATAACTGCAAAAACATGCAAATTACAGTAGATGTGTTAATTCATGAAATGTTAGCTGAAATTCTAAAACTTCTCTTCAATTCGAAAGGGTTACCTAAGTAGGGCTGCCATATTAATTATCGTATTGCATAATCCCGGGATAATTCACTTAAGTCAGGATGCCCTCGTTTGAACAAGCTTTTTTCCTGGTCGCCTGCATGAAATAAACTCCTTTAAAAATTATTACCTACGAATTATGATTTAACACCTTTATTTTCGATGCACTTATAAATTCAAATATATTTTATATAACGCATGGAAAAATTCTTTCCTGTAATAATTTGTCAGAAAATCATGTGTTCTTCGTATTTTCCACTTGAAGTAATTGTATCCTACGGTTTTAAAAAAGTATCTACTTATGCGATTTTAAAAGACCAGAAAATTTTTATGCATAAAGGAATGTATCTTTCCGTTTATTAATGATATTTGTAAGGTAGGCAACATGGTCGGCATTTACTGCAAAATGTTGTAAGCAGTATAGGACATCTAGCTAATAGTGCAGACAAATGTGGGATTTTTCTTAGACCGAATGTATACAGCATGTTGTTTGAAAATCCTGAACATAAGTGTACCGGCAGGTCGGTTTCAAAATTATTCGAGAATTGAAAATTCTTTTGAAACATGGAGGTATTCTTTCCTAAAGTATAAGAGAGAGGGAGGTGTTTGATTTTGCAGGAAACATTAAAAAGACCAGAAAATTTTTATGCATAAAGGAATGTATCTTTCCGTTTATTAATGATATTTGTAAGGTAGGCAACATGGTCGGCATTTACTGCAAAATGTTGTAAGCAGTATAGGACATCTAGCTAATAGTGCAGACAAATGTGGGATTTTTCTTAGACCGAATGTATACAGCATGTTGTTTGAAAAATCCTGAACATAAGTGTACCGGCAGGTCGGTTTCAAAATTATTCGAGAATTGAAAATTCTTTTGAAACATGGAGGTATTCTTTCCTAAAGTATAAGGGAGAGGGAGGTGTTTGATTTTGCAGGAAACATTAAAATCTTTTCGGCGAAACATCCTGCATTCGCTGTGGAGAAAATTAGGTACGTACAACAAATTAATCCGGAAGATGACAAACGATACATAGTGACCGAAAACTACAACTGAGGAATCGTCATTGAATGAGTCGCAAAATTTAGGCCGGATTTGACTTCCCAGTGCGCCAATGACCTTATTATTGTGGTTTTGATAAACATACAAGGGTAAAAAGTAGCATATAATAAGCAAAAGAGACCAATCGATGTACATATCATACAATGCTCATGTGGATGTAGAGCAGAAAAACGTGGCCTGCCCGCTTAAATGACGGAATTTACTGGCAACTACGTAAATGTAAAAATTTTTGCATTTTTGCTATAAAATATAGTTTAATTTCTAGGGGCATTGAAACTAAAGGAGACAAAATCATATTCAATAAGTTATCATTTTTTACAGAGCGTAACTTATGCAGGCGACCGTAAGGAATGTTGTTCAAAAGCTGGCATCTTGACACGACTGAAATCGCTTGGGGTTATGTTGCACGATAATCAATATAACTATCTTGATTTAGTGATCTTTTCGAATTCAAAACTTATTTTAGAATTTCGGATAAAATTTCATGAGATAGCATAGCTGTTCTATTTTAGTTGAAATGAATTGAGTGCTTTATTGGCTAACTGGTATTTTTCAGGCATTGGAAGACAGAGAAAATAAGGTTATGAGTCGCTGCGACTTGAGATTGAGAACCAAGTATGATAGGGCATGAATTATAACTCTCATGACTTGGAGCACTTTCAATAGTCAATTTGGCAGGCCGTTTTGTAAATAAAGCTGGTATGTTAGCTGTTCATTGTGAACGTTTTATTTTAATAATGTCCCCGGTATGATTTTTCAACTGATGATCTTTCTTTCTTTTCAATTTATTGTTCTCTGTGGTTTCTTTTCTAACTTTTCGGAATACGAAATAGAGAATTATATAGCTTCAGCCCTCAATTACATGACTATGAAAATTAAAAATAGCACTTTTTTGTCTTCTCTAAATATCTTCCGAATACCGCCACCTATCAACATCAGACCCGTTTATTTCTGTGCGAAGACTGCCTGAGTACTGTGGTCATTAGATAAATTAAAACCTCTTACGAAACGGTATCGGTCATGCAATAAATCTGTCTGAATCGAAAACACTAAGAACTCAACCTTTATTTGGCTTCCACTAGATCTTCGCCGAGTACCTAAAACGAAGCGTTGTCATAATTCCACGCACGGGGTTTCCAGCTGCGCCAGAACGACCCACAATCACCCCAAGCCAAATGATCTGCAAACGCGAGATAACCGACGCATCATCTGGTCCAGGCCCAGGCGGTGCCTCCTACATGGCCGAGGCCTCAACAGAGGGATTGAGTCGCAGCACCCTCCCAAGCACCGGCGCAGCCGCCAGTGGCAGAGGTTTCTCCTCCGGAAAGCGACGAAGCCGGGCCCATGCTGCCTCCTTCCTCGGAAGCAGCTCAGCCACCAGTAATCGGGACGCTTCTAGACTCGGCAGCACGCGTAGGAATACGGAACGCGCACCAGAGCAGGGCAGTCTGCCCGCGTCCTTTGTCTCAGAGGCCGTGAAATTCATTACGTTGCTTCTGAATGTCCTTGGGGTAAGGAGGTTGCTGGGTTAACCGCAGGTAATCGCGGCAACGGTATCGTATGTAACCCCACTCACAAAACAATATCAATGGACACCTGTAATAGGGGAATGGTGGAAAACGAAGTTTTGTAGGTGGGATTAAAGGAAGCAGTGGCCAGCATACTCCGCGAAGGAGAAATTCAAAAAAAATGCATATACCTGATTATTTTTTTAAAGCCATCAACGGCCAGCGAAAAACTGGAGCGTGTAATTTAAAAGGTCTGACAAAACGCAATTGCCTGATTAGCCTAAAAGCAGACAGCTGGCAAACTGAAATCAACGTAGACGCAATGAAACGCCGAGGAATAAAGGCATATATTAAAAACAAAGCAGAAGCATAGCACATGAAAAAGTGGCATGCATAACATAAACATCACTGAAAAATTACGAGAAAATTAGTCATAAAAACAAGAAATAAAAGTCCGTAATCAGAAAAGGAGCCGTCGCATGACCTTACCGGCACTTGTGTTAAGCAGCCAGCATGCATGTCTTCGTGAGCTAATTTTAACTCTTTAAACGAATTTTAAAACTGTAATCTTTAAGCTTTAAGCAAAACCTCAAAATCCTACACCTAACTCTAGACTTAACCCCTAAAGCAACCATAACATTCTTATTTTAGCATGAACTCTAAAGCGCAATACCTAACATGAAGATCCTCACCCTCACCTTAAATTTAAGCCCTTATCTTAACTTTAAACCAGAAAATTTTAAACCATAACTTTACAACATGAAGCCAAACCCCAATATCCTTATCCAAAATGGAAATCTCTAATTATAAAACCCTAACCATAATCTGAAATTTAAAACGCTTAAACTAACCCAACCTTTAAAACTTAATCCCTTTCATTTACCTAAAGGCTATCAAGAACAAATTAATTAGTCCTAACCCGGACCGTCAATATCGCCATTGCAATCATGTTTACCTTAACGAAACATACCTACCTAAATGAAATTAGTAACCAGATTGTACAACAATGAATAGGTGGGGCTAGATATGATACCGTCGTCCTGATCTCTTTAAATGTCTTCTTGAAACTTCCTCCTCTGCCTGGGGGCACTAGATGATGCCGACTACGTCTGCCTTCCCTTTTAGGCGAGCTATCGACTGAAGGATCTCTGCGAGAGAACAACTTTGGAGGTAGCGCGATGTCCGACGATTCTCGAAGATGGCATTGAAAGTCTTTCAAACTATCTTTCCTACTTGATTTTGCCAATTCTAGTCCACGGAAGTACGGAAAGGACAGGTAAGTCTGCATTCGAGGAAAGGAATGAGGACAGAATGGGTGCGGACACGTGTCAAATGACCATATGGAGATTTAAGAGGAGCGTATCCAAATAAGACTTGTCTGAATTATGCCGGAGAGACCTAGGTTTTACCGCTGTGGATCGGATTTTTACTGTTATACTCATTCTTCTTGGAACACAGTTACTTATATCAAAAGTTTGATGTCGACGCCTGTTAGCAACATGGCTGTCGTTCATCCTTCGAGAGAGGACAACTTTCATGCCGCACTCGTAAATGGAATGCACAGCATGAGTTATTTACAATTCTACCCCTGTCCAAATCCAATTAAGTAGTCATGTTTTTCAAATGTTTGTGGTTTTACGTCTATACAGCAGTTAAAGGAATTCACTGCATAAAAATATGTAAAGAAATGTGCCTGTCAGGAGAGTTTTTCTTGAAGAAACTACATTTCCAAGAACGTTTTATGGACGCTTAGCCAAATGTAAGAGTAAAGCTTTCGATGTAGCATATGATGCAAACGACCTTCGAGAGGAAGCATGAGTTTGCTTTAAGCTAAGGGGCAAACATGACTCCTGATTTACAAAAGGACTTGAAGCCCGAGTCAAAGGACTAAAAAACCCAAGTCTTTATTGAGCTTGGACGCAATTATACTTGGAAAGCATGCTTATGCGCTGGACTAACACCTGGACCAGATCGGAACTAACCCATAAAAAATGCTATACACGTGGTGGTAGCATGCCTAGACGCAGGCTCACGCCACCCACCTGCGCGTTCTCTCACCTTTGGTCTTCTTGACTCTTTCTTGACACTGGGTCGAGGTGGGCGAGGGTGGTGTGCGTGCAATAGATGCCGCACAAGCTTACCATAACAAAAAAGCGTTTCTGCGCTGACTCTGCTATGGGTCCTACCGCACACATCGTCGGAATCGACCGTCGAACCCGCCAGGATACAATGACCATTTGACGAATTCACGTTATTATTCATTTGCTCGTACCATGAATTCCATCGAATGTTTTGATTGGTTACTTGGTAATAAAGAACAGTAACTCAAATGCAATTATCACCCATTAAGTGTATAAAAATTGTGTTTATTTTGATTTGATTTCGTAACCTCCTCAACTGTTTGGTCAGCAAACTCCATAATGACGTTTTTGAGTTCTTTCGAACAGTGGTTTTTGCAGCCAGAATATAATTTTTGAGTATTTTGCATTCTTGCTGTTAATTTATGTCCCCACAGCCACGCGTCGCAGTATCTTATTTGCGATGAGAAAATGAAATCCTTTTCGCTTTCAATTATTAAAACACACGCTATTTGCTGATTTGCGCGCGTTTGAACCCAATTACCTTGGAAGTACCGGATTCGAAAATAGTTGGGTTGAGGCTGCCTGATCTTAGGGCCCGAAAGATTAATATACCAGGGTAAAGTTGCTTAAATTTGCTTTAACCTGGTCCAGAAGTGCAGTTAAAAGTAGTTTCAGATAGAGCAACCGTTTTCCGGTGACTTTACAATAAGCTTGCCTTCCAAGTATAATTGCGTCCAAACTCAATATAAACGTGGGTATTTTTAGTCATTTGACTCGGGCCTCAAGTCCTTTTGTATGTGAAAATGCCACTAAATAAGTTTGACTTGTGAATCAGGAGTCATGTTTGCTCCTTAGCTTAATGCAATTGCTACTTCCTCTCGATGGTCATTTGCATCATATGGTACTATTGGTACTATTGGACTTACATATTCGCCTGCTTAACACACCTTTATCTGATATAAACTGTATTAGGTACTTAATCGTCTGTGTTTGACACGGCTTATTAGCGTTTCATGTTTAGTCATGAAGTAGCAGATCTCCTCATGTTCTTTGCAAAACTTTTGGTTGGTGCAGTCAAAATATGTAAACTTTGCAGTTTACTGGCATTACTTACTTAAGTCCTTATTAGGCTAGATTAAAGTTTTACCTTGACCAACCCTGATTCACGTAGTAAATGGAGTTCCTCGCCAAACATACCAACTATGACTGGAACATTTCACGCCAGCTAGTTAAAACTCAAGATGGCCACATATGCTGATCTTTCAATTTAGCAGTAGACCATACAGAAGAAGCCGAAGGAAACACCTTTTTCATTGATAAAATCCAGAGCATGTCCATGTATGTCGAACTATCTTGCCTTCGTGACCGCGTTGCCCACTTTTTAGTTTTTATTCAGGGTCCATGGATAATATCCCTTGGTGCATATATAATTAAGCATGTTATTCAGCTTGTATACTTTTCTGCGGTTAAAGTGTTTGAAAGAACCACGTCATTTGCACGGTTAAGAAAGTAAAACAATGAAACTGAAAAATTTTAAAGCAGTAATCCTTACTGACTTTCTATTGTGTTGTGAGAAAATGAATGAAAAGAAAATGTTTTGAGCCGAACGAACTACGCAGCAGTGGTCAATGCTTCTGAAATTTATCACCAAATCCTGTCCTTTAGCCGTAATGCAATCGAGCATAATTCAGAGATTGATAGTTTGAGGTTGCCTGGTCTCCTTGTTTTAGATTTTCCAAGTCTGTCCAAGGAGAATGTGTTCTACGCACTCGACATCTGCCTTTCTGCTCTGTTTGTGGGAGTCCGGAAAACCGGCCCAGATGGCAAGCAGATGGCAAGCACACTGAACACAACCATCACTTCTAATGCTGCTGCTGCCGCCGCCGCCGCCGCCGCCGCCGCCGCGACTGGCGTCGTCGCAAACACCTATTCCACCGATGACGGACACAGTGCTGTTGAGGGAGGCACCAAAAAGCCTCTTCTCCCAACTGCCCTTATACTCTCCAGTGCAAAGGCGCCCACCTTTTCTGCTCTCAATGAGCTACCCGTTGCCGGCTCACTCAGGGCGCACTTCTCAGTCAGTCTGGGCTCCTCTTCCTACCCAACTGTTGGGGCGACTACTCCAGCATCCAGTCGGCTCCAAGCGCTCGGACTGTCGGGTGCCAGCGAACTCAGTTGGGAGCCGGTCTGCAGCGCCAGTCTGGCCTGTGACCTGGGTGCCGGCAGGGTACACTGTTCACTCGTGAACCTCGTTAGCCCTACCCTGCATTGTCTGCAGCAGAAAAGCGAGACGGTGGTTGGGGACCTCTTAACGGGCATCGGTGCTCTATCAGCCACGACGGCGGCGGCGACTACAGCTGCAGGAGGTATCTGCGTAACCGGCAACTCTCTAGTGTCGTCAAACCCAACAGTCAAGTTTGCGACCCCCATGGCAAGCGAGCTGACCGGTGGAAGTGTCGAGTGTAACCAACAGACGCAAGTAGACCTCCTTCACAAGTAGGTTCCTACATTGCATTTTAAGGCTGTGATAGTAATTTTAGAACATCCTAACCTTGGAGACGTAAATGTAAAATTTATTCTGACGATCTGTAAACTGTGTGGTAATTAAGTGGATATATTGTCTGCAATGATAGACGAAGTCTTCATGTGACAGTCTTCTACACCCAGTGGATTGGGCTCACTGTGGTTTTCTCGTCGTTAAACGCTGCGTTTATAAAAGACTTTGTCCAGATATTCCAACATAAAAAAAGCACTGGTTTCCCAGAGTAAAGTTGAACGAGGCCAAAGTGGCTAAAATAAGCAGAACTTAATAAGCTCATTGAATTTCGTGACCCATTTTTCAACTGCATGTGGTCATTGTCTATTAATAAATCAAGATAAACTGTCCAATTAAACATCGACCTACAGGGATGACATGTGCTAGGTACATAAAGCATAAATTATTGGTCTGATATACGGGTGCTTGTGGTGAAGGAGGAAAAGGGGAGTGAAGTTATCTAAGCAAACTAGTTCAGCTTTCAGTCAAGACCTGTCAAGCGTGATTAAGAATGAAACGCCGGGGGACCGTCAGTCATGTGGGGGGTTGAGAGGACGGGGGAGTGGATGAGGTTACGTCCATTATCGGTACTTACAATGGCGGTACGAGGTTGATCACGTCATCCGGCTGCTTGCAGAATTCTGGTTGACCGCCCGTAAATTGTTGTTCATAATGCCTACTGGGCTTTTCCAGTTAGACATTCTGCTTATGCACGCCACATCAAATTGTATTTCTGAGTTTGCGTGTAGTTGCGCACGCAAAGGCAGTTGGCAAATTGGTCAACTTAGCGTACGCCGAAATGGCAGTTGTGGACAGAAAATAAGATAGCCAAGAGTTTAATTGCAAAGCACCTGGGGGACACTAGATGTACAGTGGATCAAATGGCTGCATTTAAGGTCGTATTTCGGGTGACGAATAGACCTATCCTGCGGTTTACAAGGGCCGTTGCAATACACAGAAGAAAAAGACAACTCTGTAAACAGCTGGATCGCGTGATCAACCTCGCACTCCCATGATAAGGACAGATAATGGACCTAATTCCATTCACACATCCTTTCTCTCACCCCCCCCCCCCTCCCTGCATGACTGACTACTGACCCACGCGTTTCAGTCTTAACAGATTTGGACAGGTTTTAACTGAAATCTGAACTGGTTTGCTTCGCTAACTCACCTCCCTCTTTTCCTCCCTCACCATGCGCACCCACATATCCGACCAAAAGTTTGTTTTATTTACCTATCACGTGACACCTCTCTAGGTCAATGTTTAATTAGGCAGTTTATCAGCATAGACCGTATGCAGTTGAAGAAGGGGTCGCGAAATTCTGTGAGGTCATTACCTTCTGTTTATTTCGTTTTCTTTGTCCTGTTCATATCCCAAGCTAGGTGGTTTCAACACCCTCTGCAATATATGTAGAACCGTAGGATAATTTTGTGTCAGTTTGAAGTCTTTAAACCACCGGGGAAAGCGCTGCGTTATTTAAGCGATGTTGCGCTTATCACAAGAACTGCTGAAGAACTCTACACAAACATCAATCTATTACAGAACAACCTATTATCGTTTCCTTATGTAAAGAATGCCACAGTACGCTTGAATTCGTTGCCCCAGTTGAGGAATATGAGAGGGTCTATAAAGGCCTCAATTCGGTATAATTTCAACAGCGTGTTAAGCAAGTCCTCTTCAAAATCCGCCTGGTAATCGGTTTTACCTTTCCCTCCTATCCTACTACTATTTGTGGTAGTATTCTCATTCGAGCTCTCTGGAAAAATGGACCGGTAAGTCTGCCTTTCCAACGAAATATGCGTTTATACGGTTAGTTTGTCTTTTACTTACCCATGAAGCCTACGATCACCAATTCCGCTCCCGTCAGTCAAACGTGCAGTATTTTTCCAGAACAAGGATTATTTTTATAGATTTTAATTTAGATAGATTTTAATTTGAATAACTGAGCTAGTGTGCATTCCGAGACGATATACTGAAGGGAGATTCATGTTCGAATTGGTTACTTTTGAAGGCAGTTCAGTATTTAGAGTAGCGAAAATTCCCATTGAAAAATTCAAAAGACAATTTGGCGAGCATACGTTAGCTTTCGATAAATTCTCATCAGGCCTTTACATTTATATCACTGTGTCAATAAGTCAAATATGCGGGTAAGTAAAACAAATTGTACGGTTGTCAGGTGGGGGGAGGGGGGTAAAACAAAATTGCGGTCCGTTTTCTGATTATGGTCAGAGGAATGGTGGCCACCAGAACAGGTAATTAGATGCGGGCGGCTAAATTGGTGGCTTTCGGCCACGGTAATTGCGGTGCCTGTATAAAGTTCTTTTGAGCGCACAGGACCGGTTTGCGTAGCCTGATTGCCACTGCTTCTGCCGTAGCCAACAGACGCTGTCCAAGGAATTTTGAATAGGTAGAGGGGACCTTGTAAATTACCCGGAATGCCTCTTTGGCATTTACACAATGGCCTGTGTCTACCACATGTGCGAGGATAGAGCTGTTTATGTTCTTTATCTGTCCCTTTCCTAACCATGCTGGAAGGTGTTCTCGTACTCTTTTGGACAAACGCCGACTCGTGCGACCAATATATTCTGCTCCACAGGAGCAAGTGAAAGAATAAATGCACATTGAGGTGGTCTGGGCTGGCAGTTTGTCTTTGCCCCCTCCGTAAAGGATGGGAGAAGTCGAGAAAAGTACATGGGCATCAGCTGCTGGAAAGGTGCTTGTATTTGTACGTTTTCGACGAATCCTCACCATGTTGCTCGTTTATATAGTCAATTAAAAAGGTAATGTGAAAGATGCGACTACCCCATTTTAACTCTCCGACCAATGCCTCAATATCGTCAGTTTTTTTCCAATCTTTTTTGGCATAAGATTTTCCGCTTAATTTTACTTACGTTCGTATGCCTAAAACTGTCCCGCACAAACTTTCAATATTATGGTGTTAATGGGCTGTTCGTGCGATGAGCAAATAAATAATATCATGGTAAAGCCAACGACAGTTTTCCTTGTGCGCATAACCAATGCATTGCTAGCCTTTTGCAAGGAAGCCAAGCCAGTAAACGTTGGTTCGCGTCTCCTCACACAGGACGCCTCCGTGGCGTACGAACTTTGAACAAAACCAACACCAACTCCTCCCCAAACCCCTCACCGTACTCTCCAGAGTACCCCCGGGCTGTTCGAGTAAGCTCGCTCTTTCTTAATGTGGCCTTTATGGCACTCCCACTCAGTTGGAATCCGAGCAACCCCTCTCTTGTGTTGTTGTGTTCTTGTTTGGTGTTGGACCACAGTGCGAGGGCCTGCGCCCTCTCCCATCTTCGGTCTTCTTGATTCTGTCATGACACCGTGTCCAGGTGGGGCAGTGGAACATAGAGTGAGATAGATGCATCGAAAGTCTGTTCTCACTATAATCCAGCGCTAGTCACCGTCCCTGCACAGCATACGGTGGACGTCGTCGAACCCGACGGTCGGATTGACAGGAGGGGGTGGCTTGGTGTTGGGAATGGCAATAGAGAGTGAGCTCGACGATAACGCATTATCCTCACCATGAACAATTTGATACATCTGAAGCTATCACACAGCGATAAAGACTGTGGCTTGGAAGGTTGCCAACTGATGGGATGACTCGCATCGTGCAGACAGCCCAATGTGCGTTTTTGTGGAGTTGCTTGTTGGTGAGCTGGGAGTCAAGCTCAAATGGCTCCTCCTTAATGTGGCCTCTATAAGAATCCCACTCCGTGGCACCTAAGCCAGTTGTGGTGGTTGCAGCTGCGTTCTCTGGCGCATCCTGCCCTCTTGACTTGTCCAGGCAAGGGAGCAGGATCGAGTGCGGTAGATGCAGCGTAAGACTACTACCACTATAATATAATTCACGCACAAGTCTGCGTCACCATGCTGTGGGGCACACTGTGAGCACCGTCGAAATCGACGATTGAACTCTCCTCGGCATGGGTCCCATATCGGGAAGTATTGCCTTATTCCGGTAACAGAAATGTTGCGCTGTTAATTTCCAGAATCTCTCCTGTCTCTTAAATTCATTTTTGAGGAGAGAGATTGTCTTAGTTCTTCAGCGTTCCGTCCTTTTCCGTCTCTTTGTAGGCTAGCCTTCCTTGGCCTGAAACTCATTTTGGTGGTCTATTCGCGGCATTCTCTGGCAAAGGTTCGACAAATCAATGCCGCATTGGCCAAGCTGTCCTTCTACCGGAGCTGCGCTGTCAAGTTATGGAAATTTGTTGACTTCGTGGTGACCTATCGACCCAGCATATTTGTACACCTCGTACCCTTCATCCGCTTTCAGGTATGTTTCTGCCCTTTATGGAGAGCCGCTATCTTAAGCCCTTTTATCTGTACCATACTAACGGCCATGATTAACTGCTCTTCTTTATGCAACGACAACACCTCATTTACACTAACCGCGCATAGAATTGATAAAACTGCCAACTCTATCCGAATTATACCCATAGTTGTGCCACTACAGGATGGGGTTCCAACCACAAACGTTTATATTTTAAATATCGACATTACTAGAAGAGAGGCAAATCTGCCGGGCAAAATAGATGGCATCGGTTACACAGTTTTTTATTCATACGCTAGATAACACGAAGTATTTTTTCAGAAAAAATACTACATCAAATTGTTTAGGTAGCACAACATGACGCCCCAACATGTGAGAATGGCAATTGGCAGCATTCTGATCTAATGGAGAATGACCGTGATCTGCCAAGGCGGATAAAAACGGCTTTAATTTAGTCGTAACCATAAGATCATTTGGTTTCTGACCATGTATTCACTCCTTTAGTTGTTATTAGCCGAAATTTCAAATGAAAGGTTTTACACTGTATGAATTCAAATAGGCTGGCAAGGCAGATTGCCGCGGCATTTTCACACGCGCTTTTCTGTTGCCTACCTCGAAGAAAGTGCTGACGGCGATGAGTCATAACGGTGGTCTTTCATGAATTGAGGCGATAATCGCCCACGCCAGAAGCAGCACAAGCCGGGAATTTATTGAAGCCTGGGCCTCCGAGTAGAACTCAGTGAATCGATTTATCGATCTGGTGCCGGAATACAAAGCCGTGCACAGTCACTTTCGGGCTGGCTTTGTTGGTGTCTGATTGGTCCATACCCTCTATAACTGTCGCTTGTTTTTGCCACTTCTCTCTCTGAAGATGGACTCAAGTAAGAGTTCGAAAGCTCAGATGAATGAGGCATGATTCCGGTGAACGAATAACATTCTTCTTTACTTAGTAGTCTTTAAAGTCTGATTAAAGTATGTCCCAACCCGTTTTACGGCAAGTTAAAGTATGGAAGTTCCTTACAGAGTCAAAATCTGACTAGTCAAACAGCCTTCCTTTTATAAAGCTGCTCAAAACCCGGTCCAAATGATTTGATTTCCTCAAAAGTCAGAATAAGAATGAATTTCATTTGAACAAGGCAAAGGCGACGAAATAAGCAGAATTTAATGATGTCATAAAATTTCGCGACCTCCTATTCAACTGCATACGGTCATTATCTATTAATAATTCAAGATAAACTTCCAATTGAAGCATTGTTTTCCCTGAATAAATTTGAACAAGGCAAAGACGACAAAATAAGCAGAATTTAACGACATCGTAAAATTTTGCGACCTCTTATGCAACGGCATACGGTAGTTTGTTCTTAATAATTCAAGATAAACTGTCCAATTATACATCGACCTAGAGGGGTGAAACGTGATAGGTAAACAAAGCATAAACTGTGGGTCTGATACATGCGGGTGCACATGGTGAGAGGCAAAAGGGGGGACGAAAACTTATCTAAGCAAACCAGTTCAGGTTTCAGTCAAAACATGTCAAGCGTGATTAACACTGCAACGCGCGGGATAACAGTCAGGCATGCGGGGGTGGGGGAATAAGAGGAGGGGTGCGGGAATGGCGCTTTGTCTATTATCTGTTAACCCGCATGTTGCACTTAATCGTGCTTGACACTTTTTTTTAACTGAAATCTGAACTAGCTTGCTTCGATAAGTTTTCCTTCCCGCTTTTCCCAACATGTATCAGACTCACAGTTTATGCTATGTTTACCTATCGCATTTCATTCCTCTAGGTCGATGTATATCGATTGGACAGTTTATATAGGCACTGACCGTATGCAGTTGAGTAAGACGTCGCGAAGTTTTACGAGGTCATTAAATTCTGCTTATTTCACCACCTTTGCCTTGTTCAAATTTATTCCGGGAAAATAATGCTTCAATTAAATGAATTTCATACTGACGAAGAACCTAGAATAAGATTATTATGCGTATGCTGCACATTTATGAACCACTTTATAACTATGCAACTCACGTTTCAAAAATTTGTTATTCTCAATTTCAAATCAATTGGCCTTTAAAAGCGATATTTCGGACTGCAGCAGTGCTTGTCGTTTTTTGATCCTATCTTCCGCAAGCAGTCAAAACTATCAGACTATGGAAGGATTACAACTCTTTTTGACCGAAGCCCGTGATTGGTTCATTTGCCCACCAGAGTTTTCCAAAGCTTGCAATCGTGCTGCTATCTTTTTTGGGATCGCAGTCACGCAAGCCATGCTTTTTAATTAGTGTTCTTTATTCACTGGATATAGATGTCTCTAGAAGATAACATTTACCTCACACAGGAATCAAATATGCACCAAAAATTGCATGGAGGCTCCTCAGTTTTAATTTGTAAATGATAGGTTGCAAAAAAAGCAGGCGAGGGAGAGATAGATTACCAGTAACCCCTCAGTAGCCCAATAAAACTATAAGGATTATTTTTGGGCACACAATTTTCAACGAACCCTTAAGCGCAGGTGGTTGGACACAAGCCAACATGCCGATTTCATAATAGAGAGAGAGAGAGTTACGCTTTATTTTGAAATTAAAATTCCAAAACTTTCAGCAAAAAATGTCCTCCATTCACCGTGAATAAGGTTGGGAACACAAGCCACACAAAACCGGAAGATCACAAACAAATGGTCAAAGAATGCACATATTAACCTCATGAAGAATCATTCTTGAATGCGTCTCAAAATATCGACAAAATTGGACTTCTTTCAAAACTGTGCCAGCGTCGTGCGCCGATGACCTCATTTTTTGTTGTTCAAAAACAAATAAGGTTAAGAATCGGTATAAAATGGGTCAAATAGGCTAACCGACATAGATATAAGAAATTTCACATGCGAATGGAGAGCGGAAAAAGATGGCGGCTCAATTGCAAAAGCCCGCCAAGTCTAGCTGAGGCCAATGTGTAGCTGAGGCGTTAACGTGAACACTGCATTTCCTACAAGGACGTGTGGGCGTTGAAAATAGTCGATGTTTGTTCATAGGGCAAAAATATGATGGGAAAGGTTTGGCTTCTGTTGGGCATTTAACCAATTCCCAAATATCCATGAACAAAGGGGAAGATAAAATAGGGTTTTAATTTTGCAAGCTCAGTCACAGAGGAAGTTTGTAGAACTTCCTTTCAGTTTGTGTTAACTAAGGACCTAAAAAATTACGAGTCTTGTCGATGCAGCAGTTTGTGGGAATAAACAGAAAATGCGGGGAGGGGAAATAAGTGGCAGAATAAACGATGGTAAATACCCGCAAACTTTCTAAAATGGTAACGTTTCCTTCCGAGCAGGTAATAGAATAGGGCGTCAGAGCTATAATTGTTACTTTGGTAGACTTCCTTGCCGAAGGTCTGCTTAGCAAATCCACACTTTTGCCCAACAACTTGAACGCCATTCTCTTTGAGGCGGTATTTTGGATGCTGGATATAAGTAACACATTTGTCCCATCATTTGAATGATGGCAATGTAAATTATATACTCTCTTCTATTCTCAGTTGCGTTTCTCATTTCCCTGTCTGAATTCTACTTATCATAGCTAAGCTTTCGTCCAACAGCTTACTGGCGAGGAGACGTTCGGTAAAATTAACGCATTCGCTCAGCATTTCAGTGCACGTTTCTTAAATTTTGATTTTTTCCCTTCAAATGCAGATGATGAACATAAAATGTGAGAGCCAAGGTGAGCAGGCCTTTCAACAAATAATTGGCCAAAAACTATTGGGTCTCCATGTTCCTCCACAGCCCACTATTGTGTCAATTGTCAAGGACTTACTGTTGGACCTAAGGGTGTTGCAAGAAGATAAGAGGGTGAGCCCTGTTTATACGCTTCTTTTATGCTAAAGGACATCCCTTCGACTGACCCTTGTTTTCCAGCTTAGTTCATTGTCAAATCGATTGGGAAGACATTATTTGTGCATTACTATGCCAGTTTTTGTTAGATTTGATTTTTCAAAACAGTAGAATGCCCGTTGAGATTACAGTCATGCCCACTACAATCCATTAAGTAACCAGACCGTATCATCGAAAAGTTTAGTCTAGACCTGGACGCCAGACATGTTTTGTTGCAACATCTTCGAGGTCGTAGACAAGTTTTCTCCCGAGACCGCATAAACGCGATAGTAGCAGCGAATGTGGAGATTTTTTCTGATTCTTTTAATCTAACCAACTTTCGAATGAAAGCAGCTTTGACGTCGGTTGATAGGTCCAATCACTCTTCTCTAGTTGCGCCAAGTTCGCGGTTAATTATGCGAAAATCCCACAAACAGTTATCGTCCCTCAGTTGAAAGTTAAGTGTTAGGTCGGGGCACTCCTTACGATGATCATGCCAAAGCGGAGGGGTTATTATTTCGCAATATTGATCATTACTTCTTAAGAGTTCAAAAGTTTTGACAAAATAGTCTCATTTTAGTTAGCGTTTTATGATTATTCGCTGGTATAGACACCTATGCGCAGGACTGAAGACTTACCGAAGATTCTGGGAAACTGACACAAGAGGTCCTTCGTACGCAGAGCAGTTCTGGTGAATATTCGAAATACAGAGAACAGGTACTTGACAGAAGTCAATTTTCGGACAGCTATTTTGAAGCCAGTTTGAAGGAAGGATATTAACTGTGATATGGTAATTCGATGGGTTGTTCGGTCACAACTTTGCATTCTACACGAACAGTGTTGCCAGTAGGGTAAGTAATTACGTGGTTGTGTACTACTGGCAGTATGTCAATAGTAAGTGGTTATACCACAGTAAATGATCGATTTCGGCTCAAATATTAATATCAACTTTGAGACCAACTCGGAAAATGCCTTGTTTGAAGGATGTACTCTAAGTTTACGCATTATTGTCCCCGAAAATCAGACAGGACAGAATTATAGGTAATTTTTAGCCCACGAACTGCCATCAGGGTCCTCTACCAGAGCGCAGATTAAGTGGGAAGACTTCCTTTAGCATGTACGCGGTTAATAGGCGAAACCGAACTGAGCCACCAGTGGACTACTGTCACCATCGTCACCAAGGTGAAATGCTCTATTTCATGACTGATATAGTTTGAGTCGCATTTCCGCAGAGATTTAGGGCAAACCTCTTACACGTAGAAGGTAGACAATCACGCGTGCTGTGCTGATTCCTAATATGGTTTATAGAAATTTCTATCTGTGAGCGAATTTTTAGTTTTAGAAAGCCCTCTTGGTAGGGGACGGATATGCGTAGTCCCAGAACTATCCTCCTACAAGGTACCTATTTACTATTTTAAAAAAAGCATCGAGCAAAAAGTCGACTTCTGACTTTATAATATTTAAAAACAACACGTTTCCTCTAGTAGGAGTCTTCTATTGCTACCATTTCTGTCTTACTGGTGGCTTTGCGCTTTAGGTCCAAGGGACGTAAACTTGTCCTTTACGGAGCCCGCTTTCCCTTCACGAGTTAGTATTGTTAGCCTATGGACCTTTAAATAATCTGATCTGCTCCAAGTTACGAGCTTATTTCTGAGGAAATTAGAACCTGAAATTTTAAAACTAGAGTATCTTCCCGAAAGCACACAGGGAATGCTGGGGGATCCACTGATCAGTCAAACCCCTTCACATATGTGCCATACAGCGGCAGAATGTCGGTGAAACACTTTTCTGCGCCTTTAACTTGTATCTGTGGTGCCAGTATGGTGAACAATTTCATAATTTATACTACTGAATACCTATAGGCAACTTGTGAATATTAAGCGTTTACCCCGCAGTGGCTGATGGACTTCGACATAAATATTCACATCAAATTTTCGTATGCGCCTATACACCCTTGAATGTACTGACCTGCTCCAAGTTACAAATTATTTTTTGCGGAGATATAAAATCGGAAATTTCAAAACTGGTGTGTCTACTAAAAAGCCCACAGGGAATGCTGGGGGACCCAAATCCTCGCAGCTGTGCCATGCAGCGGCAGAATATCGGCTCAGTAGGCCAAATGCATAATCTCAGTGAGATACACACTTTCTGTCCGGAATGGTACTTATGACATTAGGGTTTTATGCAACTTATATAGTCAATCACTTGACCAGCATGGATGGACTGTGGTTAACTTATTTAGTTCTCCAGCACTGAATGAGGGACGCAGACATTTCTCTTGTTACCTGCTCTCCAGGCGATTGCATGTTTGCGTTGCGCTACATTGCCATGGTTTTAGATTGAATAGAATAAACCCACATTTTTGCTTTTATATCACCAGCCAGTTTTGTCTACTCCGACTAAGCATGCCAAAAGTTTGCCCCTCAATCCCACATATACTTAGTCTTCACCTATTTGCGCTGTTAAGAGGCGACAATAATCAGGAAAGCACGGCATGCCTAGTGATCGCAGTAAAATTTTACGAACTCCCAGGAGTCAGTGCGTGAAGTGTTCAGCCTGCAGTCTTCACCTTCGCATATGCACACGTCATTAGGATACAACAGTTTTGGGTGTGTGATCATAAGTGTTTTTACCGAAGTTTGCAGCTTAAAGCTCTTTATTATTAATTTAAATTAATCACTGAGGCAATTTTGTGTTTCTGATTGCGTACCGATTCGCTTACGACAAACAAATAAGACAACCCCTTTTGAAAACTAAGTAGTTATGCCAAATTCACCATTTATACCAGTTTTTAGTACACAGCTCATTTTCTGGGCGAAAATATGTTCCAACAATTTGCTCCGAAAGCTCCATGACAGCAAGTACCCTACAGCCGCCGACAGATCTGCTGCAGACTACGCCAAGCAAATGCGCCTGGTCTACACTTTCCGCAGAGAATATTGAAATGTGGATGCCCCTTAATTAGGCGAGAGCGTTATGAGGAAGTAATTTCCTTAGAACCGGTAACGAAGAAAACAACCGCCTGACTTAAATGGACATCTTCGAAAAATAAAATGATTAATGACTGGGTGAGTCAGAGCCAAATAGGAAGCAGAATAGTGATGGCTCAAGCCGCAGGTGTTATGTGGGCTGATGTTTTGCTGTCAGTGCATGTCTTTTACCCGCTACTAGTAGAAATAAAACAGGATTAAGACTACCTTTCTGATAAATGGGATAGGTTAAAAAACGCTCAAGTAAAAGTCCTTGATATTCCTATGTAATTTGGCTGCAAAACGTCTGTCAGCTAACGGAGGGAGCTGTTCTATATCACCATGTGAAGGAAATGTGTGCGACTTACAGTTTATGAGTCCCGAGTATGTATTTGTCCAAATGGGGTAGGACAGGCCCCTCTCCACCTTGGAAAGTGAAAATAGCCTACATATTTAAATCCAACAGAATGCATTAATCGACAACTACAGAGTGGAAACTGATGCTGGTTATAATAATTGTGTGTGGTACCGCCACAACAGCCACCTGGAGCCTTTAGGACACCCGCGCCCTTGGATCTCCTTGACTTTATTTTCATACCGGGCACTTGTTGGTGAACGAAGAGTGTGGTAGAGGCATTTAATGTCTAATATAACTTAAAAAATCATCCACGCGCAAGTGCTCGACCCTGCAACACCACGCTATGGAGCACACGGTGGACCTCGTCGGAATCAACGGTTGAACTGTCGTGCATTAGAAGTATTTGAAGTTTGTCGCAGTGAGCCAAACTGCCGCTAACTCTGCTTCCCAGAAGGAGCCATACTCGAATTCCTTTGAGCAAGGAAGACGGCTGGTTGAGCTACGAAGCTGTATTCAGATAAGCATATACTTTCGATTTAAAGCCTGCGCGGAGATATCTCATACCATTTGGCAACTTTGTTTGAAGTTGCGAAAATTCCCATTAAAAGATTCAAAAGACGACTTGGCGAGCATACGGGCTGCTTTCGTGCGCACAAAAGAACCTCGTACAAGCTCCGCGCTTAGCTTGGCCAACGGCCGCTTAACTGCTTGCATTCTCCCGTGCCATCTCTGTCCTCCCCCTTCCCCTGGAACGACTCTACCAAACACTCACTGCCAATTATCATACTGTTTCTTATCATATTGTTTCTTATCATCCTCCTCCTATGCACACCTCTCAGACAACCCACACAAACGGACGAATATTATCGATTTCATGTATTAAATTTCTACTACGTTCTGACCTTTTCCTATAACTGTACTGGCCTGAATAGAAGTTATCGAAAGTAGCGCGTATGCTCGCCAAGTCGTCTTTTGAAACTTTAGTTGATTTGAAATTTGCGTAAAATGTGCAATAGGGCTAACTTTAATCTTCGACGATTTATTCAGTGAAGAGTCTTCGTTATCCAAAGATAACATTGGAGTATCATGCATTTTGAATCAGGTGTGCAATAAAAGAGGAAACGGAAAATGTTTCGTGGGACGATGACTTTGGTAACAAAACGGTCGTTTAGGCTATGTTGTTCTTGTTGATAAATACCAACGATTGTGGGACACTCTGTTCATTATGTACTTTAGGATGGAAGACAAGTAGCGTACTTTAAGATTTACTGTGGCTTTAAGATTTCTCCCATGTTATTATGTTGCCATTTTTTACAAAATTCAGATAAAATTATTACTAAAAGCTTCAATTTATGATAAATTTATTTGCAACTCTGATACTTAACCAAAATAAGCATTCAACTTTAACATTCTTTGCTACAACGAGAGAAATCTTCTGATCTTCAAGAGATTATCAAAGCCCTGACTCCCACACAGAAGCGAAACGAAATGTTCCCCCAATTTTCCCCTCTGGAAATTCTGGCCGAAACTCAAACAGCTCCAGCGGTGGACTTTTTGTAGATAAAAACCTCTTTGATCGAATATGTGTGAGGGTAGGGGTTACTCACCTAGAAAATTATTATTTTCCCACGAATTATCTGATTTATTTCGACGCCGAGTGCGCACAACCTTCCCTTTGTAGTGCACTTTCTTCACTGCTGATAAATATTTTTACATTATACTAGCGTTTTTTAATGTGCCATCCAGAAATGAATGTCGGTCTTAAAAAAACCGAAAGTTAGTTTTTTTTCAACTAAACATTACTTGAGTAAACAAATCATACAGCACTTAGTTGAAAACACTTTCAACAGAAATGAAATATAATTTGAACTTTATTCATTAAAAGTAAGGTTTTATTGGAATAGCAGACATTCTTAATGTTGCGTACATCGCTTTTCTGTGGTATTAAATGATTTTATCCCACGTATGTTGTTAATTCATTCTTTTTTACAAATAATCTTAGCGGCAAGTCCGGCGAAGAATTTCTTGGAGTCCGAATTCGTGCATTTTCTTGCCCATCTTTATTACTTTGCAGTAATTCATATTTTTAAGAGGAAAAAGAACGCTTATCCTCCTACTAAATGACTTAAATTCTTCTCACCTCTAGTCAGTGCCGGGTCTGTTTTCCATCTGGTGTGCGTTTGGGAAAATATGACGGCTTTAAGTTAGCAAACGGTTCTCAGCACCCTATTTTCTACCAATTAAGGGTTTCCGTTCATTTCTCTACCGTATTTTGTTTATTCCGAATGTCTACCTTTGTTTTACTCAGACAAACTGCCAATTTATTCAATATTTCGCCCATTCTTCCCCTAAAACTATTTAAATAATCCGAGTATTGGCGGCGTGAATAATTATTAATAATCGTTTTCTCTCCTCTCGCAATCGCTTAGTTGGAAATAGTTTATGGTCATGTAAAATAGATAAGCGAGGTTTTATTAATCTTTGAGCGAAGGCATCCTCTCCTTTTATTAAGAGGCCGTAAAACACGGTTTTTTGACCGTACAATCTCCCTTCTGGTTAAGAAACATCATGAAACTTACTTTATATGTTTAGAAAGAAATTCCCTGCCAAAACCCATTGTCTGTAGTTTTATCAACTTTCAATCAGTTTTTGAAATAATGCACTGCACACCAAATTTTCTTGTAAGATTTCCTTTTGAAACCAGACTAAGCCTTCAACAAAGAGCAAAAAATGTAAGCTTTAAATTAATATTATCAAGATCAAATTTGCATTTACTTATGACAATCTAACCAATAGAAAAGTGACTTCAGGCTAACCTTTGTACTGATGTAATTTACCGGCAGTTCGACCGTCGATTTCGACGAGGTCCACCGTATGCTCCACACCAGGTGGTGCAGGGATGGTGACTTGCGCGTGAATTATTTTTAAGTGATAGTAGCCTTGCGCTGCAGCTACCGCACTCTCTCCTCCTCATCCACCTGAGCCCGGTCTCACGACACAGGCAAGAAGACCGGAGATGAGAGAGGTTGCAGGTGGCTGGCGCGGCTGGAGCCGCCCCTGGGCGTACCACCACACCTGGCTCGGATCCCACAGAGTGGGAGTGCCATAAAGACCACATTAAGAAGGAGCCATTGCAGCCTGACTCTCAGTCCGCCAGTCAGCCACTCCACACAAAACACACATTGGGCTGACCACGCGGTCCGAGTTATCCCGTCAGTTGGCAACCTTCCAAGCCACGGCTTTTAGCGCACCGTGATAGTTTTAAGCGCGTTAGATTGTTTTCAGTGAGGAAAATACGCTGAGCTCTCGATCTTACTCTCTCCCCCACCCCCACAATCAGACCACTGTCCAAGCCGGTCAGTTGTCTGATGCGGAAGCGGGCGCAGCTGCTGGTGACCTCGTCTACGTGTACTACGTACACGACCTGGACCCCCAAACACAAGCACCAGGATTTCACACAACAGGGGGTTGAACGGCTTACATCTCACATGTGTGAGATAGCCAGAGGTCACGTTAAGAAGGAGCCATCGCCGCCTGACTCTCAGACCACCAGTCAGCCACTCCACAAAACACACATTGGACTAATTGCGAGGTCTGAGTGTAATTGTCAGTTGGCAACCTTCCAACCGCGGCGGTTAACGTTATCGCACACTCTTCTCCTCCCCCACCTGAGCCCGGTCCAACGACACAGGCAAGAAGACCGGAGATGAGAGAGGTCGCAGGTGGCTGGCGCGGCCGGAGCCGCCCCTGGGCGTACCACCACACGTAGCTCGGATCCCACAGAGTGGGAGTGCCATAAAGACCACATTAAGAAGGAGCCATTGCAGCCTGACTCTCAGTCCGCCAGTCAGCCACTCCACTCAAAACACACATTGGGCTGACCACGCGATCCGAGTTATCCCGTCAGTTGGCAACCTTCCAAGCCACGGCTGTTAGCGCACCGTGATAGTTTTAAGCGCGTCAGATTGTTTATAGTGAGGGAACATGCGCTGAGCTGTCTACCTCACTCTCTCCCCAACCCCCACCATCAGACACTGTCCGAGACGGTCAGTTGCCTGATGTGGAAGTGGACGCATTGGCTGACGGATCGGCGTACCCATCTTCGCGCACCGCAGCACGACCTGGCCCCCATAACGCACACACCAGGATTCAAAAACTCAGGGGATATGGAGTAGCCATCGCCGTCTGACTCCCAGTCCACTGGTCAGCCACTCGACACACACAGCACATACACTGAGCCGACGGCGTGGTCTGGTGGAAGCGTCAGATTGGCAGACTTCCCAGCCACGGTTTCAAGGAAACCGTAATATACTCTGGTAAATGGTGATTGTGAGGGTGTTGTCGATGTATTGGTGTAGGTAGTGTGCGCTGATGTAGCTTAGCCTCCGGTGGTTTACCGGAGGTTATCGTGGAGGCGCATGTGTCCTAATAGGCCCATGCGGTGTGTAAATGTGCGGGAGCAGTGAGGGCAGTGAAGGCGGGCGCGTCGACTGTATGTCGGAGCCCCAGGCACTGGTTCACCAGCCTCCGTGCGATGAATTCGCAGGTGACCGACCAGGCCGATGCGTGAGTTGAAGTTGCGGGCGCAGTGTGGGCAGGAGAAATCGGTAGAGGCTGGGGCGATGTCATTCATGGTAGTGGGGGTGGCAGGGGCGCTAAGAATGGCAGGAGTGGAGGGTGTGCATGGTGTATCGGTGTTGTCGGCACTGTGGTGAGTTCCGCTGTCATGGATGCGCATGTGACCGAATAGGCCCATGCGATGAGTGAATGCGCGAGGACAGTGAGGGCAGTGGAGGCGACGATCTCTGCTGTGTGATAGTGCTCCAGGCACTGGCTCACCGGTCTCGGTACGATGTATTCGCAAGTGACCGACCAGGCCGATGCGTGAGGTGAATGTGCGGTCGCATTGAGTACAGCTTATGAGAGATTCCCCATCGCTG
This sequence comes from Schistocephalus solidus, assembly GCA_017591395.1. Taxonomy (NCBI): domain Eukaryota; kingdom Metazoa; phylum Platyhelminthes; class Cestoda; order Diphyllobothriidea; family Diphyllobothriidae; genus Schistocephalus; species Schistocephalus solidus. The sequence continues at coordinate 276,037 of WEDG01002492.1, forward strand.
ATGGCTGTGGTGGTGGTGGTAGTGAAGGCGAAGGCGGTGGTGGTTGCGGTGGTGGGGGTAACAGGCGATGAGTAGATGGATGTGGTCTCTATGATGGTAGGAGTAATGGAATTGATGCCAGGAGTGAGGGTGGGGGAGTCAGAAGGAGGGTTGGCAGAATTTGACGTAGAAATTGGAATTGTCGGATTGTTGATGCATTGCGTCCGAAGATGTCCAACCAGGCCGATTCGCGCGCGGAAGATGCGTTGACAGCGCGGGCATGTTGGCAGGGCCTGGGCATTGGCGGTGTTGGTCCGGGGCGTTGGTGACTTTCGTGCCGCTCTTTTGGCCTTGGCGGCGGCGATCCTGTTGGCCTCATAGATTGCTGAACCAGTCTTCACTGATCTTCTCCATGCTGGTCTATCCTGGGTGAGGTCCTCCCAGGTCGCCGTGTTGATTTGCAGTTGATTCGGCGATTTCTTCAAAGTGTCCTTGTAGCGTCGTTTTTGACCTCCCTGCCGGCGAGAACCCGTAGCGACATCTCCGTAGAAAAGTCCTTTGGGTAGTCGCTCGTCGTCCATTCTTACCAGGTGGCCGCTCCATCGCAGTTGCACTTGCCTCAGCATGGCATGGATGCTGAGGATTTCGGTCCGCTCCAGGACTTCCGTGTCCGGGATCCTGTCTTGCCATCTCAGCTTCAGTATTCTGCGGAGGCAGCTCAGATCAAAGTGATTCAGCTTCCTGGCTTGGTTCGAGTGGACTTTCCAGGTTTCCGCTCCGTAAAGGAGTGTCGTCAGGACGACGGCCTTGTACATCTTCAGTTTGGATTTCAGGTGAATACCGTGGCGATTCCACACGGAGGCCTGCAGCCGGCCGAAGGCCTGACTAGCTTTGGAGATCCGTTGGGCAACCTCGTCATCGATTCTCGTGTTGCGCGACATCGTGCTTCCTAGATAAGCGAAGGTTTCCACGTTTTCGAGTTGAGCACCGTTGACATTGGTTCGAGGAGCATTGTATTCCGCGCTGGGTGGCGGCTGGTGCATGACACCCGTTTTGGCTGTACTGATTGTTAATCCAAAATCGGCGCAGCCTTCGGCGAAGAGGTCCATGCTTCTTTGTATGTCCTCCTCCGTCACGGTGTTAAGGGCGCAGTCGTCCGCGAAGAGCAAGTCATGGACTGTATTCGTAGACACGCGCGTTGGAGCCTGCATACGCCGACTGTTGAGAAGGTGCCCGTCAGTTCTGTAGGCGAAGCGGATACCAGGCTACTCATCACGGTAGGCGTCCATCAGCATAGCCGAGAACATGAGACTGAACAGGGTGGGAGCCAATACGCAGCCCTGCTTCACTCCGTTGGTCACTGCGAATGATTCGGATACCGTCCCGTTGTCAGTGACGCGCGCCGTCATCCCGTCAAGAAGCTGACGCACCATGTGCGTGAACCGCTCAGGACAACCAAATTTCTGCATGACTTTCCACAGTCCGTCACGATTCACCGTGTCAAAGGCTTTCGTTAGATCCACGAAGGTATTGTATAGGTGAGTTTGCAGCTCCTGACACTTCTATTGTAGCTGGCGGGCGGCAAAGATCATATCGGTTGTTTCGCGTTGTCGGCGGAAGCCACATTGGCTTTCCGGGAGCAGGCCCTGCTCTAGATGACCGTTAAGACGATTGAGAAGGATACTAGGGTACTTAACACGAACGTAGCAATGGTCGGTTCCACAATAAGTTTAAAAACGGCAAAAAATTAAACCGCCTTTATCCAAAGATCTCACTAAACGCAGAAGATCAATGGTGACTGCATTATAAGGAAGACTTGGTTTGGACCCTCATGCTGTCGAATAGTCTTTATTTGCGAAAAATCCCAATATTAGATTCTGATTCGGTTTGGCTTTTGAGAGCCTTCATTCACAACAGGAGTATTTGCAGGTAATAAGAGTGAAGAGGCCAGTTCAAGGAACTAGTTGCGAAGAAAGGGACATGGTTACCGAAAAAGGAGCTTTTTTAGACTGACTTTTTGGATTCTCACTCGAATCTATCATCAGAGACAGAGTCAGATTTGGGCATTGGATTGCTCTCATTGTTCTCAAAAGATGTAGGTGCTAGGTTACTACATGCCTTGCACAATTGACAGCTGCTGAATGCATCGCGGATGGTTGCACATTGATGTGATAATTGTCTGACCAGCCAGATTTTATAATATGCGATTGCCATGTCAAGGCTGGGTGCCTGTGTGTCAGTCAACATTATCGGTTCCCACGCTCAAGGTACGTGGTTCTATGTGATGCGATGATGGACCACAGTCAAGTTGATAACGGCTGGATTTCATCATCCGTGTGAGCTCTTGGGCGATTTGGCCCGTCGACACTGGCACCAGGAACAGCGGTCATCTGCACGTTATCTGCGTGGTTAACTACTTTGCCCAGACGAAGTTTTAAACACCGAATATGGAGTGGGGATATCGTTGCGACTTTTGCTTGTTTTGGGGCCGGCAAATCATCACTCGAGCATTTCTCGGCTTACCCCAGTTGTCCACCTAGCGGGAATTTCAGCCCCAAAACTTGAATTTGGGAGCTGCCGTCGTTTCTCCTCACTGCTGCGACGTGTTCGGATATTCGCGTATTGAGTAGTCTTCTAGTTCCTCTGACATAGTTGCTTTGTCCACAACTGCGCCAGACCCGATAAACGACACCAGCTGTTCCTTCGGCCTCATGATCTGGCGTCTTATGGTTGTCTTCGACCTGTGTGCAACCTCAACCCCAAGAGGTGTGAGAAGGCGGCTGGCAGCTTTCGAGACATTCTTCATGTACGGGGGAGCTCACCAAAACTTGGGGCTGGTTGCGAACGCACTGCTTTACGATAGCCATTCACTTTAAGTATCCGTCGAAGACATTATAATTCTGAAAGTTTGTCTTCCGGCTCACTGTAGTGTGTCTCCACACGACGGTATAGCAACTGCGTTTGTGATCAATCCGATGGTTTATGTTTTACGTGCGTCGTTTTTGCCACTTTCCTGAATACTTTAGTTTAAGGGCAGCACAATCTTTGCGGCAGACGAGGACATCGAGGGGGGGCAGCGTGTTGTTTTGTTTCTCCTCAATCGCAAATTGCATATCTAGGAAGTTGGCGTTGAGATGTTCTTTGAGTTCCAGTCACCGATCCCGTTCGATGATGGCGAAGGTATCATCCGCACACCGAGCCCAAAATTTCGATCTGTGGTGTCGGAAGACCAGCGACTCCAACCGTTGTAGGACCGTCTCAGCCATGAATCCCGCAATCGGCGAACCTTTTGGCGTGCCTTTAACCTGCTCATGGATTGGTCCGAGGTGCAGTTAGGTGATAAAAGCTTCCAAAGGACAAAAAGCTAGGAGGCACGAACGAGTTGTTTAGAAGATCCAATCAGTAAATTAAAGTTATTTTAATGAAAATAAATGACCTTTATAAACAGGTTGAGTTCATCTGATCGACAAAAGCCAGATAAATTAGGGTAAGATATTGGTGATCAAGCTCAAAATGACTCAGTCTCAGGCCGGTTTTGTGCAAGAGGCGCCCTTTCAGTGGTGGATAGGGTGCTTAGTCACAGCAGACAAAGAATTCACTGAAAGTTTTGCAGAGATCGCCCGTGGTTGGCAATTTTAAGGATATTCAATTAAACAAGGATCTGTACTGAGAGCTGTATTAAGACAATTTCCATCAGTCTGACGGCTCCAATTCCTTTGGTTAGCCACCTAATAACTCTTCCACATAACTGTTATTGCGCTCAAAGCGAGACTGCTCTGAGGTTGTACACGCAAAGTTGGGGATAAGCACAATTCAGAATACGTGCCTACGCAGATACCGCACTTCCTATGTAAATACAGTTGACTTCACCTCATGGTACTTCTTCCTTAAGATGCTGTCGCTCATGTGCCGAAAGAGTGCATTGCATACCTTGCAACGCAACGCTCCGGATGGTGGATTTTCGCCAACATCTCTGGCAGAGACAACCGGATCAGGTACGGGTTTACTGGAATCCGGTGGAGTCCTGCAACATACCCCCGAAAAACACTTCGGTAGGCACAACAAAGCCTTATTTATCACAGCATTTGTTCTTTTGCAAGCTTCAATAGGCAAATGAATGCTTGAGCCCGGTACCGTTATCTGGTTTGAATTTTCAGAGGTCAGTTGATGCCTCCAGTCCATGCCTCTAGTGGCATAGGTCAGGGGAAAAGAAATAATTCAAAAGAGATTTTAAATGATTTCTAACTAAGTTCCTTTACTTGACCGTTGTGGTGTTTCAGAAGACCGTCCTTTTAATCAAGCTTAATAAACATGTCCAACTTTTTGAATACAAAGGGAAAACAGGTTGGAAAAATGTCTGGAAAATTGTTCATTCAAAAGCATCTATACCCATTTAGGCTGGTCTGATCTCTCTTATTGAGGGTATCTCATTAAAGCATTTGGCAGAAGTTATCAGCTGCCACTTTACGGTAAATAATGTTTACATGCAACGTCTTTTCGCCCATCCGTGGGAGTATGCTAGATTTCTATTTACTTCCATAAAAGGACGGAGCAGATGGATGCAGAATGGCAGGAACGTACGGCTTTATTTAAACACTGATAAATTAGTATATTTCATGCTGATGAAAAAAAATTAACTTATGCCTGTTTATCTCAATGCACCTGGTAAAGTAGCTTTGCCGAAGTCTACTACATTTGTGTCCAAAGTTCATCTAACTTTCTCTCCACGACCTCCAAGGCTGAAGTTACAGTAGCTGGCCTGTCTCAAGCAATGTGCTTTCGATTAGAAAAGATTTCGCAAGTAGAAATATTATAGTAGATCTCGTGTAGCCTAATCACATAATATATTTTAATCAAGACAGGTTGTCAGCTTTTGAATGCACTACTTTCCGGACGCCTTTAAAAAATGCGCTGCGTAAACTGGATTACCTGAGTGGCAGAAATTTTTCACACTCCTTTTCGAGGCTCCTATAAATTCCAGTATGGTTTAAAAACACGAGTACAACCATTTTTGTACTGACTTAGTAGCAACAAACGACTTATTTAAATTTTTATATTTCAGGACAAGGTACATTCATGTTAAAAACGGTTTTAAATTACGAGATTTTTAAGGATCGTGAGATGTCCGTTCATAGAATTTGTCCGTGGAGACTGGATTAGAGAGTGAGGTAGATGCATCGCAAGACTGCTGTCACTATAATCCAGCCCCAGTCACCGTCTCTGCACCGCCATGCTGCGGAGCGCAGCGGGAACTATCGTACCTGTCCGTTTTATTTATGTTGTCCATAAACTATCTAAAACTGTCCACATTCATTACAACTTAGAGAGTTTTTTATGACCTATTCCTAAAGTTCAAGAATAATCTTTGATTTTGCTTATACGACATGGAAAATGTGCAGCATGCAGTTCGGAAAAACTAAGCACAAGCGCAATTACAGAGTGGATCCAAATTTATTCGGGAGTTTCGAAAGTTTCTAAACCAACAGATATCCTTAATTCGAGTAGAAAATTTTAAAAGATGTAATTTGCTACCAAATATTTGCAAGACAAAGATATTTTATTCGTCTTTTTATGAAATTTACTTGAATATATATATAGTCAACAGCCAACAGTCAATATGAAAAATTAGAACTGTTTAGGTAGTCAGTTTTTAGTGAGTTGTTTTTCTCCTGTCACCTGAAAGATACCCCTTCAAAATTGAGCATCCCGGCTTGAATTGAAGAAATTGAAATTATGCAGCGTGCAAATCAAGTGTAAAACCCCGCATAGGCAATCATTTTCCATGGAAATCACATTTTGGAATTTTGATTCAAAATTTAATGACATAAGCCAGTTGCTGGCTATATGCTACCCCAACATGTGCCCTCATATACAGAGGCTTGTTATGACACCAGTGCCCAATTCCGAGGCAAGTTTGACTCGAATGAGAAAATAATAAGAGAAAGGCTGTTCAAACACAAGAAAACCATGTGCGATTAGCGGAGATTTCGAGCACATGCCGCACAGTCACCCGATTGAAATTAAACGACAGCTTCTACGACCTTTTCCGTCTGTCAGTTTTTGTAGATCACTTGTAAGCATATCCAGACCCATAATAATATTCTAGGGGTGGATGAAAGAGGCTAAGATATTTAAGCAAACAAAGGCACTCACGGTGGGAGGTATATTATAGGTCGACTGTTTCGAGTAGTTATTTCGCCTACCCATCTTCATAGATTTGAAGATTTTGCTTGAGGCATAGCTGGCCAAATGATCATACCCCTGATCAGGAGATGCCGGCCGTTGTCTGCTGTCTTTAGTGCAACTGCGGGATATGCAACTATGTTGGGCAAACCAGCCGATGCTAGAAACAAAGGCATGAGCGTCAGTCGGCCGTGGGACGATTGGATCCAAAGTCAGAGGTATGTCACGCAGATGGGGCACGTCTTCAACTTTGACGCCGCGGAGACGGTGGGCCGAGGCGATGGTCATATAAAATGGCAGATGCAAGAAGCTTGGAGGTCCAGCAACTGCCCCGTCAACTGCTACAGCAATTCCCCCCCCCCCCCATAAAGTTTTACGAAGCCTCTTGACGGGGGAGGGCAGTCATAGCACAGAACAGTCGGGGCCGCCAATTATCTCCGCGGCCAGCACGGGCGGGGGCGACCAGGTCACAATAAAGTACGGGCGGATGCGGGGGACGTTGGCGGGCCACGCATCAAACCAAATGTGCCATATGACAGGCAAATCAAGGCACCAGAGAGTTAAATGTTTGAGTGAACCCAGAGCCGCTATCATACAATAGTTGGAAAGATACGAAAAAACAGCCGAATCTAAGCGTTCTCTCGATAGCAGTCATCGAGCGACAACGACGGGAAGATAGCAAAGCAGGCTCTCGAGAGGCGTGTATTGTGATCGATTCGCATGCACTTTGAAATGATGTGAGGGTGAACAACAAATATATATCCAAACTTTTACGAAGGGTTTTGCTAAAAATTCATCTTGAGGGCACAAAGTCAACGTAAACTATTTCGGTTGAACAAAAGCCGTTAGCAAGCCCGAAGGGCTGGAGCTTTGCAGCAATGTATGTGACCTTGAAGCAATGATTTACGGCTTCATCTGAGATGGGTTGACAACCGAGTTTCGCTTTGGAGGTATACGATTCTATGATGGAAATATTATATTGACTGTATAAGAGATTGAAGTTCCCAGCCGTGTTTGTACAGTTGTCTGGAGGTCAGAAAAGGAGAGTGATTTTTCTTAATGCAAACGTTCAGAGTTTGTGCTGTGTGGATGTGGTGCAGATGCATCTATTTCTGTCAGGATCAAAAGTTACCATTTAAAAACCCGAAAAGCGTTTAACTGCATTCTCTCGTCTGTATGACAGATCTCTCTCTGAAGTTGTCAAAACTTCAGAGTGTCCAGGATAGTTCCTCGCATGGGATCTTGTATAATCAGTTAAAAATTAAAATTTTTGCTTTGGGTATTTGGTAGGAGTCACTTAATTGGTCCCACCGGCAGGACATGAGAACAGGAACTGCCCGTAATACAGGTGACTTTGCGCTATTTTCTCGGGAAATTAGGTTGAGAAAAGGGCTAGGACTAAGGGTAGAGTCAGGGATAAGAATACGTTTAGGGTTAAGGTTAGGGTGGAGTTCAAGGTAGGATTAGAGTTTAGATAAGGGTTACGGTTAAGGTTTGGGTTAAGGATAAAGTTAGGACAAGTGACCTGCCGCTGAAAGGAATTCCAACCCAGCATTTTTCCGACATTATTTTAGTTATGTCCTGTAAGCTCATAAAATCCTGTTTCTGTCACCTGTTTTAGACGTCAGACGAAATCATTTCTGCACCAATACATTCTACTTCCTATCCTTTCACGTTTTACCCAATTTATGATAGTGTTTAAGACACCGGAGTGAGCCCGTAATTGCTAAGGTTCAAGACGAATTATATTAACACAGTCTGTAAAAATATGTGCCTAAACCTTCCGCAATTCCCATCTAGGAGTGTACCTTTTCGGGATTACTAAGTAAAAGCAAATTCTTCCAATCAGTATCTTATCCCTTCTATATTTAGCTGATCATGGATATAGTAGGGGCAGAAAAACCATTCAGTTACTTCTCAAAGTGCAAAAATGAAAGGCTTCTCTGTCCCTCATTCTTCGCCTCTAGAAATAAGCCTACACACTAGGAATTTGGATTGGTTTCTTGGGCAGTATTCATCCATTTCAGATTCTGCAGACGTAACCACACTTCTCTTCTTTTCAGGCCTACTTGAGGGTGCACAGATACGAGCCTTTTCACAGGCCGAATTCCGACAATCACTTTTACGACGCACGTCTGGAAAACGTATTACGGCATACGACGGCAGTCGATTCCTTAGTCAGCAAAAATCCTTATCTCAGGGGAAACCGATTCTGACAGGTAAGCTAAAAATTAAAAAAACAAACCGTTTTTTTCCACGAATCATGCCTGAACTTGCGTACAATTTCCTAGCTCGCTGTCCTTATTTTACTATTCAAAACCAAGTAAGCTTTTTTCGTCAGCCAATAAAAATTTTAGTCTTAAAGCCTCCAATCACATTTTTACGCAAAAAGCTAACAGTAAGCATTTTAACTCATGAGGTTTAGAGTATTCATGACTGCCTCGTTGCCCTAATAATTTAGGCAAAATAAATAGTGAAGCTTATGTTATTAACGGTGTAGAGTGCCGGGGTTGTTGGATATGTCCGAAGGACCTTATGCATTGCATTTAATTATTTATTTATTCAATTATTATTAATTATTAATTATTTAATTGATTATTGATTTAATTATTATTATTTTTATTATTATTAATTGATATTCCTAAGTTTTCTGATTAGGATCCTAGCGCACTTTTCAAAAAAATGTATAAACATAACAGTTGTTTCAATACTAACGTTGTCGCAGTCTCATTAGAAATTGGGATGACAATAAACGAAATCGTTCTACTCACAGAATTAGTGTTCAATATCCTAAGCATTATTTAATCGAGATCACCAGCACAAAATGGAAATGAATTTATCTTGATATAATTATAATATTTGGCGAAATTCTAGTCAAGCAAAATTTCAGCATTGGCGCGTGACTCTTAGTGACAAATTTAGGCAAGTTGGACCCTATGCTGAGTTTCCAAGTAAAATAACAATTCAAAATGGAATTTTCAGTGCATTGATATACAGATTGATTATCAGAGTATAATTGGATCGGTTTGATTATTGTTATGGACAGCCGATGGCTTGGAACATAATTTAGTAAGTGCACTCAAAGGACTAAGCAAATTACCGATCAAGTTTAACGTTCTAAGCCATTTGTAAAAAATTGGCCGATTAATCGTGACTCTGTGTGTCACCTTAATTATTTTCTCAAAGAACTTTTCGTGAACCCTCTGAGATAATACAGGGGCGTTTACAGTTCCTGGGATGGAATAGAATAGAGAAAAAAATATGTTGCTTTTTATGCCTAGGCTTTTATCTGTCGAGAGAAAAATTAGCCTTTCGATGGAAACTCTAGGAGTCACTCGTTTCCACCGCTATTAACGGCGGCAAAAAAACGTTTATAAAATGTCTACTGAGTGATATAAGTACGCCTTTTAGTTTGATTACATCTGTCCAAGGAGTCTTAACGTATCAACTACTCGGTGATAGGACACAAAAGATGCAATGCTCTTAAAAAAACTTATTTCACATTATGATGAAGTCAATGAGGTGCGCAGTTTTGGTTAACGCCGACCAACCATCTTCACTCTAACCAAATGACTTGGCTGGGACTCATCTAAGCATAGATAGAAAAATCGAAATGTAAGTCAATAATTGCATCGAACTGGACTGTTTGCGCAAACACGGAATGTAGAAAGACTAGTTAAGAAACAAGTGTGAAATAAGAAGCAGGTAAATCAAGAAATTGATAAAAAAACAATAAAAATCCTAAAAAAATGAAATTCGAAAAGCTTGCCAGTCCAAAATTGTTCACCAGTTTTTAACTGGACATCGAATTTAAAATCTGGTGTCGAACAATATTTTTCACGTGTAGATTTGCAGTTCCTTGCTCGGGAGGGGCCCAATTCTTTCATAGGAATGTGCTGATGTCGTAAGCTCATTTGTGTTGCGTAATTCGAATGTAAACCACAGGTATATAGGTAGTTTACATTTCAGTTCCCTCCTCTTCAATATTTGTCACTTTTTGAGACACTCGTCTGCGTTCGTCCGCACGCATCTTTTATTTGGGAAAAATTTGTACCTTGATGGTGTTTCTATATTCAAAACAATACGATTGATAAGCAAAATGGCCTTTCTGGTCGGCTTTCATATCAGTCTGGTTATTTTATTACCATAGCTGCTGATCTTATAAGTTTTAAAGGCTATATTTGCCTCAAACTGCTTGGGAAATTCATGTGTGACGCGGTTTTTTGGTGCAAAACTATTACAAATGGAGCCAACCTCCCTCCGGATGGTATTTTTCTTAGGCAAGAGTCTTCCTTTGCATTGCAAAGAGCCCCGCTGGCATTCGGTGAGACATAGTTTGATCGTTGTCAGGTTTATACGCCCTGCTTTCACGTCAGCGAAGTGATCTGTATTGTCTTTATTGGAGGCATTAAATCATTACGCGTACTGAAAATGTCTGTTTAAACCCCCGTAAATACTGGGGAAGTAAATTTATTATGATATTCCCCACATCTGTTCTACCTACCTCCGAATATGGCTAATTATGTTGGCAAAAATCACTCGAATGTTCATATGTAGACAGGATAGTTCTTTGTTTGCTGATTTTATGCATGCTTTATGCTCCAGATTGGCAGTAACGTTAATTTAGGGCGGTTTCACTGATCTTACAAGGTATGGAGTAGAAAGTGATTATGGGCACCAGGAACCATCTCCACGGTTATAGTAATGGTTATGTGCATTTGAGCCTAGAATATCCATAGGATGTATTTAGCACAAGATGTGCTATTTTGAGCCATGGGTAAAGTAGAAAAAGGTGTAAAACTGAAACGCTCGCTCTCTTAAAGTAGTATATTTCGGGAAGCACCTTCTTTTATATGAAAAGGACATAGAGCGTTAGAGCATTTCATTTCTAATCAACAGGTTTCGGGTACGAGCTTCAGGTCGTGCAGCTCTTGGGGTTGGGTGTGACTGGATGATGATGGATACCAAGCCAAAATGGCCATTTCAGTCTCCCTTGTTTTTTTCGGCAATGTCATTCTTCATAAAATGAAGTTTTTGTTTATTGTTTTCTATAAGACGTGATTCTTTTCATTCAGTCCCTGAAAATTCATGTCACATTTACTCACGAATCAAACCCCTCTATTCACCCAAGTGAAGATTCCATAGGAGATGGGAATATGATAATCAAAGAGTCATATGATACACTGCTGTAATTAACTTGTGATCGTGTCTCGTACCATTTTAAAAAATATTTCGGACCTATTGGAAACCTTCTACCGATTTCTCGCGAGTCTACCTTCTTAGTCCAGTCTAGATACTGGAAAAATCGGAATCTTGTAAACTTTTGTGGCATCGTTTTTCAGCTCAAATGACTTCACTGAAGGAGTCCCTGTCATGCAGTTTCACACGTTCAGCTTCGGTTCTTGGTCGTAAAAAATAGCGAGTAGTAATAAACGTTTGCCAGTGGGGTGCAAGTAGCACCTATAAAGGCGCCGAAACCCCCCCAAATATCAAAAATCACCCAAAACTTTGTTCAGCTAACCCCGAGCTCTAGCATGTGCATGAGCGAGAGTGAGCGTGAACTTTGGGCTCAGACAAGCCATTCTCCCCCGAAATGAGTGGCGGCTGCTTGCTTTGGAGTTTGGCCAGGGCAAGGTGATCTCATACGTGCGTAGGGCACCGTTTCTCAAACGTCAACCCGGTAAATCACAGAGAAGACCGATCAGCTAGAAAGCCGCTGCATGAAGCTGGCACGTCAATGAGCCCGCTCAGACGAGAGAGAGCGTCAGTAATTTAGTATCAGACAAGCAAGCCGGTCAAGCAGTTTTATATGCACAAGAGAAGGGTGTGGGTGGACTACTATGCGACTCTTGAGAGAGTCAAAAATGCGAATGTGTCATTTAACCAGATGAGTCCCGTCCGCAAAGTCCACAACGTTTGCAGCCGTTTGAATGCAGTTGGCTACCAGCCAAGGAGATAATGCTGCGATTGCATGCTATACCATTCGAGGGAAGTTGATCTGGTTTTATACAGAGGGGTACTAGACACTGAAGTTTGGCATTATTTAGTTATCTCTCACCAGGCTGATGACGGTAAACCGAAAAGGAGAACTCCGGTCATCTGGCGGGCATCGAGAATAAACCCCAAGTCACAACGGGACGAGTAAGCTCAGGAAAAAATCGGTGAGCGCCAATGCAACTTTGTGAATATTCCCGATCGAAACAAAGAAGACAACGAGCCCCTGGCTCAATGGTTAGTGCATTGGACTTCTAGCCAACAATTCGCGGGTTCGAGCTTCGGGTGATAAAACGTCTGGGGTTGAGTATGACTGGCTAGCGGTGGCTCATAAGCCAGAAATGGTCATCCTAGTCTCCCTTATCATTCTTGGTACTGGTATTCTGCCTAAAATAAGGTTTTCCAAGAAACGAAGGACAGACTGATTTGTATCCTGCAGGATGTTCCAAAATGCCTAACGTCAAGCATACTTTTTGTTCAAATTCCAAACAGAGGCCAGTGTCCTCTCACTGCCTTCATCAAGCTAATCCTTGGGTCACACATTTGCTAGGCATATATCCCAGTTCCTAGGAACGATTTCACTTTAAGTGCACCCTCAATACCGGGGAAAACTAGCTGCGCTGAAAACCAGTTTAGATCATCTCCCAAAAAGCATTAATAAGATCCCGATATAGGGCTGGATTTCCCAGTCTGAAACTCACTTTCTTCTCTCTATCTTTGCTTTCAGCCTCCGTCGAAAGTCTTCCCAGGCAGAGCGGTCGTTCGAGTGTCGAGAGGCAAAAACGGCAGTAGGTTTTAAAACGACAATTGTTTCTTTTTGTTATAGTTGTTCGGCAAGGTGAACAAAAAACGCCTTGTGTTCTCTAAAATTAGAATTATGTACTTGAACTCCTTAGCGCAAGGTCCTCCCACCCATGGGGATAACTTGCATTATTGTTCTGCTGTTAAGTTAGTGAAACCACGCCTATTCTCCCGAAGGCGTCTCACCCCGTCTATACGCAGGTCATTTTAAATTTGTCCTCAGATTACAAACCGTGGCCACTGCCGTTTCGCGAAGCAATAGTCTGCGTATGGAAGAAGCCCCGTGGCAAGCTTTTTATTTCCTCAGAAACTCATTTACATTCATTTATGAGGACATTTTGAAACATTAGAGCAGGTACTAGAAATTCCCGTGGAAAACGCTCTGGGGCCCGCTAATGAGCCCTCTCGGCGAAATATCAGCTCGGCCTTTTAGCAACCGCCTGTACTGTGTTAAAGGCAAATACATCAGTACTGATAGAAGCCATTGCCTGAAGGAATTAATAAATACCTAATGGTTTGCCATTTTTTATGATCTGAACATGCAGATTAATTATACATACAGGAATAGACGCGCACCGATCTATTGGCTTCCTGAAACGAATAAGCTCCGTATGGGTGGCAAAGGTCACGAACAGGCAACCAATTACCAGACCGAAGTCGATCAAGTTATATATAAAGAGATTAAGTATACTTTCCGAGACAGAGACAGAAAATTTTAGGTTACTGGATTAGCTGACTTCAATCTCTTTTGCGTTGTCCAGGACGGGAAAAGACCGTGGCATGCTACGCAGAGCAGTTACGACGGCTGGACTTCCAGAAAGCTCACATAGCAAGCTGGAATATGGTACTCAACATGACTACAAATTTGGTTCGAACGCCTCAAACCGAGCCAAGGAGGCAGGGCACTTGTCATCCATAAATCCGCTAGAGGAAGATGAATTCAGTGCTCCTGCCAATCCACTTCTGGCCGCAGCTGTTGCCACGTCGCTCTACGGATCAGGTAATCGTAAACTTTGTTATGCACACAGACATAAGATCTGCTAAAAGAGCGTAAAGTTAGAATTAAAATACATTTTTGTGTGGCTAGCGCCAAGTACCTACAGATATACCCTCAAATTCATAAAGAATGTCAATGATCTGAATCTTAACGTCATGGTGGGGTTCTCCATACACGTCTACTCAGTTGCTACAAACTTCCCCGTCACCGAGACAATAAATAACCTCTGCGAAGTCCTATCAGCCAAGCAGCAGGAAAATGGAGTTCCGATTAACACACTCCAGGAATTATTATCAAGATTCACATTCAATACACATTTTTAGACAGCCATCTGTACAGTTAAATAGACGGTGTTGCAATGGCTCTCCTCTCTGACATTTTTTTCCCGTGTGTTCGTGGGAAAGCCGGAGTAATTTCAGCTAAGCGATCAGATTCAGAAGCGAAGACGTTTCAGTCAATACACTGATGATGTCTCTCCAATCGCTACTATAGAAACCGGCGTAAATGCCCTCTTAACTTCTTTAAAGTAGGCACATTCCTCAATAAAATTCACATTGAAGATGGAAATGGCGGGTTCGCTGCTTTTGATAAACGTCCTTTTAAGCAGCAGATCTGACGTTCACGTCAAAAGTAGCATTTATCGAAAGAAAACCTGGTCTGGACAACGCACGGACTGCAGAATTTTCGTACTCTTCGACTAAAAAACAATCTAATCTTTTGTTTGGTGCAAAGGGCTAGAAAAATGTTTATGGTAGACTGCATCAAGGAGGAGCTTAGAAGTATCCAGGAACTGATCCGCTAGAACGGGTATTCTGACAGGTTCATTGCCAAGAATATTGTCGAGTGTCCAGTAAAACCCACCACATGGATTGTCAAACGGAAAACTCCATCTCTCATAGTCCACTTTAAAGGCCACGTGGCGTGTGAAATCTTACAAAAACGCCTTTTAGTCAGGCTTCTCACTTACCTGCTCTATCGTACGCGGTTGAAAGCAAGAATAGGTTGTCATCCTCGATCACCTAAATATGCACGTATTGCTTTATTTTTGTCGCGTCGACACCTATCAAAAGGAATACAAGAACATCTCCCGGTTTGGCTGAGAACGGGCGTAATTAGAAGCATAACTAGCACCATTCTCGCAAATTTCGTTGATTCTCTGCACCGTGGAAATACCGAAACAGGACAAAAATTGACTGCCAGGCCATTCTTTACACTGTGATAGGGAAAATATTCTTTAAATACTGCAATAAAGCATGGACCATCAACATATTCTAAATTCTCAGTCGAAACGCCACACTGAGAAAAGGATTAAAAAAGCCCTGTCTAGGCATCGGCCCGTGGTCGCATGTATGACACAGCGGTTGTTCAAACTGGCACTCTGTGATGGGGGAGAGCGCATATCCAGTTCCTTAGTCACCAAGAGTATTTTGTCTGACTGGTTAACAGTGGACTTGATAGGAATTCGCTTGGTTCCGTTTCTCTTTATCAGCCTAAATTAAATGGCCCGGCAAAGCTAGACTGATCTTTTTTTAAAAAAACGAAGAGAATACATTACCGATAGAAAAGTACCAGCCGATATGACAATATTTGGGCGAGGATGCTTAGTTTTGTCAGGGCAGTTGGATTTGAAACGAAAGAGCAGAAAAGGTATCGCAGATCAATTAGTCTTATATCATAATGAACTTACAAGGCTGGGGAGGACCGCAATTACTGTCGATTGCCCATACTGGAACTCTGGAAGCTTTACCTAGACGGTGATTCTAAGAATGTGAAGGCAGTAGTAAAAGCTACCAGGAAACCAGAAGTGTTAAATCTACATTGTAAGCATTCCTTTGACTTCGTCTTTACTTTACATTTTTGAAATCGGCAACAATGAAACGCCACCAATGCACTAAATGGGAAAGTCAGTAGCAGGTTAATTGCTGAAAGCCTGAATGCTTACACTTAAATGCGTTGCAATCAAAACCCAGGCCTGATTCTTAGTCATAAAAAGTGAATCTACGTGCCCGAAACTCTATCGCTAAATATGGGCGTACTGGGCAGACTCACAAATCCCACGCGCACGGTAATTAACCTAAACCATTTTCTGATTATTAAGTCATGCTTAGGACAACAAGCCCAGGTAGGTTAAGCGTTCGGTAGCTTTTGAGCGCCGGATAAAGGGGTTAAATTGGCGAAACGGCTTTGTCATCAGCATGTACAGTGTAGAAAACTGGGAAATTCCATCAACACCAGAGGCCCTTTCCTGTTGGTCCACCAGTGCAGCCGAGATAACGGTGGTAGGGGATGCTTATGGCCTCGGCGTAACCAAATGGCTATCAAAAAACCCGGCGAATTAAGGCGCAAAAGTTAACTTAAATGTTCACGAAGGGGAAGTATAGAGGGGCGAGACAGGACGAACTCGAGAAGTCACAGTATGCGATGCTTTAAAGTGCTTTCCTACCTACATTCGGAAGCTTTAATCGAAAATCATTGATTCAGGCATATTTTCTGAAAAAGTGGAATCCTGTTTTTTTGTGATGTGGCACTCCAATTGTAGTTACTGTCTCCTAGTTTTACGATTCTGCGTTCTGAACGAATAGATCCTCTAATACACATGAGAGCCATCAATAGAGGCTGAAAAGGTCATGAGACAGTTTATTTGTCGGTTACGTAAGTACCTAATAAGTTGTTAGTAATCCGAGTCACAACAGAAGGTTTGGGTTCCCCAGTTGAATACTCTGACACTTAGAGTAGAAGGCTTTTTCACTTGATAGGTAACGAGCGTCGACAGGTGGCCAATAATTTTTGTCAAAGGTTTTCAATAATTGGCATCTTATAAGCTAGTTTCCTTTCAGGTAGACTTTGGTTTCGACAGCTTTCTTCGTATGGCAGGTATTACTGCAGCCCGAAATGGAGGTAGTTACGTGTGCTCGAAGAAGAACTGATGGGGTATGCGCACGAAAATCATGCTCCTTTCGGGTTTCAGATTTCAGAGCAATGTGCGCAAAAGGGAATTTGTTACAGTAACGAAGGTTGGAATCAAACTCTGTGCTGGTTGACTCATTCCAAAACTGCTGGTTTTATACAATGACGAAACCTTGATACCGTCGTTAAGTGAGCCCGCTGCTAATCCTCACGTTGGAGGCTTCCTTTTTTATAAATATTTTTAAAGCCGTTGGTTGGATAAAAAAATTCGCATTTGAAGCCTTTTATCCATGCATATATGTGCTTAGTTTTTTACATTCTTCGCAAATAAATGAACGACCTAAGCATATATACTTTGGCCCAAACCAACCGAACCGGTTATACAATGAAAATCAACTCCACGTGCTCACTAGCGTTTACCTCAAGGAGGCGTCGTTATACGTTATTTCCTCTTTGGGGATGTCTACCGTTGTTTAAATTTATACTCGGTATTTTTACGCGACATGTAACTCGATACACCTATATGAACGTCTGTTTTCGAAATTTCATGAACAGACAGACATTGGGCAAGGAACCAGGCACCCTCCCGTATTTCAGGCGATCTTGGGCTAGATACCATGGGACAGCTATTATCTTACCCTGATAATCAGTCTAAGTTAAACCCTAATACTAACACCCGTGGAATTCGGAGCAAGGTCACCTGTAATACGAGGATATTTATTCCCCTGTTCTACCCCAGACAGACATCAAAAATTCGTGTTAGGTCCCAAAAAATTTGTCTAGTATTCCTGTTTTACGTGGTTAGCGGGGATAACTGACCTCACTTCTTTACTGACAAATCATGTTCATGTATGCATGCAGACGTGAATGCTTACATTAAACCTACAAATCATGCTGCGTTACGGCACCGGAGGAAAACGTTCAAGATCCCATTATAAGCTGGGGGTCTTCTGTAGTCGATTAGTACGTAACTTGCATTTGGAGCTTCTACAGGTATATTTCGCAGAGTTTTGGCACCTCGTAATGTAGAGAAGTGTCCGAGAAATCGTTAGCTCTTGCATCTGGTTAGAAGTTATTATTTCGATTTCATTGAAACTGCATTTCTCCGCACATCAACCTAAACAATGTTTAACGCGCAGGCTTTACGAAAATATTTTTAAATGTATTGTAGCATTTGCTGTAAGTTTGAAGACAATTTGGCAAGCGACATTGAAAATTTTCGGAATTATGTTTTTAGCCTTTCGAAATAACTTATTTGACTTCCATAGATGCCTATCTATACCGAATGAGACTGAATGGGTGTGGCGACAATGCCAGCGAATACCGATCTGGGAACGAAAGCAGGGAATACCTTTTGGCTCAATCTGCAGCCAAACGTATGATATTGTGTTAGGTGCAATAAGGAACTCGACTGGCTTTGTTAAATCTGTTGCTGAATTGAGGAAACGGTCTCAAAACTGTAGATAAAAAACGTAATTTCATCTATAAAAATCTTGGCTCCCTTTTCACATAAAGTTGATGGGATGCTTGATTTTCAATAAGTGGAGTAGGTGTCCACCGCTTTGATTAGCTTGCTGGACGCATTCATATCATCTGGCAGCCACATAAGGAGTACTTGTAAATCAGCAGTAGTATTAACAGAGGCAAGAGAGACGGGTATGGTAATTTAAGACTTTGGATTCCAGATTCGGATAATGTGTTCTGTGAGCAAAGTTTTCGGGTTCAGGCACAAGACAATTCAAACTCTGATTTATAGTTTGACTGGCGGTAGCTAGCAAACTGAAAATGACCTCGAGCCTCGGGTGGGGCATTACGTGGGTTTAGGTATGAAGGCTAATGAGCCAGAAATGGTGCTTCCAGTCTCTCTTGTCTTCGTCGGCATTGCTCATCTGCCTTTACTACTAGCAGTTGTGCAGCTGCTTTCGAGGCTCCAGCATGACCTCCAAAGCAGAGCGGGGCGAGTAAGTTCCGTTGGCGATCGGTGAGCGTTAATCAACGAAATCCTAAACTTCCTTATTTTTGTCTATATCCCTTCAACATGCAATAGATTTACTATCTCATGAAACTTCGACTGAAATTCTGAAATGTAATTTTAGTTCCAAAAATTTACTTAAGTAGGGTGATTAAATTCATGACTTTGCGGCATAATCGCGAGAAATTTCAGTCACATCAGGATGCCGGCTTTCAAACGAGCTTCTTTCCGATCGTCTGGAAAAATTACACTACTAAAATGACTACTTATGTAGAAGAATATTTCTTGTTTCTTATCGAGGCCTTTATAAATTTAACTATATTTTTAGAGTAACCATGCACAAATATATCCTTCCGTTATAATCATTTGTTAGAAAATGTAGTCTTCCGATTTCCAAAAATCCATTTACTTGCAAAATTTTCTGAGACCATGAAATGTGCACTCATCAAGCATCGTTTCTGTCAATCTATTATTGCTGCTTACAAAATTCACAACATGGTCCAGGTTCATGGAAAATTCTATGAGCAATATTCAACCCTTTCCTAATATCTTAGAGGCATGTTTATTTTCCTGATACAAAATAGATACAGCATGTATTTTTGAAAACCTGAATGCAAGTTTAATGCAGGTAAGGGTTAAAACTATTTAAGAAACGATATATACCCTTTTTCAAGTATAAACTTTCAAGAAGACGTACTTGACTGCCAAATGAGTACAAGAAAAATATTTTATTGCATAATTTCTACAGTGAACCGTGCACGTATTCCCCCACCCTCCTCCCACTCAGAGAACCGTCGCAACTCTTTACCCATCCCTTTGACGCATAGGTGCTCTGTTTGTGTTATATCATGACTCCAAAAGCGCTAGTATGATAATCCCGCTTATCCGTTATCCGTTTTATCTAGAAATGGATTAGCGTTCCCAGCTTGGCAATTATGATTGTGCTCGCGTTTTATCCACCCTATATTCTTCGTCATGCCGGCAATGCTGCATTGACTGTGCTGACTGATATTTCTGCTAAGTCGGTATGTCGACCTCCCCCGGTCCACGATGCCTTACGGTACTGTCTGGAACATGCGGATCGAATATAAGCAAAATTATATGCTACAACTGACGGAGCGATTTCCAGCGGTTCAGCGACCGACGTTGCTGACCAAGCCGAAAAGGAGGACAGGTTGACATGCAAGAATATCGTAATTTGCTGGAATAATTGGCAGTAGGTATACTTCTCCCACTCTTGAAAAATTACTACTATGGTACGTTCAAGTAAGTGTCAGTTAGAAAAAAAACAGGTCATTATAGTCATTATTGCAATGGCTGAACTACAGTCATGACCCGAAACCCAGATCACATGAGTAGGAGGGCCATCTCCGTGCGCTCTATAAATAGCAACTTTGTACTGACCGTTTGTACCTAGTAAGTGTCCAATAGCTTCACGCTTCAAAACTTCATATGGTTCACGCACGTACTCAAACGATCCCTTTTGATTTTTAAGGTACAGAACACGATGAGGGTGACCGTGTATTCATTACCCATTTACGATTGACTGTTTTCGGAACTATGCAGATAAATTCAGGTTTCGATTGCAGCTAAAAATCAAAGACAAACTTCCACCGTCAGTTTTATGTCAGGAAATTTTCTTCTGTAATGTTTCGTTATGTTTGTGATATCCAAATTTCATTTTTCACACTTACCGTGGATTCAAATGTAAGTGTAAGCCTTAAATAGATTTTTAGTGATCCAAAGACCCATATCTGATACTTTCCTTGAGGATGAATTCGAGATGGAATCCGAAATGTCATGCGAATAAAGCTCTTGTCCCAGCGATCGCATCTACTTCTCACAGTTGTTTATTTTTTTTATTAGCCACCTAAAAATGCTAGAAAACAAACTGGAAGAGTACACCATGGCACTTAGTTTGTTAAATTAAAACAAAAGGAGAAGTAGGTGGAGCCGTAAAGCCCTCATCCGCATGACCCAGTCTTACGCTGGATTCTCTAGAAAGGCGTCTTTTTCGCACCCACTGTCAAAAATACCAACACCGGCAACTTAGATCTTGTAGATTTTGCGATGCTCATGCTACCATGGTTTTTATTTCGTTTTCAGCTGCACCCTATACGCAAGTTCGCGAAAAGGCACAGGAAGAGGTCGATGATCTAATAGGAATCTCTCAACCACCCCTCGATGTTTCGACCGCCTACAGACAGGAGAAATTGGGTCACTTTACTTCAGTTGTTGGCTTCGCTGGGCCAATCCACAAAGACCGAAGCTCAAAGCAGAAATTCGAAAGCATTCCACTGGCTGGTCTTTCCACTCAACGCCATCGCAACCACTCCTCCGCGCTTCCAACACCATTGCCCCCTGATGTCCCTTCGTCTGCCACCACAACAGATGGGGATACTCAGAGCGCTGGCCAGTCCTCCGCCAGGGATCGCAAGGACTCCGATTCAAAAAGTTCTTTGCTCAAACAAGCAAAATTCCAGTATGTTTAAGACCGAAATGCAGAGAAAGTTCTTCACTCCTCCGCTGCTGTCCATTCCGCTGCTTGAATTCTTCAAGCAGCCCGAAACCTTCCAATGCGCTTTGTGTTCTTTTGATATTTCTTCAAACAGAGAAGCTTACCTTCGCTGAGCAAGAGTTATTTGTTCATTTCTCCTACTGTTAGTACAGTCCCTTTGTAGTACGGTTTTGTTTTGGCTAAAACATCTGCAACAAACTCAAGCAAAGGGGGCGTGATGATGCAATTGTTCGGGAGTCGAACAGGAATTTGCCCGATCGATTTTCACACCTACGGCCATTATGAACCTCGAGTGTTATCAGGGAAATTCACCAAGATTCATGCATAATGTTATCTAACCATTTAGCTCTTGAGCACCCAAGCTCCGAGTTCGCTGACATCCCAGTCTGCTGGAATCGCTGGCTTTGGACGACCGAGTCCTCAGTAGAGGCGAAAAAGGGGCAGGACTATAGATGGGCAGTGACACTTCCCTAACGTAGACTAGGAGCCAGCATTTTACTGGCGATTTATTACGGTTGCGAACACTTTTCCATGTGAATTTGTGCATCCGGGAGTCTGATAACAAGTTACTAGATTTTTACTGCCAAAGAAAATTCATTACTGCATGTATCGGTATGATTTGTAGGGAAATGCTAGGCTCCCCTTACTGTCTTTGAGGTAATGAGGATGATGGCGAGCGATCAAAACTGTCAAATGGTCTAAACCCTGCGGTGCATCTGATAAGATTAAATGAAATATGACGGCATTGCAAATGACTTGACAACGTCTTCGATACTACTGTGTGCAAAGATTTTCTGACTGGTCATTTTGAAGACTGCTAAAATTACTCAGCTGCCACCAGACTCCCGATGTTCACCATGTATAGTATAACGCTGCTCCCAGCGATCCTCTAAAGCTGGGTTTGTATAAAACCCAATCCAAGCTTCCGTGCGCCATTGAAAGTGCACTCTTGTGAGAGAATAAAGAGTCTTGAACGCCAGCTTTGTAGTTACCGTCGCGCTTAAATAAAACCTCATTGTAATGTTGTCTGAGTAATCACTAATCTATTCAAAAAATGTAATTACGACAAACAAATGGCGAAGTAGATTCCTTTATTCATGAAATGTCAACAGAAATTTAGAAATGTGTCTTCGATCTAAACAAATCACTTAAGCAGGATCGTCGTATTGATTATAGGTCAGCGTAATCACAAGGTATTTTTGTCACGCTAGAATGCCGACTTTTGAATAAGCTTCTTTCTGAGCTCCCGAGAAAAACATACTTTGTTAAAAATGGCTGCTTAAAAATTATGCAATTTCCTCAATAATTTTCGTGCTCATATTAATTCAAATATATTTTACAGAACACACGCACAAAAATATTATTCCTTGTAATGGTTTGATAGCAAATTTCATCTTCTTCAAACATTTTACTTGAAGAAATTGTATCTTTCAGTTTTATAAAAATTTATAATTACGATATGTTCAAAACCCTTGAAATGTTTTCTATCATACATCGTATCCGTCATTTGTATTATTCTTCTTACTATTTATACCACATGATCCAAATCTATTACAATATTTTATGAGGACTGTGTGACCTCTTATTCATACTGCAGAGAAATTTACGATTTTTCTTTACCTAGAATGTACACATCATAACGTTTGGAAACCGTAAATTCAAGTTTAAAGGCCAGTAGCGTTCAAATTCTTTCAACAGTCTATAAACGTATTTTAAAAAACCGAAAGATACGCTTTCCTCAAGCATGCAATTTAAAGAAGACGTAATTTACTACCAAATAAGTTCGAGAAAGAATATTTTTATGTGTGTTTTCTATGAAATATATTTGACTTAATAAGGACATTGTAAATCATTGATAAAATTACATACTATATAAGTAGTAATGTTTTACAGAGTATAATTTTTGCGGGAGGCCAGAAGGAAGCTCGTTGATAAGCGAGCATCCTACTGTGTCTGACAGAAAATCAATACGACGACTCAACTAAAGTAATTTGTTTGAATCAAATAAACATTTCAGCATTCCTGTTGACATTTAATGTGATTGGGAATATACTGTATATGGTTGTTCCTGGCCGGACACAGAACTACGAACGCCCGTAGTACAAGTGATTTAGTCCTATATTCCACTGAAATTGTTGTCAGGATAATGTTTAGGGTTAGGTTTAAGGTTATAGTTTATTTTGGGCTTGGCTATACAGGTAAGGTCCGGTTAAAGGTTAGGATAAGGCTTACGCTTAAGGTTTGGGTTAAGCTTAGTGTAAGGGGCACCTGAGATTGTGCACTCGACAGCCGGAGGGCGGGGGACGTTCCGGTTTCCATGTCCTCCCAAACAACACATTATCACCGAAATTTTAATGGAGAAACGGATCTGCCAATTCACGTGAGAAGGCACCCTAGGCTGCTGATAAGTGCTGCTCAAGTGCGCAAAATCTCGAAACCAAACCTTTATCAGTCTCAATACTTGAATTTTTGTGTCACAGGTCCCACGCTCATGGCTGACCACGCTTAACTTACCGTTGTCTAGCGCAAAAACTCAGCATACCTACACGCTTGTGGCACTTGAAAACAGTAACCGATCTAATTTTCGGTCCTTAACCGATGCCGTCTTTTCAAACTCGACTCCTTGAATTCTGACTTCAGAACTTGAATGTGGTGTAGGTAGTAGTCGGTGGTAGCCTTTACATTAGTTTGATCCTTCTTTGAGGCATATAAATGATCGGGCACCAATGCACCCAGACATCAAATAAATTGGGTTTATTGAGATAGTATCCCTTGGGTGCCATGAGATAAGCCTCTCTGTAGAAAACCATTTTCTGGTTGTGACCTTGAAGAGTGATTGCAGTCTGGCAGAAATCAACTTCTGACTATCAAAAACAAAAAACTACCAATTTTTAGTGTAGCACATGTGCCAACGCAAAATGACGGTCAGTCCAAATGGGCAAAGTTCAAGGATCACGGAAGTCTACATGGGCAGCTGTAGCTGAATCCACTTGGACTCCTGGCCTGAGTGCAAAGTTTTTCCTCTAGAAAAGCTTGTGAATACGTGCTATACCATGAAGAAGGGGATCGATCGCCTTGCCATGGGTATATATTTTATAAACGCGGATGGGTACTATCACTCAGTTCTTTCAAGGGGAGTATGGGTTAGGCAAAATACTTGGAAAGCCCCTTACTTGTGGTGGGTTTTCTTAGGGCCGCGTAGTTCTAACTACACACATTCACGCATAAAGCAAGACCACATATCATCTTATCCGACGCGGTGCAAACACACACAGAGCTCGATGAAGAGAAACTTAGATGATTAGCACCTTTCCTTGTGTTAGTGATCACCAACCAGACGACTGTCGTTACGTCAGACGTAAAAAGTTTCAGATATGTTGTAACTGGAGGAGCAGCAGAGCAAGGTCTGATTCGTGACCAGCCTGTGTGGTGCGTAAGTGGCAATAGAGAAATGTCTAATCAGCTATTATGCCCGAGCCAGCGCCGAAACCGAGATCCCCCAGTTCTGCCGACAGAAAGCGATGGGTGAAGAGGAAGGGAGTAGGCCCAATCCCACCAGTCCTTCCAATAATTCCGATGCATTGCATGTTGAAGACGCTGGCGTATCAGAAGTGATGCTTTGGGCCATTTTTTGGCCAGTGAGATACCTCACATCTGGCGAGCTTTACAGACAAGCTGCGATTAATCCTGTGGAAGAGAACTTCAAATGGGGAAATCTTCTGCATTTTTGGAAACAATGGAACGGCAAAAAGAATTACCGGTCAGTTAAAAACAAACAACAATTTTTAAACATCCAGTGCTTTTATCCTACATGTTAACCGAAAACTGCTCAGTTACTTTTTTTTTAATGCGTATGGGGTAGAGATGTTTGTTAATCTACCCCTGTAGTGTCTGCTTACGCTGTGTTTATTGGGGGTGTGGGTTGTCCCGGTAGGGGTATGTACGTGACGATGGCAGTAGGTCGCACCACTTGACTTGTGCACGCGGTGATTGCTCCTGGTGGCACCCAAATTCCACCTGCGTCTTCCCGAAGCCTAGCAGCCAGACCCGGTAAGCGCCTCGACCGGTGGTCTAAACCAGTAGAGGGTATCCGGTGTAATTCTGCGTAATCCGCATAGTTCTGCTTCCCTTTTCACCCCTCCTTCCTCCCCTGGAGACTTTCAAGAGGTCCCACGGAGAAGGCAACATGAAGTCCAGAAGTCGGCCCAGGCTAAGTCGGGCCGTCGTTTAGTAAGCAAAGCCGTGACTCCTAGCGGAGTCCGACAGCCGTCTGAGTTGTCTAAGCAGCTCCATTTAGTGACAGCACTACTTACAGTAGAGAACAATGTCGAAATTAACGAACGATTGATAATCACTCCCAAAGCGGCATGAACACATTAGCAAAGTTTTTAAATCCTATTGAACAACCTTAAGCGCATTTAAAGCTTAAAGGAACTGTGAAAAGTAATATAACTTTGTTGATCAATACTATTTTTTTTTAAAAATGCGGCACATTCTGAAAACGTGAAAAATCGCTGTCAGTGCGACGAATAAATTAAACTAAGATTGTCAGGTGATAGCGTAAGCATACAATCTGGTGCATGCTAAGAGAACTCTTCTTTCGTCAAATTTCTTCATGGGTATTTCGGGTTATATCATCCTTGAGATACCACGAAATATTTCGCGATTTTCGCTGTTTTTAATCGATTGGAAAAAAATAGATCTTTCTCTATGTGTTTATCAAAACTTTCAAAATAAGATATTTATTAAAAGCATTTACCGGAGAAGCAAGCTTTTGGATATTTGTTCGAATGGAGATGACCGTTAACGTAATATTTTTAGATTCACCAAAACTTGAAAACGCATTACCGCAAAAAATGAATGCCTACAACAAAATTTGACCACAAGTATGCCTAAGATCAGTTAAAAACGTTTTATAATAAGAAACCCATTTGAAAATTGCGTTAATTATATACTTCGCTGAAGAAAATATACTAACTTTAGATTTTCAAGATTAAGTCTAGTTAAAAAATTAAAAGTTTAATCCATTTTGTGACGTTTCTGAAAATAAAAGATAGAATTTATGCTGAAAATGAAAGAGCTCACTTTTTTGTTTTAAGTTAGAACGTTTCTCGCTCCATTTGTTTTCTATAATTCCACGTTCTAAGACTGCAAAGAGACAACATAGTATCCGAACATATACTAAAATTTAGTGAAAATTGTTTATTTTCTCTCGGTCTTGTTTGTTAATTCCGGATAAGGGGTAACTATATTATATAAAAAAATTAACTTCTCGCATACTTCCAATTTACCATAGATGTCTCTGTAGTCCATCTCCATAGTATTTGTGCAGAATTCGGTAAAGGTTTTCATTTTCGACGCAGTAACACAAAAATACTGGTAAACAAGTTTATCCCTGCGTTTTGTAACAAAAACATCAGCAAATTTCACAAAATAATTTCTGAAGCTGAAGTATTTGCTTGCTTTTGGAAAAAATGCGATTCCTTAGACTTGCCTCCACTTGATTTCAATTGATTTAAGGTTTTATTTGGAAACTTCTTTACTTATATTAATGTTCGTCTATAGCACAATGCACAAAACTGTGGGCTATGTTTTTTTGATATTACATGGCGTAGAAGATTACTTGGATCTGCGGAAATAGCTGATTTCGCCCAAATCTTACCTGTTTTCTTTCAGTATGTAAGATTGAACATGTAGTGTTTGTTAGTAAAAGGCTTTCTGAGCCTCAAATCTACTCAAAAACCAAAATAATAGGACCAACTGTATGCTAATCTACTCACTCAAGTGTCGATTACATATTGCATCTACTGCACCTCCTCGCGGAGGATGGGGCTAGAAAAGGTACCCTAAACAAATGCTCGAATCACACGCTCTGTACGACGACTGTGGATGGCAGATGCCCTATCGTGGTCGAAAAAATCAAACAAACCACAATACTTACACCACCATACATCACAGGCTGCGTGGGTGAGTCCGCTCGCCACTTCTCTCAGTTCACCACCACTGAGATCACATTCAAGTCCCCTCAACCACTACTACCCCTCTTCCACCTAACATGGCCACTTAATCCCCAAATGTCCTCATTGCGATTGCACATTCACCTCGCGTATCGGTCTGGTTAGCTACTTGAAATCCATCGCGAGTTGATCGGCGCACCAGTGCCACGAGTCCTGATATACACATGCCAAATTAACCTCCTCGTTCTGCACTGCCCAGGCGCATCCACTAACCGCATGGGCCTATCCGATCACATGTGAATCCAGAAAATCGGAGCTAACCGCACTGCCGACACGCCAAACCCACCCCGCATACCCAAAATTTCTCCCATCTCCAGCACTAACAACCCTCATCTCCCAGGATGGATACCAATCTTGGCCTCGCCACTTCAAACGAATTAACTTTTGCCAGCCTATCCTGCCTTCACTATCACCGCATATAGACATCACGCATCGCCTGATCAGTCACTTTGGATTCCATGGCACAGTGACTGATGAACCAGTAACAGGAGCGTCAGCATTTACCACCGCATCAGCCTCAACTGTCTGCACGGTCCAGTCGCATTCACGCCTCGCATGGGCCCTTTAAGCCACGTATGCCTCCATGAAAACCTGCGTATAGCACTGCCAGCCATGCCACGCTACCACATCTCTTCTCACCAGCCCCTACATGACAGATGGCTACTCCAAACATCACCCAACACCTGTTCACAAACGGCACCTCTCCTGTGAAAGGGAAGTATGAACCTCGGCTCCTTCCTCACGTGGCTCCTCTGCTGCACGTGTGATCCGAACTTGAGACTATCATGGTGTGCTAAACGCCATGGCTTGGAAGGTTGCCAACTGATGGGATAACTGGGACCTCGCAGTCAGGTCATTGTGTTTTTTTTTTGCGGAGTGACCGACTGGTAACCTGAGAGTCAGGCTGCAATAGCTTCTTCTTAATTTGGCCTCTATGGCGCTCTCAATCCATGGGATCCGAACCAGGTGTGGCGCACGCTTAGGTGCAGTTGCGGCCGCGCCAGCCACTTGCACCCTCTTCCGCCTCCGGTCTTCTTTACATGGTCATGACACTGGGCCCAGATGGTGGAGCAGGAGAGGGTGTACCAATGCAGCACGAATCTACCACAACTAGGATCTACTTCACGCGCAATTCACCGACCCTGTCACATCTTGCTTTGAGACACACGATGGACTTAGTCGGAATCAACGTTCGAACTGCCGCCATAACTGGTCACTTGAGATCAATTTATAACTCACGATGGGTTGCTGAGGTAGGTCTACTTTTTGCCAAAATATAGATCAACCAGTCGTTTATGCGTGAACGCCTTGACAATTCGTCAAGTGGTGTCTTTTCAGATTGAAGGCTTGGCGATTAGCGCTGTTAGACCGCGGACCTGCCTAACCCGACTAACCAGGCGCGCGGTGTCTGCTACTTGTGTGTGTGTGTGTGTGTGTGTGTGTGTGTTGGGCCCCCTAAACGGGCCACGTGGTAGATGCGTTGGACCAACACGGGGGCCACATTAGGGCACGGCATGCGTTATTCGGGTTGCGCTCCCATAACAAATGCCGAACATGGAGGTGTGGTGGCACACCTAGGGGTGGCTAGGACTTAGGGGACCCAGCCGCGCCAGCAACCTGCGTCCTCTCCCGCCTCCGGTTTTCTTGACTCTGTCTTGACACCGGGCTCAGGTGGGGGAGGAGGAGAAAGTGCGGTAGATGCAGCGCAAGTCTACTATCACTTTAAACTAAATCACGCGCAAGTCACCGTCCCTGCTTCACTTTCCCATGGAGCATACGGTGGACATCGTCGAACTACGACGGTCGAACTGTCGTGTGTGTGTGTTGTACACCTGTTCAAACGGTGATTATCTACGGCGTCGGGGCCGATCTCGGACCATGTTTACCTTGCTGACAGTGTGTGTGGCCTTAGCAAAAACGTGCATGATATTCTGTTGCCTTCATATTCTATGGCCTGGGAAACTTGTGCAAATCGCGAACTTTTGGATTATGTTTGGAGATGCGGGAAATAAGATCCACCGTACTTTTCGCAACCCTTGCAGTATGAAAATGTTTGGTTGTGAACACCGATGCCTCCCTAACAGAAAATGACTAAATTCCGCATGTATGCTGACCATATTAAACTGGCAAGCCTCCCTTACGAGTCTCCATGGTTTTTTTAAAAGTTTAATTTCAACACATGGACACCACAAGTGGTCAATGAACTGGGAATACATATGCCACCAGCGTCAAAACCTTTTTTTGAAGCAAAGGGTGTCACCTGTATTCTGGAACAAGGACTCAATAAATACACTTCAATCGTAGGTTGATTTACGACGAACCCAATTAATGCAGTGGATATGGCATGCCAGCAAATCTCCTTTAGTGTACAAATGGTGCTGGAGTTGCAACCTTGTCCTCAATGTACATCTTCGGCAGGGCACCCAAATGAGTGTGGTATTCGATGCTGTCAGGAACAAAATACACATCCAGCAATTGCAGATGTTAAGAGGGGATATAACTTGCGGGTATTCTTTCAAGTCCTGCGGTGTTACAAGCCGTCCCGTACTAAATTCCAGAGGACGGGCGTTAGGGTAATTGTTGGTAGTGTTACGGTTAAATTTGGGAAAATTAGGGTTGATATTAGGAAGCGTAAGGGTCAGGTTAGGGTTACAGTTTAGACTGGGCTAAGGGTAAGAGTTCAACATAGAATGTTTGAACTCCACCACAAATGTTATACAAGGAATGCATAAACGTAAGGTCAACGGTAGATGAGGTGACTGTATGGATTCCAGTTTGCGGATACTTGCAGAAATGCCTTGCCTAGGGTTTAGACGGAAGACAATCTGACAAGACATGGGATGGGAACGCCTTATACCAGGAGACTCAAGCTACACTATGAGAAGGTTAGCGTCAATTTTAGGGTTAGGGATAAGTTAAGCAGTAGGCTAAGGTAAGGTTAGGATTAAGGTAAGGGTTTCATTTATTACTTTATAATATTTATTCTTTTTGGAATTTTGCTCAATACACACCTAGTACTGGGGAGTGAGGTCCCTATTCTAATGTTTTACCGGGCAACTTAAACCTGTACCAAGGCTTGTTCTTATGCACTCCACCCTGACAGCCCAGCGGACGCAATTACTTTTACTCAGAAAGTGACCAAACCCCAGCAGCGTCCTATGTTATAATGTCGTGTGTGTTGCCGTCTCCTTCATGATCACAGGTTGAGCCACCGGGTATTTTTCCGATGATTGAGGGGAGGGCAACGGTGGAAGGCTAAATCCGACCCTCGTTGCTGCTGGTAGGCTGCAATATGATCTCGTAGGGCGGTGTGCTAGGTATTTTGGTTGACCGAATGGGCACCTCATAAGCATGCCACCAGTAGGGGGCTTGGACGAGTGGGTATCGTACCTATGTACAATCTCGACTGCGCCAGGGCCAAACTCTTGAACGTACAGGGTCATGTGGGTAACGGGTTACGAGTTCCATCTGGCTCTTAAATGTTTTTGCTTCATGCTCATATATTTGTCTTCCTTTTAAATGATGAAGCTTCGAATACTTCGTTTGCGTGCTGCAAGCGATTTCCTCTACAAACTTCATGTTAACAGCTGGCGGCCAAAGGAAAAGAAGACAGTTTTTATCCGTTTGGATTTACTTTTTATCCCAATGGATGCTGTGGTTCTTTTGTTATTTTATCTTACAGTTTGTATTTCACAAAAGGGAGATCACAGATACAGACCTCCCTTATGCTTCAGATATAGTAGACTAAGCTGAAGCTGTATAGATCTTTGGATTTTAAATGCCTTATAAGTTGAAGAAATAAGGTTGGCATATAGTTTTGGCCTCCTTAAAATAAAAGTAACAAGGCCATGGGTTTACCAGTAGGAAGATATGCTCATTCTCCTAATGACTCCTATTGATTAAAGTAATTGATGGGTTTTTCGGCAGATCTGTGGCTAAGGTAATTCTGCCTATATCACTAGCCGCTCTGCAGCTCCTGGCGGGGCCCCAGTGTGAGCTTTAAGGCACAAATGGACGAGTATGTACTCTGACGCGATTGATGAGCGCTGTTCTACTATTGAGAAATTGTACTGAATACCCGATTTCGACAAACTTAGCCGTCTAGAGAGGAGTCGAAGCCATGACAACAAGAGCACGATTTGAGTATAGCCAGTGCTCCAGCCCAGCTGATATACGAGGTCCTGGCAGAGAGTTTTGTGGGTTTCAAGTTTTGGCGTTGTTAAGCACCACCACGGAATATTCATTCACCGTCCTGAGAATGGCCTAACGGATATGCTTGGCCCACTGTGCCTTGGAGCACAGTCTACAGCCCTCACAGGAAGTCACATTGCGGCCAGTTGTATAGAAATTTAGAAGTAGCAGCAAAGCCAAGGGAGGTTGGGACGACCACCTATGCCTCATTAACCGTCTTCAGCCAGCCATATCTAACCTCAGCTTTGGATAGTCTGAAACTCGATTAATTACCGACGATCCTGGGTTGGAACCCCGGGTTGTGCAAACCTGGATTTCGGTCTTATTGGCTGACAACAGCTAATATAACAAAAATGGTCATCGCGGTCGCTAGTACCTTTATCGTACTCCTTCCTGCTAATATGAGTTCGACCTGACCTTTTACCACCTGGTGGAGTCAGCCTACTCTATTCCATACGCTGCAGCAGGCTGGGTAAGTGACGTATCGCAAGGGTGAAACGATTAAGACCTTAGGTTAGGGCCAAAGTCGGAGCAGCCGGAACCAATTAGGTACACCTTCTACTGCGTGTTTTCTTACTTTGTGTTGATTAACGCGAACAAGTAGTCGTGGATGCTGGCCTTGGAGATTCAAATATATGCTTTGGTATCCAACAGCGAATAGTTATTCCGCTGATTGGTCGCTCCTCACCACAAGCGTCTAACAGCGTGACATCAGGCGTAAGACCGAAGAGGATGAGTGTGAATACACAAGCCTATTTCATCGCGGTTATCGCCGCGAATTGCTCAGAAACTGCCCTATTGTTTATGAAGCGCACCATCTCCTCCTCCATTAGTTGGCCTTCCACTTGTACGAATTTCAGAATGATCGCAATTGACCGGGCTAGAGAACTTTGTCCGATCAACAAAAGTGGTATAAAGAGACACCTGCATTGCTTCGCATTCTCCTTGAAATTGGCGGGTCATGAAGATCAGGTCCGTGGATTTCATGGTGTTTCTACAATATGTACTATATTTCTAGCGGGAGTTCCCGCTTTACCTGGGTGTCCAATCAATTTAGTATGACCGAGGCAAGTATTTTGCCTGCGATACTGAGGAAGGGGATTTGTCGGCGGTTGTCGTAGAGTTGCCAGTTACCAGTTTCTTTTGCTTTTGCATCTTGGTGTTATTGGAGTTCTCGGATAAATGTCGTCATAGCCCCCTCTTTGGAAAGCTTTTTCTCTCAATTGTAGACTCACGTCTTTGCAAATATCGGCAGGGATTATGTTGTTTCCTGGCGCTTTTGGACCAAGCAGGCGTCACACTGCCTTGCTGCTCTCTGGGAGAGAAGTCCGATGGTCGAGGTCTGTGTCAGTGTCCACCTGAGGAAGTTGGTTGATGGTATCTTTACAATTTGTTGACGAGTGCTTGAGGATGCCTTGAAAGGACACGGTTTGAGGCTGCAAGATCAGTGATTTCTGTGTAGTTTTATTCCATCCTGATTGGACAGTGTAGCTGTTCTCTTAGCTTGAGCATCTTGGGCTCTTTTGGGACCAGGAGGGTATTTCTCGTATCACCGCGGAGGGCACATGCTTGTATTTCTTTGGCTTAAGAAGACAGCTAGTTGCTTGGCGCCTCCTTTAGTCCACTCTTCACTAAGCTCCGTTATGAGAATGATGCCGTCTTATTGACATAGGTTCTACTGTTTGTATTGTCTTACATAATCTGCTTCCAATGGACTGAACGTGAAAAATGTCTTCGTTGTACTCATTAAACAACTTCTAATCGTGTCCACGTGTGCGACTGCTGAGTCCCAGCTACAGCAGTATCAACATGGAAGACCGTGTGGGGGCACATTGACAGGAAAGTTCAAGGTTTCGGTGTTTTTTGTTGCTTTGACGGTTTCATTTCCAGCCACAAGCAATAATCAGCCTGCCAACGATGTGCTTGGCCATCATTTTGGGCTTAGGCAGCGTTTCGTTCTGTAGGGCTGCTATGCCATTCTAGACCGTTGCCAAACTCCATTGTTGATCGCGATCTTGTTACAGTGAGGAGACAACCTGAATTATTGGGAACCGGCCATGGCATTGCATGCCACCCTCTTCGCGAGAGCGGATGGAGATGTTGTGGAGAAACACACACACCAGGCGGCATTCCCTTGGCGTGACTCCCATGCTGCACACAGTTTCGTGGAGCTGGGGGCTGGGTATTAACTTTCGGAATCTTACTGAAATCCAACACCAGATACAGTCACAGATAAGGACTGATGGAGTCATAAGGAGCGCAATATTTATGGAATGCAGTTTCCATACCAAAACCCGTCTATTTTAAGTTACAGCGCTGGCATTAATCACCACTGGTCGTATTTCATGCGATGCTTGCTTGCGAGAATTTATCGAACTCAAACGTATGCTTGCCAATTTTTTATTTGAATTTTTCATTGGGAATTTTTGCAAAGATAAAACAACCAAAAAATATCGCAATGTTACTGACGTTCAAGCGGTACCTTCGAATCAGCACCATACTTGTAGAGGTGAAAGAATGGGTCAGGTTTATTAGGAAACATGTCGAGGGAAGTGAGTATACGAACCCATATTGCAGAGTAATGCGGAGGAGTCGTATGGTTATCACCTGCCCTGTAAATATGGAAGAACTAGGACGTCACTTATCTCTGCGTGCAGTTACACCCAAACTCCTGGACGAAGATGAGAAACGAGATTTTGAGAAATATGTGCAGCCCATTGCGGAAAAACGTAGAGAAATATAGAAAGCTTCCCTCCTTCGGAGTGTACACGAAAGCAAACCGCAATCAAAGCTTCCTGAAGACTGAAGTCGGAATGCAAATAATTATTCGTCTATACCTCTTAAAAAATGCCGATCGGGGCCTGATCATTTGATCCTAAGTGTTGTTGTGCACGTCAGAAACCCACTCAGCTAGAGCAAGAACTACCGTTCGAGAACTTCCTTAATCGTTCACCTGACCATTTAACCAGTTTTGACAGAGTTGTACAACATCTTAAGTCTACATTGATTAGAAAAAGCACCACGTAACGATAGTTAACTGCTCTTTTAAGCATTTGGACAGACATGTTGAGGCTTGCTAAAGAAGTCACGCATGGAGAAATTATGACATCTCCTGCAAACCAAAGATATTTTCAAATTGGGGCCAGATTTGGCTGGGTTCTAGTGGGAAAATACAAACAATTCTATCGGACAGGGAAGAGTTTAGAAAGACAGAAAAAGAGAAGGATTGTACGGATGATGTCGAAACACAAGTGTGATTGTTTGAAAAAACTTCAAACGGACGACTTTCTCAGCGAAAATTACCCGGTGGATCACCGTCATTTCGGCCCCCATATACCTCGATGAAACGGCTTACCAAAGATCCACAAAGAGGGCCTACCCGTTCCTCCCCTCCCATATACGAGGAACTCGCCGTACCATGCTATAGCAAAATGGCTAGCGGATAAACTTAAGCCTAAACAATATCAGCCAGCTCCGCATAGCTACGGAGATACCTTTGAATTCGGTGACAGCGTGAAAGACTTCGACTCGAATGGCAGGTGGATGATCTTACTGGATGTCTCGTCTCGCTTTACGAACGTGCCGGACACAAAAAAAAACTGAACAAACTGATATTTCCGCACATATGGATACCATAAACCAGGTGCATACATTTGGATTGCTCTTTTTTGTGGATGAGATTCTGAGAAGAAGTTCTTACAGGAATATTCGGAGTAGTGTCCATTGTAAGAAAAGTGGGTCCGGACAAGATACCTGTTTTGGGACTTTTGTAATTTACTGCGCTGCTTGACCCAAAGGGCAAAAACGATCTACTCGGCCGGTAGCATTGAATGAGAGCTGAAGGTTGCAGGAAGCCTTATTCGACAGAATGGTTATCCAGATCGATTTATTGCTAAGAACATGACCCAAGGACCACCAAAATTCCCAATTAAAAAGGCAGGCAAGCAACGACTTTTCACCATGTTTTCATTTCAAGGGGACGCAACAAGGGAACCTTTTAGAAGGCCCATATGTTGAGCTGTATCAAGAATCTTTCCAGAAATTGACGTCTATGTACTGTTCTCGGCTACTCCCATCCTATATGGAGAGGGCAACGACAGGCTGCCAGCACAGACCACTTTAATATGAAGTCATTTCTTTGCCTGCTCCTCTGGGACAGAATATATTGGTCGTACAGCCGGCGTTTGCCTAAACAAATGCCAGAGCACATTCCAACATGTTCAAGAAAGGGTCAAATGAAGAAAGCAAACAGATCTATTATCGCGCATAAGGAAGCTACGTATCACCGCGTAGACGCCAGAGGGAACTTCCACTTGATGTACAAGATACCTAAAAATATTCATACAGGCATTGCCTATTGCCATGACCGAAAGGCGCCAATTCATCCGCCCGTAGAGAATTACCTTCACCAGTGGCCAATATCTCCCTGGCGCTGCTCATGAAACTGACCATAATTTATTTCTCCCCCCCCCCCCCCACCTTCTCCACCCTGAAAACCGCACGAGTTTTTCTACCTGCATGCATATTGAACTTAATGACATAGCAATGTAAACATGAAGATAATTTATCGAATGCAAACATACACCCTCCAAATTGTCTGAATTTTTCAGCGGGAGTTGTCGCAACTTTAATTAAAGCAATTACTAACGTCTCGGCCGTTCGGCTCATCGATGCTGGAAATGGTACTGGTTGGCGAGGCTTGTGGCTCAAGGCACAACAAAACATGAATCGCGCAGTGTGATTGGTTAGCGCCCCTCTATCACTGGTATCAGTGGTTCCTATGCACTCCTCTCTCGGCTAACAACTCTACACAGTAAATGTCTCAGCAAAGGATATTGAGGTGGACGTCATAGCGCATGTTACTCGTTTTCAGGCAGGAGGAACATGTTTCAAGCAAATTGAAGTTTAACGTGGTTGGTACCGCTTTTGAGAACGACGATCTAGTCAAACTTGAAGGTGTGACGGGATCGAAATACCCTTCTTCCGAACCGCTTCCTCAACCTCGCCTCTTCGCTTCTAACAGCTGAAATGGTCTTCCAACATCCGCGGATATTATCACGTGTTGGACAGTTTTTGACGACGAATGCCGATAACGAAGACCTATATTTCCTTGCGAGGAAGTTGTGCTGTGCGTGAAAACATGCCCTTTAATTTGGCTGGAATATTTTGATTAGCAGGAATGGCTGAGTAAACTTGGTTTCATTTTTTTCGTATTATTTTCCCTCTTACTTTTTTACATTGGTTCTAATTTTGTAATTCTCATTCGCTGATGAACGCTCATAGATTGCTAACGGAACTCACTCCCGAGCCCCACCAGCAGATGCACAGTGGCCAGTAGTAAAGGTAGAATAACAATGCCGACAAAAAAAGGGAGACTGGAATGACCATTTCTGGCTCATTAGCAATCATCAGCCAGTCATAACCAACACTACGTGGTGCTCAACCCGAGGCTCACTGGTTAGAGCATTGGACATCTGATGAACGGGTCGTGGGTTTGAGCCTCGGCTGGGGCACCAACTAGGATTGGGTATGGCTGGCTAATGACGACTAATGAGCCATAAATGATCATTCCATTCTCCCTTGTATTTTGAGACATTTTTCAGTTGGTTTATTTCATTATCTTATATCTAACTTTCCTTTTACCGAATTTATTAAATCATCTTCCAGTATAGAAGATAGAGTTGAGCCAAATGCAAGACAGAAATTGCTACTCAAGAGAGCGATTGAACTGGGTGGGACCATTTCGGTAACCATGTCTTCACCGGTACCACTTTACTCTTCTTTACCAAGGGTTTCTGGAAGTCGAATATTTGTAAGCGAATTAGTTTGTGGTAGAAATTAAAGAATCTCGCTTTTTGAAGGATTAAAATACTGACTAAATATTTTATCTTACGAGTTTATTGTATGATCTTCAGCCGACATCTATGAGGTCACACAAAACGGCATATAAAATAAAACAAAAAATGAAAAGCTGAATAAAAGAAAGAGTCAGTTAAACACCTTTAACATTAGCTTTTTATACTTATTAGGCTACACTTCCATATTTCTTGTTCTATTCGCAGAACAAAAGTCGCCCAGTAAGAAGACGCCGAAGAAAACGAACTGCAAACATGGATGGGCAGAGGAGGCGAAAGCATCGGGTAGTATATACTCACCAATGCGAGTATATTTCATTCAGTTCAAAACTATGGCTCTGAAACCCGATGTAAATGTGCAATGACCTGATAAAGCGGTTACAACAGACGCGTCTGCGTTTGTCATCCAGGCCCTACTTTCCAACCTCTGAAAAGAAGACCAAATTGGTATGCAGTAGTCTATCAAACTTACTCAAGAGATTGCCCATACGAGTGATATTAACTCACCCCGTTTTATGCCTAATTCCACACGTTCCATGCGCATCCGACTTAAAACGTCCCTTCGGCCTTGAAAAACTGAAAATGAACTTGGTACTGCGCGTTTTTTTAATAGGTTAGTGATTGTTTACCCTCTGCGAATAAGAGGTTTACCCTGCGGACCACGTCGGGTTGTTATTGCGACACCAGATAGGCAGTTTGCGGCGGTCGGTGTGAATTCTGCAGGTAAACAGCTCAGAGTTAAAATATTCCGCTTCCTTTGATCTTGGATTCCAATGTATTCCGCAACCCTAAAAAAAAAATAATCGCCAGCACTTCGATTCCAACTGGGACCTAATTGTTCACTCATCGGTGGCGTAGGAAAACCTGTTGGTCGGTTTAAACAAAGGGCGGTTGAGCCAATCAGAAACGCGATAACTGTGCTAGTTATAAGTTGTGAACCACGCATGTTTATCTACAACATTTCATGACAATAATAAGTAGGCGCGTTGGCTTATGAGGCAGTTCACAGACGCAAGTCATTTGGAGGTTCATCCCAATGCAGTTGCTGTCAGCAGGTTAAATTTTTTCGCGATACAAATATTGTTATTCCGTGAACTTCACTCCGATACGGATGACGGCGTGCTATTATAGCGTAATTTCCCCATAGAATGATTCCTGCTGGCCAAAAATCAGATTCTGATTTAAAATAGGCTGATTGCGAACATTCAATCCGAATTAAATAACAACAATTAAGCAACAAATACCTCTATAATATCGCTTAAAATTGCAATGGAGTTGCCATCATTTCCTTTCAAAACACATCATAAGTGTTCATTCAAGTACCTCTGAAGTAAATGCTATTGACTCTATGATTTGCCCTCAGAATCCCAATCTTTCTGTCTAACCAAGTTCTCTCGATTTGCTGGGTATGCGCACTCACATACACATCAACGTAATTGTGCTGGTGATTGACGGTTTCGTGAGCGTACGCAGCCTGATTAAGTCGCCTATAAGCTGACAATTCGTCAGAATGTATTG
This sequence comes from Schistocephalus solidus, assembly GCA_017591395.1. Taxonomy (NCBI): domain Eukaryota; kingdom Metazoa; phylum Platyhelminthes; class Cestoda; order Diphyllobothriidea; family Diphyllobothriidae; genus Schistocephalus; species Schistocephalus solidus. The sequence continues at coordinate 314,969 of WEDG01002492.1, forward strand.
TTGAACCTGCTTCAATTTTTGGTCCAATGACAGGAATCCACTTCACTGCATCTCGTTTGTGTAAGTGGGCGTACCTAACATCTGTACCCTTACACATTCCGAAGACCCATGGAGCATAGCGATGCGTGAACCGTGGTTCTGATAATTATCTCCCTCAAATATACTGATACTGATCACCATCGTTTACTTGGGCAGGTGCGTCTCCAACCTTAAGATGACTACGATTGTACTTACAGTGTCCTGAACAACTGGCCTCGTCGATTTGTACTGGGTTTACTGGTGTTACAATCAGTTTTCAATTCCTGGCGATAGATAACATTTCGGAGCAGACTTCCTGGCAGTAATTGAACAAATCAACTACGTTTATTTAGCGATTCTTCCAGTGGCTATAAAATTCCACAGAGCTTCAAGTACGTTGGTACTCTGTTCAAATCACAAAACTGCAAGCGTTCGTTTCCCTTCTCCGCCTGATCAACCAGACTGGTAACCTTTTCTTATTCATCTGTTCACCAACGCATTTTCTTCACGGCTTTTATTGTTCGATGCAGTCACTGCCGATACATATATTTGAACGATGATGCTGTCTTGACACCAGGTCTAGGTGGGGAGTGGAACAGAGAGAGAGGAAGATGCCATGCAAGTCATCTTACACTATAATCTAGAGCAAGTCCTCGTCCCTAGACCAACCTGCTTTGTAGCATACATCGTTGGACTACGATAGTCGACTTGTCGATTGCTACCCCCTTGGTTTAAAATAGACAAAATTACAATCGAATTTCTCCTTTTCTTGATTTCAAGCATGATTACGTTAAAATAATAAATAAAAACCTCCAATAAATGAATGTTGGCAGGAGCAAAAACCAAACCAAAGAAAAGAAAGGTAGCCTAACGCCGGAGCTTGAGAAGGCATCTTGAGGCGCAAGACTGAGAAAGCGAGCTCCTGCGTTACCGCTGCTGTTCCTGTGCTTTTTGCTGTAGGTTGTAAGAGAGTACAATGAGGCAAGCGAAAATGGTGGTGATCATTTTGGAGTTCGTCTGGCAGATGTGTTCCGGCAACGCGTAGACTCGGGCTCCGGCCTTTCGACACGAGGAGAGGGCGTAGACGGCGTTGGCGAAGTTGTCCTCCAACAGCATTGATCGGCTCGTGCTTCGTGGAGCGATGCTCTCCAGTACAGCAACAATGGGTTTGGCGGTAGCTAGGCTGGGGTCACGGAAACTCGTTATTGTTGGCTCACCAACAGCCTGTAGATGGTTGTTAACCCACGCCAGAATCTCAGCGTCCTCGATTGGTGCAGACTTATCTGCTCCCGCCGCCTAAGGAACCAAAATATGCGATCTATTGTTACCTAATCCTTTAAATTTTGCCCTTTCTCTGTCTTTCCCGCCGAGGTATTTTGCGTCCAGCCAGAATGAGATATCAGTAATCCAAACTGGTAGTTCGTTTACACGTAATGGAAATGAATTGCGTTTCTGCATTTAGCATTGACCCTAATATGGACTTTTATTTTCCTGGTAAGGACTATTTATAGGCCCACCCTATGAAGCACATGAGAACAGGGGTCGCCTCAATAGAGGTGTGAAATTCCTTGGAAATCGGGTTAAGGGTTTTGGGCAAGGGTACGGGTTAATTTTAAGGCTAGGTTGAAGGTTGGTGTTAAGGTTCGGTTTAGGGTTACCTATAGGGCTAGGGTTTGGGATACGCTTAAGATCAAGATAAGGGCCAAGTTTTATGTTTAAGGTTGAGACACAGAAATATCTACTCTTCCTGTAATTACGCGCGGAGCCATCTTTTTTACATGGGTGCGCGTTCTTATTTCCCTGTCCTGTTTAGGGGGCCATATAATTTATCCTTACCGTTTTCTTAATAATGTCATTATGTGTAAAAGTCAAGAGTTTAAAACAGCTGAAAGGCAACACAAGTCTTTTACTTTCCATTTAATGTTGAAATCCTTCTCTCGGTGGTTCAGGGAAAAATAAAAAAATAAACATGCTATAAAATAGGAAAGGCCATTACGTACCTCTCTCAGAAGCTTATTTGTGTACGACCTCATAAACTGGAAGCAGCTGCCCAAGACTTGCTTCTGTGCGCCCTCGCGGATGTTCTCGCCACTAACATTGACCAACTTAAGTCCAATTGACTTGGCATACTCAATCACGAGGACACAGTTGTTTTGCTTCTGGAAGAGTTTTCGCCTTTCGTCGAAGGTCGAAGTCACTGATTTCCAGTTTATAGTGTTGGGACGAATTATGTCAATTAGCTGAAGTAGAACGAGGCCATCGCTAAGGTTGCTGTAGAGGTGACTCACGAACGGCGACACACCCATAGAATTCATCCAATTCCTGTAGGTCTTTTCTTCCAGTGACTCCGGTTGGATTTCCAAGTCTCCGGGATTCTCCAATCCAGGATACATGTTAAACAGTGTTGCCACAAAGCCCAAGTTAAGCTTGTCCCGTTGATTGGTGTCACTGGCGAGGTAAATGTCTTCTGGCGATAACAGACTGCTAGCGTCCAGAATCCTTGCGTTCTCCATCACAATTCCGGCCCTTTTCTGGATATCGTACTCATCCAGTATAGCCTGACTGCTGATCATGTGTGCCTTCTTATCCACTGGCGCGATCTGATCCATTAGAATGGCATAGATGACGGAATCATTGATGTCGGAATGGAAGTTGGTGAGTCTGCGGTCACTGCCAGCATTGGTTAGGTGGAAGTTTACCCACCGCATTAGCAACTCTTCGGGTTTGAGAGCACTCAGTTCCTCGAGAGTTTCGCCAGGCAGTAGGAGAGCTGCCAGCTCGTTGTGTTGAGCGATGGTTATGGTGTCGACAATGGCTTTTCGAATGAGTTGCCAAATCAGACCCAACACCAGATGACGTTTGCCCTGAAGTATGTCCTCTGGTCCAATGTTCACCACACAGCAGCCAATTGCAGCAGCCGAATTAATCACTAGTGTTAAATTCTCATTGCGCTGAAAGAAATAGGTATATGCATTTCATAGATAATCGTAAGCGCTTTCATTCCGCGAAACACCAACAAACGAGCGCATTTTCAGCAATCCAAAAGTAGAACGTTACTTCCAAATATGTATAAAAACTAATACTGTCCCATTATGCCAAAAATAAAAACTATTATGATATCAGCTTGCACCGTGTGACTAATTATCGTCATGCTATGCTTAATGCGAGGAAATTTGGCATTTGAACGCGTATTTGACCTTACAGCATTTAACTGCATAAGTACTCATAAGGCAAGCTTAAATTGCTTGGTCCAGTTTGGCTAAAGCATGCGATAGTAGATGAAAATAATCCCGAACTGTATAATCCACTTCGAGGGTCTTTAATTTGCCTGCTTAAACAGTTAAGCTGAAATTAAATTCCGATAATCCGCCAAGTTTAAATTAAACAGTTAGATGGCGGTTTGGTTTGAGCATTCGTGTGAGGTCTCGTATTTCAAAGAAAATATAACATGCTGCAATTATGCGAATACTTAAGACCCACTGGTCATTTCGTAAGATATCGTCTTCAGTAACGTGAAAAGGTCAATTGTGATGACCAGCACCTACGATTAATTCAGTCCAAAGTCAACTAGCAGCCTCAAAGAGTCCAAATAGGCACCACTGTTAATTACTCATATATATATATATATATATATATATATATATATATATATATATATATATATATATATATCACTAAATCACTGGAAGGCATTACTTTCTTCGAAAGCTCAGTAACAATCGATATACTGTGACCGACAGATGAATACCGTTTCCCACAACAGAAGCCGTCCACAATGTTCAAAACCATCTACGAGCTCACGAATGACTTCGTACTTTAATCTGATTAGCTTATTTTAGGATCTCTCAGACGAACTGTTTCATAGTCCGTGACCATAGTAATTTTTAAAGATTGGAGGCCATGGGAATCTATGAAACATGCGCAAAGAAAACCTCAGCTGCTCCCCCATACAGTGACACTTTGTGCAGCTGGGAGAGGCACTGCTGCAGTTTGACCATATTACCCAAAATATGAAACTTGGAGGTCAGTGCATTAGTTACACTTGGCGAAGAAGTGTGCTCTCTGTAAGCTTCCCCCTCTCTCATGGACTACATCAAGAAATAACTTGCACTGATTGTAGGTTTAATGTGTTCGTGAACGAAAGTAATCAGAGTGAACAAAAGCAAACGTTAATTGCCATAGGCATGCAGTAGCATAGCGAGTGCATCCTATAAATACGGCAACTCCCTGTGTACGAAGAACCCGTATCTACCACTGTCTCTGATGATTGGTTCAAGTTGGAATCCGAAACGTCAGGCGAATAAAGTACTTGTACCAGCGACTGCATCTACTTCTTCTCAGAAATCAGCTCTACAATGTTGCGTGTTCTCCACCTCCAAGGGTGAAGCCACAGCAACTGACCGAAGCTCAAGTAAGAAGTATAAGTGAGAACTGTAAAATTTTTTACAGGTTTAGTGGGGAAATCTATTATTCTTTTTTCTATGCTATCGCTTGAATCGATGTTTTGCAAAGGAAATAAAATGCTCTGTGCATGTTTTCGAACTCGATTGGGTTAGAAAAAGTGGATTAAAATTACTTCACGTGACTATACGTTTAAGCAGCTTAGAAATTCGATCGTAAGAAAATTCTTGTTTGTGGAAGTTTGGATTTTCCTACTTGCAAAGAAGTTTATTTGAATTTAATTACATTATAACATTATAAACTGTAAAATTTAAATTAACTTACTCCGCTTATACTAAGTTATTACTTCGTGCTGTGGTTGATTGTAAGTGGGGAGTTAAACTAATAACTGCTCAAACACTTCCTTAAATTAGACGTCAATTGCGCAAATATGTCATATGCAGTGATCGCAAAATGCATCATTGTAAAGCTCACAGTTTGAATATTCTACCATGGAAAATTGATTCGTCTGTATAAAAATAATGAAATTAAACGTGCCAGCTATTTGAAATGAATTTCAGTTACTATTGGACGGAAACGTTAGGAAAACCTCGAACTTATAAGCCTTTTTCTGAAAGTTTCATGCAAATGTCAAAATTTGGTTTTACTAACCTTAAATAAAGCACTCATTGAATCGCCTTTCTCGATTATGCGTTCATCAATGGTATTCGGAACGGCAATGTTCACAATTTTGCTGAGAATAATGCCATTTGCAGCGGTTGTACAACTGTCCATCCACCTCAATGCTGATTGGAAGCAGTCCCATCTCAGTGCATTCCTTGTCGTCTTTCAGGTGTTTATTTATCCAATTTGTAAATGCTCTCTCCTCAGACTCAGTCACGGTATGTTTGCCTCCAACAACACCTTCGTATTCCTACAAAGAACGGGGCAGAAAAAACAACCTGTATCGAATCTCGTTTACCTTGTCAACCAATGGCACAATGCAGCCTTGAGGCGTGTCGTAAGTACAAATAGCAGCTTCTTTGAAGAGATTTCTGACTTTCTAATTTAGCTGCATCACCGAGCTTACTAGAGAATAACTTCCACTTTGAATCATTTATGAATAATTTTCCTCAGCTAAGGGAGGGGGGATGGCTCAGTATTCAGAACAAATTATGCTAATGCAGCACCATAGGTTCTACCCAATTAGCCCAGATCCCTCCTGAGTCTATCAAGCCCAAATAGACGACAGTTTGGCTTAAAATAAACTGACTATAAGCATTAATTTGCACACCTATGTTATCATTTTCCCACAAGGTAAGATTGGTGGCTATAAGTGTGTGACGCGGTTATGCCCATAATAAATGCGATCTAATCTGCTCGCTTCCTCAATATTTTTTCTGAGAAGCATAGAACTGTGTAATGTAACGTACTAAATAGTACTGGAACCTCACTGAAAAGCTTCATTTCTTGTTTGAATAAGTAAAGTCGAGGCGTCATGAATTTCGCCGTCTTCCATGTAAATGTTTAACGGTGCACTTCTCAAGAAACAAGTAAATGTTGAACTTTCAGTAAGGACTGGCAATAAGTGTTATTCAAATATATGTAAACGCTTTCATGGGCGCAAGAATGAGAAGGCGTTTTGAATGAGTAACCGCCAAATGTGATCAAAAAGGTCTAGTGAATTCTAGGTGCGAACAACAGTGGAACGGGAATAAGTACCTATACAAAGACAAATGGGACTGCAGAACGCTAAGCAATTCTTCTTAATATTTAACTTGTTTGCGGTTTGCGCAAGGATCAGAATTAAGCTCGCAATTTTGGAATGATAGCAGTTTGGGTAGTTTTTTAGCCGAACCAGCCAGAAACCAGCTGATGCTCTACAGGGCTTCGGGTTACCGAATAATAATCAAATGGTCCATAATGTTCTTTTTATATCCTTATGCGTTTAAAATGTTTCTTGGTTCAGAATTTTTTTGTTGAGTGAGAACAATTTTATTTAGGAGACTTAACCTAAAGCTGCCTGGTCGCATGTATGTCGCTATTGTTTCCTACTTTTCAGTACATTTTATTTATCGAGTCCGAAAGGAAATAGCATGGAAGAGTCTTTGACTACTTGCACAGTGTCTAAGTTATAAAAAGGCGATTCAGAATTTGTATAGCTTTTGTTAACTGCCGAAGCAACCTTTATTGTCAGAATCAGTCTATTGTTGAAGGATAATAGTCAAAGGTAACCCTGCATATGTTACTTGGAAATCTGAAAAAAGAAAATGCATAGTATTCTCAATAACAACTAGAAACTCCCGAAACGATGCTGTGGTTGTATTTCTCAGGAACAATATTTGGGCATTGTATTACTGCGCCTAAGTGCACAAAAGCACATTAGTGTTCTGTCATAACTAGATTCCGAGGAATTTTAGTAAGAAAGAGTCCTAACTTCTTTTTGGCTAGTTGCCTCGTTGAAAAACGTTCTCCTCATTCGGGCGTATGATTTAATCAAAATTCTACCATAAAGCAAACCTCAATGGTCATAAATTAGCAAATAATAGGAAGAAAAAAGGAAACTACTTTGTCGCTGGTATTTTTTTCTTTTAAATCGCAAGCCCAGCGAAAGTCCTGAACTGAGAAATAAAAGGTTATCGCTGGGTCCTCCAATTTTAAGTTGCTATATCATTGAACTAAATATAAGGCCACTTTACGAAAAATTAACGATAATTCCTTGTGTTTCTAGCATGCTTCTACCATGACAGATACTGCGTACGAATTTGAAAGACTTGTTAATTTTTAATAAAAGCAGTGGTAAAAGTTAGTACTAGATAATAACAGGGCAGAAGTAACTTTTTGGGTTTTCTAATATTTGTGAATATTGACACCATATTCTTGTTATAAATATACATAACGCTGTTTGAAAAGACTGCATACAGTAAGAAACTAAAAAATGAAGAATATCATAGGTTTTTGGCTTTGAGGATTGGCTAGAGTAAATTTGTTGTATTGACTGGCAAGTTATCATTTCACGTGAACCAAAATATCGGCTTTTGAGTGTTTATCTTTGCAACCACTCGCGAAAGTAGGACTCACCATAAATGGATACTTACATAACATGCCTATTTCTATAAATGCAATTTTATTTTGTGTAATTTGTTCAGGGTAAAAGCCTTTCTTATATTCATTTCGTGGAAATAGCATTTTTTCATATTAATATTAAAATAAAGAATGCATTTATAAAATTTCCTTCTTGTGATATTGCAGGTTTTTGGAGATAGCAGGCTCGTGCGTTTCTCAATTGACAAATATCATTCACAACTCAGTACTCTCAAAAACTGACGACTAAATATTCGCAAAGTTTTGCAACGTTGAATATAACCCTAATGGAAAACTTAGAAAAACTGCTACTTTAGTACCCAGTTAACTTCCTCAACGATTATCACGCTTGCAGGGTTTTTACGGTTGCAACTCACGCTTCCCTCACTTGCGTAATAAACATAAAGCGTATATCTCTGCCGACGTTGAATGTAAAGTGCATTTTATGCATATTTAAAAACGTTGGTAAGGCTGTCTTGTATGGCCGCCTAAAGAGGATACGGGAAAAGTCACCATCCAGAACGCATGTGGCTTTGCGCTCAATTCCAAGGAAATTATGTTTAGGTTTAAGGTGAGGGTAAATGTCAAGTTTATCGCTAGGTTGAAGCTTGAGGTTAACGTCAGAGTTGAACTTAGGATCAGGATAAGGGTTAAGGTTTCTATCGCGTTCTGATTAAGAGAAGGGATAGGGTTAAAATTAGGAAGATAGTTTAGTTTTACGCTAGAGTTAGTGTTAGCGTAAAGACGAGTATATTTAACCTTCCTGAAATTAACCATTTGGTCACCTATTGTAAGCGGGTGAGTGGTACCTATTCACGTATCCTGTTTAGGTGACCATGCAAGGCATCCCTACCAAAACTTTATCGAATCTTTTGGTGCATCAAGAGGCAACTTAAGAATTTCCTACTAGCTAAGTATTTGTTCTTCAGGTAGCATAAGTTTGAAAAACGTTGAGACATTACATTCATAGGTCCAGATGAAAGTATAAAGAGCTTATCTGGTGATCAGGTGAAAAAAGTAAGTATTCTGATAACACGTAAATAGCCCCCTCAAAATGAAATCGTAGTGTATAAGTTTAATCAATGTTCCTTGCGTCTGATTCCCTACTGTTAGTTAACTATTTCACTATTGGGGATGCTAGGCATTTCAGTGAATCAAATACTGAAGAAAATGTCAGAATAATTGAGCGCTTCTGGGCTATTAGTTCCTCATGAATGCTGAGCTGGCCACACCTTACTTAGTTTATCTGCCTCAATTAACTCATTGGTGGTACGCTGTTACAAACTTTCTACCAAATTAACACGTAATAAGTGAATGAAAAATAACTTTAAACGCACTTCTTTATGAAATAAACGTGAATTTCTGTAAGCGGTCCATTTTAAACTTCTTTTTTACGTTTCTTGTAAAGTCGTATGCAAGTGAATTATCGATTTATTCTTCCACTTACATTTAAACCAAATTGTGAAAGACTGCATGCGAGGGCTGGATTTTTCTACCTCCTGCAAAAACATGTTGCATAAGAAAAAGGTGCATTGCGAAATAGTTTGAGCTCCCACCCTACAGCGCGCGCTTCGAATTTAGGTTCAAATTTCTGACCTCTAAGGAATTTATTTTCTTCAAGAATTGTGGCCTGCTGTCCACTCGATTAGCTTTCCGGTACCAGAAACTGGATTCCACTAAACGATAACTTCGTCCTCACAACTTTTCAACGGATTTCACAGAACGCGGACTTCCATCGAGTCGGCTCACCCTCGTGTCGACTGTTTGAGAACCGAGACAAGCAACTTCTTCAAAGGCTGAGTTACTCTACTAAAATTATTCGTTGAATGCAGCATATTTCGAACATACTTGATAAAGATATCTCTTCCGAATTCATCTACTACTGTATTAGGACGAAAATATACAGCCTTTAAAGTCATTATCTAATAGGAGAACGACGTAACAGGCTTTTCCCTCAAACATAGGACGAAAATTCATATCTAACGTTTTTTTCTTGTGGATATATTATCTGTGTGCAAAATGGTGAAGGCTAAAATTGAAGTGCAAAATGCTGCCTGGGGCGGGATCGAACCGGTGACCCCACTCCTACAAGACCAACACCTACCCGACTGCACCATCGCGGCACGCTCGGAGGGGCGCTCTAAAAGCCTTATAAATTGGTTACAGCCAAAGTACCAGGAAAACTATTGTGGCGGTTGTCAAACGCTGGCCTCCAAGTTAAATCAACTGGAGGAAGAAATCAGGATTATGAAGAAATTTATACAGCAGACCCTCGTTTCAGAGGATCGATTGCCAGAATCAACGCATAGGATAACACGGAGTAGAGCACGAGGCAACCTACACAACAAATCCCCAAATATAAAAAACGTGGTATCTAAGATAACAGTCAAGAGTAGTGACGCAGAGCCTCCAGTAACACTGAAGAATAAGAAAAAGGCGAAAGGTAAGACCACAGGGACGGGTACCAAAAATCCGAAGGGGATGATTTCAAACTCACCAGAAAAGCAATCGAAGGTACAAAATGAAATTGATCAAAATATAACAATGAACGAACTAAACGAAACACGACAGATAATGATTAACGAAAATAGTCTCCAGGCCACGCGCGCTTCATCAGAGGCAAACATAGAGGAGCTGTTGTCCACCGAATGGAGGACACAAAGTGGACCCACAGTGGTAATACCTCCCAAAGCCAAAGACTTTGAAGCCAGTATTGGGGAAGCCCCAACATCAGCCAGACAAATTATACAACAGAACCCCCTGGATAGAGGTGCTGTGGACAGGTCACAGTGCATAATCGTCCATGGGATTCGTGAATCAACCAACGAAATCCCCAGGTGTAGAATAAATGATGATATCATGGCCTTGCAAGAGTGTTTGAGTGAAATAATAAGAGAGGATGAAACAATTAGGGTTTTTAAACTTTTCCGACTAAATAGTAAAGATAACACAAACCTTCTAAGAAATAAATCAAGGCCTTTAAAGGTAATTTTGGAAAACAAACTTCAGAGAGACCTTCTAATCGGAGCGAACAGCAGGGGAGTCCCCGGTCACAGAGGTATTTTTTCAACAGGACTACTCCGTACAAGAGAGAATGAAATGGAGGGCGCTAAAAGCGGAATTGGAGAACTTGAAAGACCAGGGAGAGAAGGGACTTGTAATAAGAAACGGAGTGATTGTTCGAATACAAAAACCCCTTTTGTGGAGGACGCCCATCATTCTGAAAAAAGTCTCACGGTTGAGCAACTAATCCAATGCAACAATCTACACAAAATCCAGTTCTACTGCGGAAATATGCAAAGTCTCTTGAATATGGACTCGTCCTGTGCGAATGTCGATCCAGCTGCCTCAATTAAAGAAGGCAGCGACATAGCCAGCTTAAAACACACAAATAAACTAAAATGTTTATATACCAATGCCCAAAGCCTACTCCCTAAATTAGACGAGCTTAAGATATACGTGTGCCAAACTTCACCAGATATCATCTCCATAACTGAAACGTGGCTGACCGCGAAGGTGGACGATCGTGAAGTTGCCATTCCAGGTTTTCAGTTATTCAGAAAGGATAGAACAGGACGTCATGGTGGGGGTGTGCTGACTTATGTCAGATATGGCCTGCTCGCGTCAGAAAAAAAAAAGCTCGCGTGCGAAACTGAAGCCATCTGGCTCACCATCAGAACGCCGGGGTCTCAAGCACTTGAGATCCTAACGGTCTACCGACCACCAAGAAACGATCCGCAGTCAGACAATAGACTGATAGATGATTTAGAATCGTTTGCTAGTCGATCCGAAGTAATGATTATGGGCGACTTTAACGCTCCAAATATCGATTGGAATCTGAGCTCGGCACCAGGCTCGGAATTAAACTTCGATCGCCGCCTCCTAGAAGCTATACACAAACGCTTCCTAACTCAACACGTCCTGTCTCCGACCAGAATACGCGAGGGGCAACAAGCTAATTGTTTGGACCTTGTATTGACAAAGGCGCCTGACAGCGTAGATGTTGTGAACTGTCTATCCCCGCTGGGCAAAAGTGATCACGTAGTCCTACAATGGGAATATTCACTCTTCTCTGTCCCCGATCGAAGCATCACAGTCAAACGCAACCTATGGCGTGGAGACTTTACCCAAATGAAAATTGATGTGCGCCATTTAGATTGGAATGAAACATTCACCGGGTGTATTCTCGAGGATTGGTTGCAATTTAAGGCCGTATTACAAGGACTTATCACCAACTACTGTCCTAATTCGAAAAAAAGATCACCAACAGGCCCCAGTGGCTAACGAACACACTGAAGAGTGAAGTAAACCGCAAGCGAAAGCTATGGCAAACTTATCTCAGGGAAAAGACCGCCGAATCGCTGACGAAGTACAAGACGCAGAGGAACAGGTTAAAAGGCCTGGTTTATAAAGCCCGCCAAAGTTTTGAGAGTAACTTGATAAACCGTGCAGCAGAAAACCCGAAGCTCTTCTACAACTACATTAGGCAGTGCACTCGAAATAAAGACCCCATTACTTTGTTAAAAACGGATGAAGGCGTCGAACTTTGCAAGGACGAAGAAAAGGCTGAGCATCTATCTGAATTCTTTCAGTCGGTTTTTACGAGAGAAGCCAATCTAACCGCTGATTACTATAGTGCGGAAGAGGTCCCGACAATTGACTCAGTGGTCATAACAGAACCTATTGTTCTGCAGGAACTACTGAAGCTGGACGAAACCAAATCGCCAGGTCCTGATGTAATACCGGCAAAGTTGTTGAAGGAGTTGGCCGTAGAGTTGGCAGAACCCTTGTGTCTACTCTTCCAAGCCTCCCTCGCTGCAGGCAAATTGCCACCCGATTGGAAGACCGCGTGGATTTCCCCAATACACAAAAGTGGCAGCCGTGCTTCCGCAAATAACTACAGGCCGGTAAGTCTCACCTCCATATGTTGCAAGATTATGGAGCGAATCATCAAACGTGAACTGATGCAGTTTCTGGAGCGGCATCATCTTCTCTCTGAAGCGCAGCACGGATTCCGCAGAGGAAGGTCCTGTTTAACTAATTTGCTCTACTGTCTGGAACGATGGACCCGAGCGGTCGATGAAGGAAATGTAGTGCACGCAGTGTACATAGACTTCAAGAAGGCCTTTGATAGCGTGCCTCACCAACGTCTCCTATACAAACTCAACCGTATTGGGGTAAGGGGCAAGCTTTTGAAGTGGATCGAAAACTTCTTGATTGGGCGATCTCAGATTGTCCGTCTTGGCGATGAACAATCGGCGGAGGTGGCGGTTGAGAGTGGGGTTCCTCAGGGCTCCGTCCTGGGCCCTATCCTCTTCCTTATATACATTGATGATTGCGTAAGTGGCTTGGACTGTGACACCGCCATGTTTGCTGACGATATAAAGCTTTGGAAGGTCATCCACAACGCAGATGATGAAGAAAATCTACAGGCGAACTTGCATCGACTCGAGGAATGGTCGCACAACTGGCTCCTCCCATTCAATGCTACCAAGTGCAATATTCTGCGATTTGGCAGAACCAGCTCAGGGCACCAGAGAATTTACTATCTGGACGACACACCGCTACCAGAGGTAGAGGCTCAGAAAAGATCTAGGAGTATGGATCACGCGCCCACACTGAAGCCATCGTTCCATTGCTCAAAAGTAGCAAAATCTGCCATGTCAAGCTTGTATCTTATTAAGCGAGCGTTTGCAAAGTTCGACAAAGAGTGCTTTAATAAGGTCTTCGGGATGTTCGTGCGACCACAATTGGAATTCGCCATACAAGCCTGGAGACCGTGGTCTGTCAAAGACCACAACACCCTTGAGAAGGTCCAAAGACGTGCAACCAAGCTTGTTCAAGGTCAAAGCTGCCTGCCTTACGAGACACGATTGTCTAATCTTGATCTGTTTCCTCTGGACTATAGACAGCTTCGCGGCGACTTAATACAAGCCTTTCGAATGCTGCGGCTTCAGGATTGTTGCCTTGCATCTGGCGACTTCTTTGAGCTGGCCACTACCACTACTTTGCGAGGGCATCCCATTAAACTACGAGTGACAGGTGCAAGACTCGACACAAGAAGGTTCTTCTTCTCCAACAGAGTGATTAAGGCCTGGAATGCTCTGCCGGCCGACATAATCATGTCCCCATCCGTTGACACTTTTAAGCGGAAGTTTGACCAGTACAGCCATAAGTACCACCACGACATCCGAACCTAACACATTTCCTGAAACATATTCCCATCCACAATTTTCGCGTCATATAACATACTACTCCCTATGTTTGAGTAACATTATTTTATAATTGTTTGTCCGATACCCTGCAGTGTGTTCGGGAGATAACCCTTTGTCCAACGTCCATTATATGTCAGCCTTTTTAATTTACAGTGTCACTGGCATCAATAGGGAGCTCAAAGGCTTCGCCTATATTTCCCTTAATAAAACTGAACTGAACTGAACTGAACCTTTTGTGGACTGCAGCCCCTATAAACCCGCAAAAACCGTTGTACGAACCCACTGACGAACACCAGCGATAGGTAGGCGTGTAATACGGGGACAGTTGGCAATGGGGGTAGGGCAGTTTAAAGGATGGAAAAGAACGGTAACGTGACAGCAAAGAAAAGAAATTTATAGGCCAAGCGTCATCGTTCAAGTGAGTTGGGTTTTTTTATGCACTGAAGGTAATCGTATTGCCCGCCTTCCTACGCGCCACTTAAACCCTGACGCCAACACTAACCCTTTTATTATCCATAGGGTCAAACAATAGTTCTTTGCCATGTTGTCTTTAATAGTATATTCAAATCTCAGAGGAAACTAAAGTTTTTTCAGTTAACGAACCTGAAGATTAAACCTTCTGTGGGCCCATAATCCTGTTAGCCACTCATTTTAAAATAATACTCCATTTTAATGCTTTAAAACATTTTATGTGCTATATTTCCTTGTTTTCTGGCATAATCATTATGCTTAAGGTCGTCGCTCTATACATACACATTCTAAACCGTATGAAATCTTGGATCTCATATCTTTATATTCTCTAAACCAGTGCTTAGCATTTCTTGCAGATCTACACTCTTTACCCGATGACTATCAATTGCGTGTAAGTATATTTGAGCTGGAATATGTTTCAAATTTAAATGTTTAAGAAGATCACGTTAACTGTAAACTGAAATTAAACTACATATTATTAATATTGTTCAGGCAGTCTGATTGACCTTATATAGTTTGTCAAAATATGAAGCTAATGGCACGTATTTTATAATTAATTATTTTTCAAACATCATTGTTTCGAATCCAATTCCGCAGTCGTTTTAGTTAATCAAATGTTCCACAAGTTTTGATGCTTAATCTCTTTTTATATAACTGACTTTCAAGAAAAGAAGCGTGACTTTAGAGTCAATTTCCTTACTCAAATTTTAAAACCACTTGCACAAACTTCAATTAAATCATTTTGACACATGAACTATTATGCGGTTTTGACAACCCTTTAAATTTAAGTATCCGTAGGCATATGCTGGTTGTCACGGTTTTCATAAAAAGGCTCTTAGCCTTCAGCACTTAGCTTATTCCCCTTATTTTGAATGGCAAACAGGGGAATCCCGATAGGTTGCTGAAATTAGATCAGTGCAAGCATAAGCGCAGACAAAAAAACTGTTAGGAGAAGTGGTTTTGATTTCAATGAGAACTAACACCACACTTCTCCTCTTAAAAAAATCTCACTAAACAGCGACCTCAAATCGTACCTTTACTTCACTTGCACCCCTTAATAGAGCATCCTTTCGGATCTGTTTTGAGTCAATCTTCAGTTTCTTGGCCTTCATGTAGAGGGTGTAGAGCTCCTCTAGATCACACAGTGCACCTTTCTTCTGATTTCCCTGCAATTCACGCAATTCATGGCCAGCAATAGGACATCCAAGTTGTTGTAGGGCATCACGAATTTCATCCCGTGGAATGGCTCCTTTAGTCTGGAGGTCCGGGAAGACGATATGCAGATCCTCCAACTGTTCCTCATCAAACTGGTGGGCACTGTTGTTCATACCGGTCTCCATCCGTTATTGTTGTTATTTCAGATCACGCGCACACACACACACACACACAAACACAGTCAGAGGTATGGAGCAGAGAAGGCCAAGACACTGTTTGAGAGGCCTGGGTGTGCTACCGGATTATCTGGTCTTCCAACGACTGTCAGCCACCAATAAAAACGTTCATAAGTTGTGGCGAATATGGAAAGTAGACTACACTGTGAAATGTGTGTGTGTGTGTGTGTGCGCACGCACTGGGGTGCACAAGTAGGTACCTGCAGGCTAGCCAAGCTAGAGAACCGACACTGCAGGGTGAGCACCTATGACGGCCTCGGTGTGTACACACTTAACACAGCGTGATTGTCGTACACCTGCACATGACAATGATCTCGCACACACATACAGAGAGAGAAGCGCTGTATCGCGCGACAGTAGACGCGCCTTTACTCGATTGAGGAACGGATGAAAGGTCAACACTTTAGCCAAAGAGACCCTAGGACGCCATGTGGAGATGCTGAATGGAGCACTTGTCTTTGGGTTTCATTGATTAAAAAACACTGGAAGTTAGGCTTTGAGTACGACCGCAAGGTGATGATTAATAGATGGAGTAACCTGATTCTCATAGTCAGACACCCGTTCGAGACTTTTTCAAGATCAGGTTCTAGAGGCTGAATATGCGTGTAAGAAGCGTAAACCGTCTTCCCGTCACCTGGCATGGCGTTCACCAATGTTTTCTGATTGCCAGACATGGAAGTGACATTTCCATTTTTCTTTGGGGCTCCCGGTTGAAAGTTTACACGAACAGTGAGAGAGACAATCGACAGGGTTGAACAACGCGCACAGGGACACTCAAGTGGTCATTGATAGTCCTTTCGAAACCAGCCTCCAGGGATTCCTGAACCTAGGGCTAGCGCCTCAGATCTTTATTCCAGTACCTTTCTCATCCGCCATCTCTACATCCTCTCTAACGCAACCAACAAGGTATGAAATCAGTACTATGCATCCGTTTTCTCATCAATGGCAGCTGGCTTTTATTTCAAATGTGAGGTTTTTGAGTCTCTCTGGTATTAGTACATTAACTTAATAGAGGATAAATAAAACGTAGACCCTTTTCAATCTTTGTTTTTATTAAGTTAGACTGGATATAACTGATGGTGGTTCACAGGTACACCTCATGTATAACAGTGGGGATCGCCCTAAATTCTTAAGTGGTTAGGGTTAGAATTTGTGTTGGGGTTAAGGTTAGGTTTAGGGTTGAGATGAGGACACGGGAATATGTTCGCCCTGGGTATACCTCTCCTTACCGTCAAAATAAAGCTTAATTGGCAACAAAGCTTAATTATAAGAGGACTTAAACGTTTTGGGCATTCTCGTTGGTATACTGTCATCAGTGAACGTAAATCCTTCAGATAGAGAGTTGCTTTGAGTAAACTGCTTAAGATGTGAGATCTTACATAGCTAGTCCTGTGCGAATTAATTTTTTTAGGACGGTCTCTTTGTTCTTCACCTTCAAATAAGAATGCACCATTCCCGAACTGCCCTATGGAGGCTATTCTTAAAGTAAGTTCATGAAATAGGAAACCTTTCAACAAATAAAAAGTCATCTTAACCTGAGCCTACTAATAACAGTCACTATCGACAAGCAAGGTTTAATTTGAATGCATATTTATTTGCAAATTATGTAGGGAACTGGAAGACTCCTCAGGTTAACTTGAGCGTTTCAAGCAGAAGTGTGTAGATGATAGTAAAATATATCTAGGCTTATTACCCTTACATGTAAATTCAGAACGGAGAGTTAGGCTGCAGTGGCTCCGACTCAATGTGCCTTCTATCGTCCACCCCACTCAGATTAGAATGATTCCGTTATTATCGATCTAAAATAAAGTTTTGATTTGCGTTAATCTCTTAGTCATTCTCTTCATAACATACAGCTAGTAATTTCAAAAGGATATTTACAACGACGGGAAAGAGTACAATCTTCATTTTGGGCGTCTTGAGACCCCCAAATTGTCCTTCCCCGATCGCATATATGGAAGATTTTGGAGAGGTAACAGGCCCTTCGAAACGGATTAAGCAGCCAATGAACAGCAGTACTTGCCTCAGAGTATGCCTCGACTTTCGGCTGTCAGTACACGAAATCGCCGAGCAAGTAATCGATGTGACTGTTCCGATTCCCTCTCCTGGACTTTATTAAGTCAAAGAAACGAACCGTTTTTTTCCTAGAACCTTGATCACCGTACCCCTGAGAACCCTTAGCAAGCTATGCACCTCCAGTTTTTTCGTGCAACTTCCTGGACGCAGCATAAAGTCTCTCGATTGCACTTTCTCGTACACAATCCCGTGTGAGCGCGTTGCATTTTGCGCATGTGTTGAACACACACATACACTTGTCTTGACTTGTGCATTCACGCGGCGCCATACACCTGCACAATAAGCTCGCATGCACTAAGCCCTCTCTTTTTGTTACGTCTCTTCACTGCATAGCTTATGTGTCAGCAAGCGCGCGCGCACACACACAAAAGCGCAACTTTCGACGGACGTGAGTGTGGTTAGGCTTGTGCGTATTCAGACCGCAGGTTCAACGACAGCCGAACACAGATCACATGCCAATCGCTTACGACGTAACTGTAGCTTGTAACACCTACAGCCGAATTACTCACTCGCACATACCTACACACAACAAAACCTTTATGTTGATGTCTGCTCTCAGACATGTCATTCGGTAACTAGACGTTCGTGAGGTCACCTTCGGCTTGACCTACTTCCCTGAGCCACCTCTACCAGTATCGCTTCACTATTTGAAGGCCGTTCACTGAGTCAGAAGGAGCATTTAGGTATGCAAATTAGTATGCGTCCTGAGGAAACTTAAAAACACAGCGCTGAAAAAAATGAAGAGAAAATGGCGAGTGAGATTGAAGCAGAAGCAGAACTCTGTATTTAAAAACCAGAATGTTAATAAGAAGGAGACGAATTTTGATCGAGCAATCTTTTGAGTCTAATGGTGGCATCCAAAAGAGCAGAGGGCAGCTAATTTAGTTAAATTCCTTTTCTTATTATTAGATGTATGACTGTGTTTGCAAGTACACCTGTGAAACCTGTGTAACCCTACTAAACCTAGGCAACTGTTTAGTATTTCCAGTCATTTCGTAAATAGGACAAAGCTCCATGATGGTAGCTAAAAAGCTCGAACACTGCTGATGCGTGATCAGTGATACATCCGGTTTGCAGTAGTGTTTTACTATCGGTTTTAGTCCCCTGGGGAATTCTGTGCGTTTGGTATGTAAGTACGTCGGCATATGATCTGTCGCGGGTGTGGTTATGGGATTCCTCATGTTGAAGCGAGCAGGAATAAGTCCAAAGCTCGTGCAATTGGAGTCCTTCTTGACACCTCAGACGCTAAAAGGGACATACAGAAACGTCTTGCCCAGTAGAAAAGCATTTAAAGAAAATAATACACTGCCGTGAGGAAGACCTAGAGATGGCAAGATTTGTTTAAATTAACAAATATAATTGTTTCCTTTTTGTTTCTTTCATATCCGGCGTTCGATTTCTCAAGGCAATAATAAATGTACGTTCAATTTTGAAAATATAGTCACCCGCCACAACTTTATGCTATTTTTTATCCCATGGGTGTCATTTAACATTCGAAAATCCCGCATTTGTAAATTCAAATAAACCCAATTTTTCACGTTCAGATGATTGTACCAATCTAAAGTGAACAAACGTAAGGGAAGGATAGCAATCAATCGTAAAAGGGTACACCAGACATATTTTTAAATTCAAAAAAATTAGGTAATTGGGAGGTTAATTCGACGATCTGTGCAAAGACAGAAAAAATTCTGCACAGCTTAGAAAGAAAGCCATTTTTGCTCAAACCAAGAGGAAGAGTTAAGACGCATATGATAATGTTGACCTAACAGAGCTTTCATATTATAAGAGATGAGAATGTGCCCGGAAAAACTATGTACTAGAACCAGCAAGTCATCAACCCTAGTAAATGATCTAGCTACTTGCACAAGTGAATTCTTGTCCTTCAAAGCGAAACCCCTGGCCCATAACCCACGTTACTGGCAGAGCACAAAATTAGAAAATGAGTTTTGCGTGGTCTCACAGGTGTTTTTGCAATGAAGGAAAGGAAAATTTGTGAAATATGCGTGTTTATCTGCCTCATTGCGAAAATCTCGGCAGTCTGGGTGGGATTCAACCTCGCGACATAACGCTCAGGGTTTGAGTACAGCCAATGATTTAACCGCCTGAGCTCCGAGGTACCAAACGAAGGCATGAGTTTGGAAATCTTTGGGTCAATTTACCTCATGGCGCTCGGTCGGCTCCTCATAGCTCAGGTGGGTAGAGCCTCAACTCTACTCAAACCTTCCACTTGATTTCGTGGATTAGAAACCCATTGAAGTCACCAAGTTGTTTACAATAGAGTCAGATTGACTTCGCAAAGTTTTCAAAAACACCTATTAGTTTCGAAAGCATTCCACTGAGGTTGAGGCAAACCGACTTGATTAATCCTAACATAACTGTGCGTACTTTTGTACATAAAAGTAAATACAGGAGCATGTTGTGTGGGCAGGCATACTACACAAGCATATTTCTCGTGTGAGGGAATACCAGGATATCCGATCTAATTTGCTCACCCTTTTACTGTCACAAGTCAGGCCATAGTTACCCAGGTGGGAAACTGATATCTCTGAAATGTCTGTTCTTTCGGTTTCGACGGCGTAGCATTGACCGATATGTGAGGAAAATTGAAAGTCTGACGAGAACAAAAGCCTATTCTGTAATAATTTGTTGAATAGCCTGCCTTTATCACATCTGTTTGTTGATAAAAAAAGGGATTCTTATTTCAATAGTGCATTGAAGTGCATTCAAGTGTTTGTTTCGAAGGGTTTATCGCTAACACAGAGATTTGTTGTAGATGACCTAAATAATTTAATTTACATCAGACCCCAATGCCAATGCGTCATAGAGGCAGAACTGTCAGCATCCTCAGTCACACCCTTAATTATCTTGAAAAGTTAATTCTCGTTTTCATGCCTGTGTACGCCACCCGTACCTGTGTAGTTGACTAAGTGTGCACTCTCCCACAAATGCAGTTAAATCTGGCTAACGTCAAGATACTCTATAGCAAAATCAACAAAATAACAACATTCGTATAATAAATTACTATTTTCTGCAATAATAAACTTGGGTAAGACCAGTAAGAGTTTATCAAGGCAGAGATGATTTTTCAGATGAAAACGAACTAAAAAATACGTTAAAACACTACTTTTTGTGAAATTGACGATGTTTTAATAAAACACAGTCTTTCTTCTTTTGATTTCTGTTTTGATATACCTTTGCTTGTCAAGTTAATTAAAAAAAGTGACTTTTGGCTGCCAAATGAGCTTTTGTCGTCTAAAAAGTCGCCTGCATACCTTAAAATTAACTGTGTATTCAGATATGTTGGGAAATTCTTTAAACGGTCGTGAATTCCTAACCAAAACATTATGCTTTTTATCTACTCATTTCGAGTTATGCCATGCTTGAAAGAGGGATTTCTGGTCAGAATTGTAGGAAAAGCAATCCAGAGACAATAAAAATCCGCTAGCTCCGCGCTCTCTTCTCGACTTCACCCACATCGTTTACTCTGACATTCTACCGGATGGCCTCAGAAATTACTAGAAAAAATTTTGAAATAAACACCTTAGTCATATTAGTCATAGGCTTCTGCCAGGCTGGGTCCTGTACTGTTGCAGAGCGGAAGTTAATAGTTATAATAAACGGATATGAGGAATAATTTTTTAGGCCGCGGCTTCCACACACGAACTTTCCTGTTACACTTGAACTTGGACGAATAAGGTAAACTAACCGCGGCATGAGCGTAACAGTTACAGGAAGCTGAAGAGATATCTCAAACAGCACACTCCGATCCAAAAATGCCTTTTTTACGAAAGGGTTCTACTGGCGCCAAGAACCCGATGCTTTGGGGCCATAATTTACTTGGCAATGCGTCGTGAGGGACGATGACTGTCAATTTCGGATTTATCATCCGGGACCAATCACATACTGGCACCGCACCATACAAAACCAAACATTTGCTTTATTTTTATATGTGGACACTAAAGTAACTTTTGCTATCGGAATGTTATTTTCATGAAGCTTATCAAACCGTAAACCACACGAACACATTATTCAAGGTTCTAAATCCAATCTCATAAAAAAGGCTATCATAGGTTAGAAGGGGTCTTTCACGCAGTTTCAGGTACCATTCTATAAATCGTGATGGCTGGTGGACATAAGCTTTTTAAAATTACGGCCTAATCAACAACTGTTAAAAGCCAATGTTTGTGTGGCTTTGTGGATGTCAACATTTTACGCAGTGTTTTGCTATTTTTACATAATTTACTAATCGCCATACACAATGTTTAACGGGAAGGTATAACCTTTAAAAAGGATACGTTTTAGTTGGTGTCTCCATGGTTACACAGTTAGGCCTGTAAAGGAAACTTA
The DNA here is from genome assembly GCA_017591395.1 of Schistocephalus solidus. NCBI lineage: Eukaryota > Metazoa > Platyhelminthes > Cestoda > Diphyllobothriidea > Diphyllobothriidae > Schistocephalus > Schistocephalus solidus. The sequence continues at coordinate 336,951 of WEDG01002492.1, forward strand.
ACAGTTCTCTGTAACTGTAAACATTTTTGTTCTACACAACAACTGCCTCCCTGGGAAAGCTTTTTACCATTGAGCTGTGCCAGAAGTACTAGTTCCGTGGAGTATTCCGCAGTTGGTGAAACTGCGGATGCAGTTTCCTTCAGTTAACAGCAAGAAACAGTTATGTCGTTAACGGAAGTTTCATGCCCGGTTAGGCAGTCCAGCTAAGAGGAGAACATGGCCTACCGTGGCGGCAGCAGGCCATTTCTTATTGTATTCTCACCAAAGCGAAGTCATGCTTCGTGCTGGTTGAATGTTTAAACGACCCCAGTTCTTGAAATAATGTCTACCTCTCAAGGTAGAAGGGTCCATAAAATGTTTATTACGCAAATAATGGCAATCATGCCATCTGAAATCTGACCACGCCTCTTGGTACTCTGAACAGACAGCCGGACTGCTAAGGGGAACAATAACCCTCACGCTATCCCAGCTCATATTGTCAGAGAGGCCTCGCTCGTCCTAGCAACTAGCGATTTCCATTCTCTTTTAGATACCCGGAGGTTCAGAGAGAATGACCGCTCTGGTCGCCCTATAGCTGGCTCACTTCGCCGTACTGAGCGAGATTTGCTTCGCAGATCAACGCGAGCAGAATCTGGCTGGCGCAAAGCAGCCATCAAAAAGAGGAACTCCATCATGTTAGATTCGCTTTCGCCAACAAAAATGACCTCTTAAACGAAATCAATGACCGCTTCGTCCGAATGAGACCTCCACTCCGCCGGGAAAACTTTGCTGCTGTTATCAGTTACGCGTACCAATAAAGAGTTAACAGGTGAAAGAAAGGTTCTATGAAGAGGTGCACGCCTTTTCACGTCCAAGAAATCAGGTAGGCACGAATCCCGCCACCCGGATACTTGGGCGAAACAGGTCAGCTCACTTTACCGGTGGCTGTTGAACTACGTGCTCGACAGGAAGCTAAACCGTTGTGGCGTTTTTATGAAAAAGGCAGTGTATGATGTGGTTAAATACAAGAGGCTTGACCACACTAATGAACACTACCTCAACCAACACATACACAATACCCCCACTATCATAGCGCACCTGAGATTTTCCTCGTTTCCTAGAAACCGTGACTTGCAAGGCTGCCAACTGACGCTTTGCACCAGAACACGCCGTCAGCCCAGTGTATGTTGTGCGTTGAGTGATTGACCAGTGGACTGGGAGTCAGACGGCAATGACTCCCTCTTAACCCCTAGTTTTGGGAATCCTGGTGTGTGCATTAAGGGGGCCAGGCCGTGCTGTGGCGCGCGTAGACGGGTATGCCGGCTGGTTAGCCATTGTGCCTACTTCCGCATCAGACATTTGACCGGCTCGGACAGTGACCTGATCCTGGGGATGGGAAGAGAGTGAGGTCGGTCACTCAGCGCATTTTAACACCACTTTAAACAAACTGACGCGCTTGGAACTACCACGTTGTGCCAAACACTGTGGCTTGGAAGGTTACAAAACTAACGGGATAACTCGGACTACCTGGTAAGTCTAGTGAACGTAAGATAGAGTAAAATAGCTACTTACACGGGAAATGGCTAAAGACAGTCAAAACACCGTATGTAAAATTGTTTGTAAGTAAAAGTACAGACAGGCCGTCACCTGTCGTGATTTTAGACGTTTTTTATGAACTGTAACCCTTGAACGCCGTTGTGGGCCTTCGTGATAATTTTCACTGCTATTTTCGTGATATACCCCGAATGAGGCCTCGAGGAAGTCAGCCTAAAATCTAGTTCAACACAGTTCGTCGATACTGTCTCTGATGATGGGTTCCAGTTGGAATCCGAAACGCCAGACGAATAAACCTCTAGTCCCAGCGATCGCATCTACTTCTTCTCAATTACTTTCTGGGTCTCTCATTTTCTTTGTATCGGCAAAAGATGGAGGTGTTTTTTTAAACATTCGGCACTTACTCTCTGTCACTTGGAAAGGGAGTGAGTGATCTCTGTAGATCCACTATTTTAGGCCCTCGTGCCCAAAGGAGTTCAAGCCATGATATCTTAGAACAGGGCTGATCAAGCATTACCACAGCTGTAGAAAGGCGGAGTTTGGCCTCTAGGTCCACAGTATCCTTGAACTGAAGTTTATAAGTGTCTAGTTACCTGACAGACCCTGTCACTGTAGATCGATTATTTGACAGATTGACCGTCTTTGTCGAAGGTGTGTACCATGGATCCCACAGCAAGGTGGGCGTAAGGACAGGGACTTGTGCGTGAATTGTTCTATAATGATAGACTTTCACAAACTCTATCCCTCTCTCCTCTCTCACCCACCCCAGTCAGGTGTCAAGGCAGTGTTGAGATTACTGGAGGTGCAAATGGCTCAGGAGTTTTTGAATAGTCAATAACTGACGCAATTATTTCTGGGCTTCCCGCCGGGAACAAGCTCCAATTAAGCTGGGTAAGGTTGTACCCGGCCAAATGGGGAACTGAGTCCAATTTATTCGCTTCTCTCTATATATCTTCTCACATATTATTCGAAACAGCACTAGGTATCAAACACTTCGTGGGTTCCGAAATCCTTACTATTAGTCGCTAAGATGACTAAAATATCAATGCCTTTCGAATATTACACATTTGGCTACCACTTCATAGCGTTTTTCGACTCTTGAATGCCATAGTTTCTCTTTTCAGAGCAATTTGGTTCCTCTACAGCGACTGCCTTCTTATATTCTTTCCTGAAAATCATACAACCTTTTGAAGTACATAAATCTCTTTCTTATATAACGTTACGGCCACCACCCATGGAAATCAAGAATCTCCTTGTGGTATAGCTCAATTTGTGCGCTGCATCCTATCTACTTGGTTACGGTTTTCATTTGTCTGATTGGTGTCATTTTCTGTGAACAAGCTCTGGGTAGGATTATCCGATTAACAGGTGGTTTTCAGCTATCCACCGCATGTTCGCTATCCAGGACAAACAACCGCATGAGAAAAAGCAGCAACGGCACATTCTTTGATTATTATTTTGGCCAAAACATAGTACTTGAGTACTTCGTAGGATAGAGTGACTTTGTCACATAGGGAAAGATGGAGTGGAGACCAAATGCAGATTGTGTGACGCTTGCTACGGAACAGTATTTTTTGAGATCAGGCGCTTGCTAGTTTCAGTTCAATACCGCGTCTTTTAACCTTGCTCATGTGGAGATTGTAAGTCTGAGTTGTTCCTGTCCAGTGTCACCGCATAATGGACGGGCGTCATTCAGCATCATGCCAGCGACGATCAGTTTTACTTTTGCAGTAGCGAATCATCTAGGTACGAAAGTGGGAGAGTAACGCTCGTTATAGCACTTGCAAGAAATAGGTATCTGCTTGACCGTATTTTCTACTCTTGGGGAATATTTACAAACCTTTTGTTGCAGGCCTACCTCTCGCAACAGGCAGTGCCCAAAATGGGTACGTGCAGGTGCAGACTCATGTCAAACCCCGCTCCCCCACTCCGTGAAAGACTAATCATCTGCATCCGACCTCGCCTCCGGTCTTCTTGGCTACGTCTTGACATCGGGTGCAGGCGGGTAAGGAAAGAGAGACTACGGTAGACGCAGTGCAAGTCTTATATCACTTAAAACTAATTTGCACGCGTCACTGTCCCTGCACCACTATGCGGTGGAAATCGTCAGATTACGATGGTCGAACTGGTGTTTGTGTGTTGGGGTGTGTAGTGGCGGACTGAGAGTCGGGCTGCGAGGGTTCCTTCTTAATGTGACCTTTATCACACTCCCACTCAGACGGGATTCGAGCCACTTCTCCCTTGTGTTGTAGTGTTCTTATTTGGTGTTGGACCACAGTGCGTGGGCTTGCGTTCTTTCCCAGCTCCGATCTTCTTGACTGTGCAATGACACGGGGCCCAGGTTGGGGAGTGAAATAGTGAGTGGGGTTGATGCAGCGCAGGCCTACTCTCATTATAATCCACGTACCAGTCACCATCCTTTCACCACCCTGTTGTGTAGCATACGGTGGTCATCGTCGGACTACGACGATCGAACTGTTGTGTGTTGTGGAGTTGACACGCACAACAAACTGGGCTGTAGATGTGATGACCTAAACACAGTGTCAACCTGTCTCCCCACGCACGTTTAACGGGTCACACTTAGTCGGCAAGAGTTCAGCAATATGTTTGCCCGTGTAGCCCACCTCAGACGTAGGCAGTTCCGGTCTTCTAGACTCTGTCATGACACCGGGTGAGGTAAGAGAGAGCAGGTGTTAGCTGCAGCCCAAGTCTTCTAGCACTTAAGAGTAATCCACGCTCAAGTCACCATACCTGTACCACCATGCTGTGGAACACACGCTGGAACTCATCAAAATCGACCACCGAAATGGGGAGGCGTAGGTATTCACACCGCGTCAGCCGGAGGACCGAATTCCATGAGGTGCTAGTTGACTGGCTCGGACTGTCTACTAGTGCACGATAGGGGAAAGATTGAGCATTGTGCCAGGCCAATCTTCGATTCTGACGAGATCCACCGAGTATCCCGATCCCGAGTTGGCGCGTGAATGAGGATGTGCGTGTGAATTCGGTCATCGTGATCGTAGACATATGCAGCCTCTACCACACCCTCTCCTCCATCGCCTCTCTGAACCCGGTGTCATGATGCAAACAGAATAGAAACAGAATCAGGTGAAGGTGTTTGTTTCCGCATATGTCTACACCTAGGGGTGCCGTCAAACCCCCGATTTCGCGCACAAAGGACTAGAATTTCACAAAGAGGGGAGGTAAATCGTATTCCACTATGTGGTAGTACTACAAAGGTCGCGCTAAGAAGGAGCCTTTACGGCCTGACTTTCCGTCCTGAATAAAGGACAAAGTCATTCATGCGTACGAAAATCTTCGCAGCCACGGCTTTGAGCGCACCCTGATAGATTCAAACGCTTCAGATTGTTTAGGGTAAGGAGCATATACTGAGGGTCGACTACACACACTCTCTCGCTCTCTCTTTGCCCTCTCCTATGCACTAGTAGATAGCCTAGGCAGTCTACCAGCTGAGTCTACATAAAAGTTCATGTGTGGCATTCATTATGGGTGCCCATCTTCAGTAATACTTGCCGTACCCTGGGCTGGCCTCCATGTTATCTCAGCAAATCTGCCTTGTGGGCCGTTTTCGGGACAGAGAGAGTGAATATGGCACTGGAGAATCCATCCGTACAACCTCCTCTTTACAAGTCTGACGCCCAGGAATCTATCGCATTGTGCTTCGGCTTGTGACTTGAAGGAATATCAACTGACGGGTTAGGCTGCGTTCGATCCTTGTATCTGTGTCCAGGATGGCACTTTAACACTTTTGCCATTCAAGCCGCCCTTCCAATAGTTTAGCAGATGCACTTGGAACCAGGGCTGGTGAGGCTGCTCGGTGCCATCAACCATTGCACTCAAGTCCATCTCAGTTGTCTCAGTTGCCATTGTATTGCCACCAGGTAAATGAGGAAGGAGAAAATATGGTTGATCCTATGTAGTTCTGCTTCATTCAGCTGTGTCCACTCCGTTGAGTGCGTGGCACTCCGTTGAGTGCGTGACCATCGTTGGTCGTGATGGTCAAATTGCCGTACGGTGTCGACTGCTAAACCGATTACCATCCTGTCTTCTCAAACTGGGAAGACGATAGTAAGGAAATAGAACAAATCCGTACTGAACCAAGTCAACCACAGACTAAAAACGCATAAGTATGGCAAAACCCTCATTAAACACATTCAACAGGTCTTGCGACTGCAGATTTACCTCTTCACCGAACGTCTTTAGTCTGCATACTGACAAAATTATAAATGGTTAAAGGATGATATAAAAAATTTTGTCTGCTCATCGGGAAGATGGAATTCACAAAACTTACACAATATTAGTCTCAGTGGTAATACGACGAAGTCATTCTCATACCGGCTTAAATTTGTGAGGATGGAGGAGATAAAAAGTAGCCCGTTTGCATGAAAAGGAGCGAACACCAAAGTACATGCGAAGGATGTTGAGATAACAACCTACATCACGGTCATTAGTTAGATCTGTTAACGTCAAACCACAGCAAGTCCACCGCCACGTGAATCATACGCGTCCGCACTGATGCCAGCAAAATCTCAGATTGAAGAACGTTGGAGCGAGCAATTTGGATGCGTCCTCAAACCTTCATCCTCATTTTGATACCCATATAACTAGCCATGCCCTAGAAGTGCTGGACCAACACCGGATCTAGGTGAAGTTACGGCCCGCGTTAGTCAGGCGACATACCCTGAACAAATTCCCCAGCGGAGGCTGTTCTAGCATGTCTAGGCATAGTCTAATACCGTATCAGCTATCTGTGCCTAGTCCATGCATCAGATTGTTGACCGGCTCGGGTAGTGCCCTGATGCCTGGGAGAGGAACGATAGAGTGATCTCAGCCCTGGAAACGCTAACCTCACAGCACTCAGTGCATATTCCTTACTATAAACAGTGTGCTGCGCTTCTAGCCGATCACGGTGAGTATAAAGCCAAGGCTCCAACGATGCCCAGCTGCAGGGATAGACTGATCCTCCCCCAAGGTCGGAGAGTCAGCCTGCAATGACTCCTTCGTAATATTTTATCTATGGCATGTTAAGTTTGTCAGGATTCAAGCTGCCCTTTTCTTGTTTGTATATGTAATACAGGTTATTCGTGCGCGAATCGTGCGTGTGTGGCACGAGCAGACGGGCTATTTGGCTTTTTGAACCACTGTCTCAGATCACTTGGCTATTACAACACCGGGCCTAGGAAGGGAAAGAAGGAGAGAGTGCGATGGATGCAGTGCAAGCTTCCTATTTACGCGCAAGTCACCGTCACTGCACCCAGAATATGAAGAACAACGCTGGTCAATACTGATCCATTACTGCCCTTACTTGAGACGGAGAGAGCTAGATGAACAATGCCGAACAAGACACGGTAGACTGCAATGACTATTTCTGGCCCGTTAACCGTCATCAGCTAGCAATACCCAACCCCAAGTGGTTCCCCACCCGAGGCTCGAGCTCGTGACCTGTTGATCAGAAGTCTAACACTGTAACCATTGAGACATGGGCTCGTTGTCTTGTTGGTTTAGATCGGGAATATGGGCATTCGTAAATGAATGCTCACTGATCTTTAACGGAACTAACTCGGCCAGAGCTGTGCGACAGATGTCTAGAGGAGACATTTTGTGTGTTGACTCAATGAATAAAGATATCTGCAAGCACATTGACCTTCAATTTTAAACAAAGACTTTCATGACGCGTGAGGAAACGCAAAACTGTCAATGTTTCACGCCTGTAGCAATGTCTCCTTGTCAGGAATAAGTCTGGAGTTTAAAACTGTAAAACCACGCCGTGAAAAATGTAAAGTGATGAAAGGCCTCTATATACCCTGCATATGTAGCATAAAGACCTTTAATACCGTAAATCAAAGTAAATTCTGAAAATCAGACAGACATTTGGACAATCTAAGAATTCACATTGATGGTAAGGCAACTTCAGAATGATATGTGGGCAAAAACCACATACAATAGATCAACCTCGGTACTATCCACACTGGGAAATGCCGTAAACTATGATATCGTGCATGCCGTAACGCTCTTGTGCATCAAGATGTTCACAGTGGGGGCTATCCGAAGGATGATCGGGAGTAACTATTAACTGTCAACCCGGAGGAAAAGTAATCAGAATTTATTGGGCACGTGCCACCAAGAAAATCGTCAGAAAAATTATATTAGATTCCCTAACTCAGGAAATGTGTTTTCAAATGCAATCAATTGCTTTAGTAGTAAATATTGCTGATTTTGCAGCCTGATCCCAAAATATTTCATTCATGGCAGGATGCCAACTTTTGAACGAAATTCCGTAGAGGTAGGTCCTGCGTCACAAATTTGCTCTACTGTTTAGAACGTTGGACTGAGGCGGTCGATAGAGGAAATACGGTGCACGCAATTTACATCGACTTCAAAAAGCCTTTGATAGCGTGCCGCATCACCGCCTTCTTTATTAACTCAACCGCGTAGGAGTAAGATGTAGACTTCTGACATGGCTAGAAAACTTCTTAACTGGCTGCTCACAAACTTTCCATATCAGCGACAAACAGGCAACCAAGGTTGAGGTTGAGAGTGGTGTTTCCCAAGGCTCTGTTCTCAGCCCTATTTTGTTCTTTGTCTACAGCAATGATTGTGCGAACGAACTGGACTGCGGTATTGCCATGTTTGCCGATGATCTCAAACTTTGGCGCGTCATTCAAACTGCGGCTGACGATGAGAACTTGCGGGCAAACTTAAACCGACTCCCGAAATGGTCAAATGACTGGCTCTTGCCGTTTAATGAGAGCAAGTGCAACATCATACGAGTGGGGAAAAGCAATCCTTTGAAGCTTATGGTTAACCGTCTGAATGTCATTCTATTGAAAGACGTGGATGCCCAAAAGGACCTAGGAGTCTGGATCACACCTTCGCTTAAACCCTCCCTACATTGCGCAAAGGTAGTGAAGTCAGCCATGTCGATTCTGTACCTCGTTAAACGAGCTTTTGCAGCCTTCACTACCGACTGCTTCAATAAAGTTTTCGGAACATTCGTGCGGCCGCAGTTGGAGTCCGCTAACCAAGCTTGGAGACCCTGGGCGGCGAAGGACATCAATATCCTCGAAAAGGTCCAAAGGCGAGCAACCAAACTTGTCCTTGGACATGGATCACAGCCTTATGAAACGCGGCTGTCGAATCTCAATCTCTTTCCCTTGAGATATAGACAGCTTCGGGGAGACCTGATGCTACCATTCCGCATACTACGCGTCCAGCACTGTTGTCTCGTCCCAGGTGATTTCTTCGAGTTAGCAACAACAACGAACTTGAGAGGTCATCCTCACAAATTACGTGTGACTGGAGCAAGGCTAGACACTTAGACATTTTTCTTCTCCAAAAGAGTATTTGAAGCTTGGAATAATCTTCCTCTGGATTTTGTTATGTCAGACTCCTTGGATGTTTTTAAGTGAAATTTAGATCAATATAATGGTGCGAGCTACAACACGAACTGAAATTTGCTAGAGTGACGTCAGAAAATAAGGTATTTAGGATACTATTAGCTATATTTGAGTAACATTTCTTTATGCTTTTTATTTTCGTTCGAGGGCTTGTACTCTTCCATAATTCCCATGCTGAGGTCCCCGAGGTCTTCGCTGCTTAATTATTTGCACATCTTGGTGACACCGTGAGTGTTCGCATCAGCTGGACCTGGCGGCCATCGTCCATGCGGTGTATGAACGTTCTCCCTTGGTTTTAACCGCAACGAACCGAGGACGATCTGGGTGGATATCTCCGACTTCGAAATCACTCAACAGACTCTGCAATCAGCAAGGGAGCATCTGACTGCACCTTCCGCACTTCGGTGCTGATTCATGTGACCTCCGCGATGCCCACCGTTGGACCCCCTCGCCAAGGGCGACAGTTTTTTCGCCTAAATATCACAGGGAGTTTTTTTTCACTGTCTGCTCTTTTTCAACTATGTTCCACCCAGTTGGCTCATATCAATTGGCCTCGCCAACATATCGAGATACTATTTTTTGATACCACAACTCGCATGTACAAATAGGGAATTCAAAGGTGACTCACCTACATCTTCCTCAAATATACTGATACTGATACTGAATTCTTTATGATGACTTGCAAAATGTTAACTCCGTAAATATGGTTACTTATGTAGCATGCAGTTTTCTCAGTAATTTCGATGCCTTTATAAATTCGAATATATGTTGTGGAAAACATGTACAACAATATTTTGCTCTTTTGGTGGCAGATAACATGCTCTTTATATTTTATATTTGAAGAAGGGATTTCTTTCAGTTTTAAAAAAGGTTCTACATTTCCGAGCAATTTTAAATCCTACCGGCCGGTAGACTTGAATTCAAGGTTTCCAAGCTACACGCTGCATACATTCTGGGTGACGAAAACCCACAAATTTTATTTTAACTCTGAGGAAGAGTTCACACAGTTCTCATACAATTTTGCAACGGATGACGATCATGTTGGATACATTTTGAGCAACATTTATCAATTGACGGATTCGCTGTATTATGAATGAAATTTCATGGTCCTAAAAAAATCTCACAATAAGGGATTCTATAAAATCGAAAAACCCCTTTCTTCGAGTACAAAAATTGAATGTGTAATTTGCTACCAAACGAGTACAAGGATATTTTAGTGCTCGGTTTCTATAAAATATCTCTGAAGTGATAAAAGCATCAAAATCTATTAGAAAATTGCACCCTGGGATTAGACTTCACAATAATCAATACGACAATCCTTCTTAAGTAATTTGGTCGGATCAAAAACGTATTTCAGAATTTCTTTTGATATTTCATGAGATAGGTAATCTATTCTAAATGACTTCCTTTTCGCCGACGTTCGCACACTAAACATCACAACTAAGCCAGATATGGAATACGTCAATGTCGAATTAGCCATAGAATCAGCACGAGAAGATTCTCAAAAATCAATCGGAAACAAGCATGGAAAGAGAGGAACACGTGCCTTTCTTGGATGACAATCTTTTATGAGCCAGGGAGCAACTTTACAAACACTATTTCTCAAAGCATCTGGATATATGATACAACTAAGTCTCTTAAAAAATGACTAAAAGACCTTCAGTTTATTTCAATTATCTGTGCAAAATTGCCGAAATATTTTTCGAATACTGAATTTTATATCATCATGTCCTAGTCATTTCAATGTTTCTCCATGCCTCAGAAATCTGGTGAAGCTACAAAACGGAGAAAGCATCCTAAAACAATTGCCCCTTTTCTGACAGTAAGCAGCACCTTCGAAAGCCTCAAGCTAAGTTTCACCCTCTTCCCTCTGGGTCCTTATTTAGCGGTTGAGTCTTGCAAACTACAACCGAACACTGAATCTTATATTATGAAGCCCTAATCGATGGTTCATAAATCTGGCGAAGTTGTAAAAACAGAGCAAGGACGCTAAAACACTTACACTGTTGCTGACAGTAAATAGCACCTTCGAAATTCTCGAGTGAATTTCCACTTTCTACCCTCCGGGTCCTGGTTTAGCCGAGGAGTCTCGCAAAATGCATCCCTTCTGTTACTTGATTCGCCGGTAGATGTAAGCTGGGGTGAGTTGGCATAAACCAATCTCCTTAAGCCTAAGACGTCAGCCACCGCTTTAAGCAGGCTAGTAATGTATTCTAACGCCTTTCCACAGTTCTGGTTTTTTGTAATGGGAGCTGGTGGGAGCCAGATGGCAGCTGATGCACGACGACCATAAAAAGGTTTCAGACATATTCTATTTAAACAAACGTTTCCTTGAAATTTTGACATTGGAACATTATTCACAAAATTTTCGCTGAAACAACCTGCTTACAAAGAATTTTCAGTATATAAAACACAACATCTGTTTAATCCTCTTTATCGCTAATTTCAGCTTTTTCCACGTTTGCTAAAATTATGCAGGGAAACGGGTTTGCAGGATACTACTCATGATTTCCGTGGTACAAAGTGACAGCTCACAGAATTGCTTGGAAATGATCAGCTAACTTTTTTTACTGCCGCGGCGCAGAATACAATGTCAATGATCTCCTTGACTACCTAAGAGAAACCGACCGCCGAAGGGCAAATATAGGCAGCTATAGCATCCGATTCAACGCTGAAAATGTGTTATGCTTCTTACAGATCGTTCACTTCCTTCCGTATCGACCTCTTGAATAGCTTATATATTTAAAACGAGATTGAACCACAGGACTTTTGATAAAGATGGCCTTAAGCTGTCATTTTACCTACATTTAGTACGGAGAAAAGTGGCCTAATTCGCTTCTGTTCTTCATTCTAAAATTTTATTGAAATAAACTCGTTAATCACTGACTTATTTTTAAAAAGAATTCGATGAGGATCCTGCCTGTAACCCTCAAAATTTCTATTCATATGTGAAATTTTGCGAAAATGTTTCGTTTTTAAACTTGACCTCCAATACATACCGATACCTTTACTGGCATTGGATGGGGTGATAATACTTACCTATATATAGAACGCTAAATTGATGATCATGTGCTCATTAAAATATAAGCATGTTTTGTATGGATCAGGAGTTCACTTCAGTGTTATCTTGTAAAGGCTGGTTGTTCATTCAAATGGCTACCTTTATTTGGGTTCAAAGCATGATAAGGACTGGGAACGAGCTTAGAAACTGCAGCTTCGATTAATGGATACATTTCAATGTTTGTTGGATTGAAATAAAAAACTGTCATTTGAGGCCACAATTAAAAATTGACTTCAACTCTTATTTAGGATAACGTTTCATGTTGACTGGAAGCTGTATCTGCCTAGAAACAAAACTGCAGCTGCTTGGCATTTCCACACGTTATTTTCAGAGCCTTCAATGAATAATTTCCATCGAGGTCTCCAGTCAAGCACATTGCTGCTATTAGCAAGCGTTTGGATTTTGTTCCATTTTCCTTCCAGCATTGCCAAAGCGTTTATTCGTTTTCAGTCTGTTGTTCACTCCGCCTACGCATTTAACAACACCGCTGCTTTTTACAACATCACAATGGCCACATGCACCCCAGTTGGATCGTCTGTTAATATCATGTCTTTTATGCCGTCTGCCTTCGCATATGGATTTTACTTAGTATTGTGTGAAAAACGCCAAGCAGATTATAATGCTTGGAAATTTCAAATTACAGGGGTAAAAACATCATTCGAATTAAAACGACCAAGTACTTGATCCTCAATGTACAATAGGGACACCCAGTTTGGCATTATACGCATTTAAGTTCATTAATTAACACTATAGAACACTTGCAGCCGTTTCCAGATGACAAATGAGCGCTATCATGCAAAGTTTGTTTCTGGTGGTATCCGTTTGCCTTGTAGAACAATGCCCGTCTTCTATCCAAGGTATGCAATTTCCTTTCTTTACCTAAATGAAAATTTCAAAGGGAAGGGCCACCAAGTTCAATTGGTTTTCTTATTTCATTGGCACGACAATTATAGTACTATTCAGATAGTGCTTTGAGCTCAAAATAACCTTTACTTAATTATACCTAAAAGTTCCTAGTTGACGCCTTAACATCCCCAGACAGCTAAAAAGGTCAAAATTGGCCCAGAATCTATATTACGGGCATCTGTATATAGTGATCGAAAAACATTCGGCGTAGAGCATGCCACAAACCGCGTATGTGGATGATTTCCATCGTAGTCTTACTTAATGCACTGTATAAAGCTACTTATTGGATTTTAGTAGCATTTTGCTTTTAAACTAAATAAAGTACGCGTTGTATTTCCGTGGGTCATTGGACGATAAACAGAACTCTGGGGACAATCTTAAGCAAAGCTTCGCTGATTATAATAAAGCCAGTCATATGAACGAGCTAACTACATGTCCAATTCTGATAATTCTGATATCATACCATGAAATTAGACACTCGAGATGCAATGGAATGAACGGGCCATTGTCGAGGTGGATTCTAATAGATGTAAGTATTCCGAAGTGTCACCTGTTTTTATGGTCTGGAGATTAATATGGCGTGTACTAAAAATTCGTAGTGTGGTTTTAAATTAACATAATTTTAAATGAATATGTGTTGCAATCTTAAATTAAGTAGTCCTTATGCGACACCCGCTGACGTTTTAATCATATCAGAAGTCCATGCAATATTCAGTGTGCGTAACGTGATTACTGAATTTTGCGAATGCATTCTTCATCCGCTATTCAGTGGCTACGTGAACAGCTGCCCTCACTCGGAGAGGACCCTTTGCGTAACAGACCATTGTTCTGAGATTACCACACAGAAAGTCTAACTTCATTAGAGCTGCAAATGCTAATCGCTCGACAGGTTCACTTGCCCTGTCATACAGAGCCGTCGCTTAAAATATAATGATAGGGTGCCCAATTAGCCTTCAGGATGCTGCTATTTAAATTATTTTCCCAAATAAGTCTAGGAGTGAAAACAATCTGCGGCATTTCAGGTTGTGATTAACCAGTGTTCATCGACTTTTCAAAAATGGAGTGGCCCGTAATGAAAGTGCACCTGAAGTCACAGAAAATACCACATTCGGGATATACTTTCGTTGTACAGGATTTTATAATTTCTCTATTCGTTAAGTTTGGCACTTTTTGTGCTTAACTGCAACACCAACGTGAGCCATCAACTCATCAACTGTGTTGATTTTATGGGAATCTTGTGATAATTTAAGACCTCACTAATATGGTTTTAGGAAAATCTCACATTAAAATATACTTTATGGCTAAACTTGAAGTATTGGAACCCCCAGAACTAAAGTGTCGCACCTTACCATTATTTTTAATGCTGTTTTTTACAATCTCCTCTCGGTGGATAATTGGTTATTTGATTTTGTGGACTTGGTGGAAAGGCTCCCTCATTATCAACCCCAGTCTCCTCGTTTAGTTGACGACTCCAGGATCTGATTTCCGTGGACATGTTCACTCCACAATATAGAAGCTTACTTTGCGTAACCTACTTCCGTTGCATACGTCGAATGTTTTCATCTCTGACAACCAAGGAAAACAGATTACTCTTTCCTCGACTGTCATCATTTCCAGTAAGCAACAAATCAGAAAATAAAAAGGTAAAATCGACATGTTCTTTATTCTTGAAATTTAAAACTGCATAAAATACTATAAAACTAGAAAGTTTGTAAAAGGACGTTGACCTTAACCCAAAAGTCACATAGACTATGACACTGCATTAAAACGGTAATTGGACTGCCGCGGTAGGTAACTATTTTGGGAGACCTCAGCCCGGTCCCGAATAGGAGGAGAGATAGGACGCCGGTAGAAAAATTATCATATGCTGTAGGGAGTAATTGGATTATCAACTGGAGGAAGCTGATAGCCGGATGAGAACACACCTTGAGCGCTGCGAGAACGGGCGTGCCGCGTGAGAGTGGGGACTTGGGCTTTACTTACCTTTCACGTTTCATCCCTCAAGGTCGATGTTTAATTGGGCAGTTTATCTTGACGCACTAATCGCCAACGACCGTATTCAGTTGAATAAGAGGTCGTTAATTTCGATGTCTTCATTGAATTCTGCTTATTTCGTCGCCGTTGCCTTGTTCAAAAGTAGGGGCATCATCATAACGCCTTAAATGAGGGCATCTGAGTCGGCCTTTAAGTTGATTAGTCGACTTGAATAACTGTGACTGGCTAAGGGTCGGAATGCCTCTGTGAGCGCGCACAAATATGCGCAAGGTACGGTGCTGTAACAGGTGCCATGAGTAGCACCACTAAAGGTTTGGCATTTGGAGGATAACTGGGCCGAGGACTAGCAGCTGCAGTAGCTGTCTATTAACTAATGCAAGAGAAGGATTGGCAGACATATTTTCCAGTAAATTCTCGTCAGACCTCGCAGTGTTTATGCCATACGTAAACAACAGGAGTTAGCAGCTGGTGAGAGAGGAGCACATTGGAAAGTTCTGAGATAGTTGAATAAGTGGACTCTTTAATAAACTGTCAAAGGGGGCAGTCAACTGCGAGCACTCATTCTGCATCAAAGTGCTCCTACGAATCATTGTCTACTTAACGGGTGACCCTAACCACCGCATGCTTTTGGCGAAATTCGCCTTCATGTAACGGATGAGATTGAAGTGTCAGGGTTCAGGCATCTCCGCTGTGATTAATTATTGTCTCACACCCACCTCCTATCTTCTTCACTTTGGCTTTTCATTGGGCAGCAGGATAGAGCGCGATGTAGAAACGGAGCAGTGTCCTTGACTTTAACTAAATGCAGGCTCAAGAAACCACTGCGCTGGCTCCGTGGCAGAGAAGTGGACCTCAGCTCCACAGGCGGTCAACATATCCGTTGTTATCAGCAGGTCTGAGATACTGTGTAATTTGCTGGCAGTATGTATTGGCGTACACACGATGGTCGGTATCTCTCCTTTTCTTCTACTCTTTCCCGGTCAATTTCGACTAGTGCAGCATTCTCGACACAAGCAGCGAAAGAAATCAACCTTGCAACTACTTAACGAGCGATGCGGCCTATTTTGTCATTTTTACCGACATCTAAACTTGCTGTATGGTTGCACATATTGAACCAAAAAGGTTCAATAGGTAACAATTATGCAATAACCTTCAGTAGACTTTGTGCTCTTTATGGCCTAGTTGAATTTATAATCGCCCTCTTTCATTATAGACATGGGTTACACACGAGGCATTGGAAAAATCGAAGAACGTATTCATGCTGTTAAACAATTATATGTCAATAGGCCAGAGTTATAAAGATGCTAGAGATCCTTGAAATGAGTCACTTGAGATACCACCTCATGAAAAATCCGCAATGTACAAATTGATGCAAGAATTTGAGCGAACTGGCAACACTACCAACGTGGACAAACCTGATGTGCCCAGAACAGTGAGGACTACTGTTATGTCAGATTTAGTAGCAACCTCAAACATCAACAGCCCGCGGAAATCGCCGAAAATTAAAATACAAGCGTCTTAAATTGTGTGAAAATTCTGTGACTGAATGCGAAAATTTTCCTGACTTTTGAAGCACATTGTTTGGTCGACAGAAGCCTGCTTTAAACTAAATGGATTGGTGCCTTGGCATAAATGCGTTTTGTGGTTAGATTTAAACGCAGGCACAGGATAGCAAAACAGGAGTTTAATTTGCCTGACGTCATTGTTTGATGTGGTGACTGCAGTACAGGCTAAACTGGCCCATTTGCTTTGATTATACAATGACAGCCGAATCATATCTAAAAATTTTAAATGAAAACGGTGTGGCCTAAAGTGTCTTAACATACAGATTGCGATTATTTGTGGTTGCAGCAATATAACGCTCCTCCTCCTCCTTATGGTTTCTTTGTTAGAAAATGGCTTAATAAACATTTTCCGGGTAGATGGATAGGCCGTAGAATGGCCTGTCATGTTCCCTGACCTGAGTGACCGATCTCATGCAAAGTTAACCAAATTTTTGAAATACTTTTTCGGTTAGGAAAAATTACTTAAGTTTTGTTGTAACATCGCTCACCGTGTGGCATAATCCCGTAATCTTCTGGGTGTTGTATGCTGGCTTATGGATGCACTACTTTTCGGCCAGCTGCAGAAACCTTACTCAGCAAAAAATGACTACTTGACTGGTATGCATTTTTTCCAATTGATTTTGGTTGTCCTCATAAACTCAATTACCTTTTTTAAAAAAAGTCCAAAAAGTGTCTTTTCTTCTTCTAATTTCACAGGCAATCATGTCTTTTTTAATTTTTATAGTAGGAGAAAGGCTAGCTTTCGGTTTTAAAAAGGTTTTTAATTTTCAGCTTTTTAAGACTTTTCAGTGATCATTCAAATAAAATGGTACCCATTTCTTCAACAATGCCCCTTAAAAATTGACACAGTATGCATTTACTGCATCTTTTTTTATGAAAACTAGCAATGGCTTCCTACTGGTGTAACTGAAAACGGAAAACATACAGCCCGTACACTAAAAACCCAAAATGGAAACCCTAGGGCTGATCCTGATCAAACATATTCGGGAACTGGAAAAACATTTTTGGAACCAAAATGCACTCTCCCTTTGCGCTCAAAATATTCAGACGTGTTTTTTACTATATGGGTCCAAGAAGGCACAATTTTGTTAACGTTTACTATAAAATATACTTAAATTTGTAAAGGCAACAAAAACCAATAGGCAAAATGCATGCCATTTAAGTAGTAATTTTTATCGAAGTGTCCGAAATGTCTTCGCATTACGCTGGAAGATAGTTCTTTTATACCACCTCACTTAAGTCATCCTTCCTAATTGTAAGCGCATCCCAGAATTTCCATTAATTTTGAATGAGATAAATTTCTCACTGTATATACGTTCTGATCAAGTGTCTGAAGCCTATTGAGTAAAGACTGGGAATATCCTTTAAATAAGCAATCTATGAGAGCTCGACTGCAAATTTATGAAATGCAAAGGATGAGACGCACCATGTAGATATCAGGTACTTTCCCCGGTCTTTTTAAAGGTAATAGATCTGTTCTGCAATGGATTGTTTACTCGAAGTGTAGAAATGCTACATGCAGACTTCGGTTCTCACTAGCATCCACTTAACATAATGTGCCCTTTGTAGATTTGATGACGGCCTGGCAATGACAAATAAGCTGGAAGTGGGAGTTGCAGACCAGCTTGATTTTATTGTTATACCGACCCTTATTTCGGTCTAGATAAAACTCCGCAGTGGGCGATTCACACAAGTGCAAACTCCAGCTTTTTAATATGATTCTCTTTTTTATTAATATATGGTGTTTGTTGAGATTTTTTTCATTGTAAACTATTTTAGAATATGGATTTGCTTACGCCAAACCGAGCGTTTGATTGAGGAGAACAATGCTCCAAACGGAGCCCTCTTGTCATTGTTTCACTCATTATATGATGCACAACTGCTTGCTTCTTCAAAAATTGAAGGCTTACAGTCGGATTCTTCCGATTCTACCGACAAATTTCATCATGCAGAATGATATGACACCAGAGGCAGGCATACGAATTACAGGAAAATAAACAAGTAAACTGGCACCTAAGAGGAAATTTGTATATATTCTTGAAACACACATTTTTGAACGTTGGTCATATTTCTTGAAAGAACCCTGAAAAAAAAACAAATAGACAAAGAGAGAATGTTTTAGGACAAAAGTAAAGAACAACAGCGATGAACAAAAACGGATAAAACAGTGAAATAGAAACAGCGATTGTTTGATTTCAGCAATATACGTTTCTTGAGGGATCAAAAGTTTCGGGAACAAATGAACTTGTCGCGAAATTTTCCATTGAAAAATTCTAGAGACAAGTTGGCGAGCATACGTTAGCTTTCGATAAATTCTTGTCAGGCCTTTACATGCATATCACTGTGCAACAAAGTCTAATATGTAGGTAAGCAGAACAAATCGTACCGTTGTCAGGAGGAGAGAGGGAGGGGGAAAGAAACAAAATTACAGTCCGTTTTTTGATCATCGTCATAGGGATGGTGGCCGCTGGGACAGGTAATTAGCGGCCTATGGCTGAATTGGTGGCTTTCAGCCATGGTAATTGCGGTGCAATTAAAATTTCTTTCGGGCGCACAGGACCGGTTCACGTAACGTGTCTGCAGCCCCTACTTTCGCAGCCAGCAGATGCTGTTCATGGACTTTTGAATAGCTTGAGGGGACCTTGTAAATCACTCGGACGATTTTTTTGGTATCTACGCGATGATCCGTCTCTACCATACGCGCATGAATAGAGCTGTTTATGAGCTTTATTTCACCCTTTCCTAACCAGTCTCGAAGGTGTTCTCTTATGCTTTTGGATAAAACCCGGCTCCAAAGGACCAGATAAAGGAAAAGAGATGGTCTGGGTTGTCAGTTTGTCCCTACCCTCTATATATAGGATGGGAGTAGCTTCTGGAAAGGCTTTTGCTACAGCTTGACTTAGGCGCCTTCGAAAAAGTTCACTTGTTGCGTCACCTTGAAGCGGGACCCTGGTGAGCAGTCTTTTCTTGCTCATCGTTAGCTCAGGGGGACTTTGAGGGTCTTTTTGCCAGGTTCTTCACAATAAAGCGATCGAGATATCCATTCCGTCGAACAATAGTTTCTACAACCTTAAGGTCTCCTTAAATACTATAGGTCAAGCAGATCCTTTTCACCCTTTGTTTCAATCAGCGCACTAAATTACGCTTAAAGTTTAGCGGTACGAAACTCCAAAAATGGGTATATTGTCCCACCATATCTTCTTACTATAGACACTACACCGAATAATCCTGTCAGACCTTCTATTCAGAAACACGTCCAGGAAAGGTAGCAATGCTGGCTGCCCTTGTTCTAACGTAAATTTGATTGACAGGTGCACCTGATTTATGGTATCCATTAGAGCTGAAATGACCATTCGTTCAGATACAACTGCGAATATATCACCACAGCGTTGTTTCCTCCTGTATATTTGACTTAGTTACACAGCGATATAAATGAAGAGGTCTGAGGAAAATTTATTGAAAGCTAACGTATGCACGCCATATTGTCTTTTGAACTTCTACGGTGCAAATATTAAAAACTGGTTCCCAGCTTGTCCTCGGATGTTTTTACCTAAAAAGATTCTGTGCTTAGCTGAAGTCTATGCCAAAGCAAGTTTAGTTTATCAGTTACGAGGCTGAGATTAGTTGTTTTCATCTCTATGGTTTCTCTCACCCATGAAACGGGGATAAAACTCATTTGAAAACATCTGCGAAAGCATCAGCTGCGAGCGGATTTGCGAACATAAAACGACTTCACGCGCCGTACCCGTACATTCAAAAGACAGTTTTGAGTAAATCGATAAAAAATGAAGTCTACGAAATTTCATGTGCTAGGTGCGATTCAGCATATTTTGGCCAATCAGCGAAATCTGCATCCACCCGTATACGTGTACGCTAGCTGCCTGTGAGGAAGGCAGACCATCTACCGCGGGTAGCAATTCAAATAATGGGTACATAAATGGGGTGTAGGGGTGTCTAGTTAGGGAAATCGGTGTGCATGTAGCATTAGGTCGTTCTATTTGCCTTGTACAGCTGGTAGTTGCTCCTGGCGGCTATTCGCTGCCACCCAACTCTCACCAGTGGTTCCTCGAAGCTAGCCTTTACCTAGCGACTACATCCCGGGTAGCCCCATTGACCAGTGCGCTTAACCAGGTGAGAGTATCCAGTGTGGTGTTTCTCTACATCAGGTACTTCTACTCCGGGGTGTAGGGGTACTAGTTAGGGGTATCACCACACAGATTGCATTTGGTCACTCCATTTGTCTCGTACAGGTGGTATGTGCCCCTGTGGCCGCCTTTAACTGATATCCAACTCTCATCTGTGGCTAAACCAGGTGAGGGTCTCCGGTGTTGTGTGCGCCTCCACACCCGGTATGTCTGACTGCCGAAACTCCCCACTCCCCCCTCTCTCAAAAAGTCCTACGGTGGGGGCGACAGCAACCCCGTAGGTGGCCCAGGCTAACTCGGGTCGTTCTCCCACTAAAACAAAACCGTAACCCATAGTGGAGTTCGGCAGCCGTCTGGGATGTCCGAGCAGCCCTTTTTAGGGACAGCACTGCTTGCCTCCTCGCGGAGGAAGGGGCTAGGAAAGGTGCCCTAAAAAATACTGGGTATCACGTCTTTTGCAGCCGGCCGTGGCTCGCAGATCAAAAAATACGCGGTCGTAAAACTCAAACAAACAACAATACTCTCCGTCCCCATCCCCCAAGCCATACCCTCCGGGCTGCTCGGTAAGTCCGCTCACAATATCAGCCTGGAATGTTCGTTTCCTTTTAGACAATCCTAGGAGCAACCGGCCAGAACGGAGGACGGCGCTAATCGCTCGGGAACTGGCGCGCTACAAGGTGGGCATTGCTGCTCTCAGCGAGACCCGATTCTCTGAGCAGGGTCAGCTGGAGGAGGTGGGTGCCGGCTACACCTGCTTCTGGAGCGTGAGGCCCAAGGCAGAGTGACGTGACGCTAGTGTCGCCTTTGCGATCCGGAACGACATCGTGGGACGTCTGCCCGGCATGCCGCAGTGTATTAATGATCACATGATGAGCCCCCGCCTGCCTCTTCGGGGAGACCAGTTCGCCACCATCATTAGCGCCTACGCTCCCCCAATGACGAGCTCTGATGCGGTGAAGGACAAATTCTATGAGAACCTGCACGCCCTGCTGGCGACATTGCCAAAGGTGGACAAGTAAATTGTCCTTGGTGAATTCAACGCCCGCGTCGAGACGGACCACGCTTCCTGACGGGGAGTGCTTGGTCCCCACGGTCTCGGTAGCTGTAACGATAACGGCCTCCTTCTACTGCGAACCTGTGCGGACCATCGTCTCCAGCTGACCAACATCTTCTTCCGGCTTCCTACGCGGGAGAAGGCCACGTGGATGCACCCATGGTCGTGGCACTGGCAGCTGCTGGGCTATGTTCTCGTCCGGAGGCGAGATCGACAGGACGTGCTGGTAACCAAGGTAATCCCCAATGTCGATAGTTGGACGGATCACCACCGCTCCGACTTCAACCCCGACGAAGGCCCCAAGGTTGGCGGCCATCAGGTAAGTTAAATACTCTCTTGTTAAATCTGCCTGCTCACTGTTTTGATTTCTGCGGGAGATGCAGGACACCTGGATGATCCGTAAGGCTGAGGAAATCCTGACGTATGCGGACCGCAATGAAATGAAAAACTTTTTCAAAGCCATCAAGGCCATCTATGGCCCGTGTATCAAGGGGACTGCACCGCTGCTCAGCTCTGACGGCACAACACTGCTGACAGAGAAATCGCAAATTCTGCAGCGCTGGGCCGAGCATTTCCGAAGTGTCCTTAATTGCTCATCAGTCATTTCCAATGCTGCCATTGACCAGCTCCCTTAAGTGTACATGAACAATGACCTAGATCTGCTGCCTTCTTTACCAGAAACCATCCGGGCCGTGCAGCAGATTTCCAGCGGTAAAGCACCGGGATCTGATGCAATCCCGCCGGAAGTCTACAAGCACGGCGGGCCCCGGCTGATGGTGAAACTCACAACACTCTTCCAGGTGATGTGGCAGCAAGGACAAGTTCTTCAGGATTTCAAAGACGCGACCATCGTCCATCTCTACAAGCGGAAGGGGAACCGACAACTCAGTGATAATCACATAGGCATCTCGTTGCTCAACATCGCCGGGAAGATCTTCGCCAGTATCCTTCTCAATCGTCTGAAAGGTCACCTAGAGCAGGTCCTACTCCCGGAAAGCCAATGTGGCTTCCACCGACACCGCGGAATAACCGACATGTTCTTTGCCACACGCCAGCTACAAGACCAAATCCAGGAGATACGGACTCACCTGTAAACTACCTTTATGAATCGGACGAAAGCCTTTGACACGGGGAATCGCGATGGACTGTGGACATTCATGCATAAATTCGGCTGTCCTGAGTGGTTCACGCACATGGTACGTCAGCTTCATGACGGGATGACGGCGCGCGTCACTGACAACTGGATGGTATCCGAAGCATTCGCAGTGACCAACGGAGTGAATCAGGACTGCGTACTGGCCCCCACCCTTTTCAGTCTCATGTTCTCGGCTATGCTGATGGACGCCTATCGTGATGAGCAGCCTGGGATTCGCATCGCCTACAGAACTGACGGGCACCTTCTCAACAGTCGGCGTATGCAGGCTCCAACGCGCATGTCTACGACTACAGTCCATGACTTGCTCTTCGCGGACGACTGCGCCCTTAACACCGTGACGGAGGAGGATATCCAAAGGAGCATGAACCTCTTCGCCACAGGCTGCGCCAATTTTAGATTAACAATCAGTACAGCCAAAAAGGTTTTCCTTCATCAGCCGCAACCCAGCGAGGAATACAATGCTTCCCAACTCAATGTCAATGGTGCTCAACTCAAAAATGTGGAAACCTTCGCTTATCTGGGAAGCACGCTGTCACGCAACACGAGAATCAATGACGAAGTTGCCCAACGGATCTCCAAAGCCAGTCAGGCCTTCGGCCGACTGCAGGCCTCCGTGTGGAATCGCCACGGTATTCAACTGAACACCAAACTGAAGATGTACAAAGCCGTCGTCTTCACGACACTCCTTTACGGAGCGGAGACCTGGACCGTCTACTCGAACCAAGCCAGGAAGCTGAATCACTACCATCTCAGCTGCCTCCACAGAATACTGAAGCTGAGATGGCAAGACAGGATCCCGGAAACGGAAGTCCTGGAGTGGACCGGAATCCTCAGCATCCACGCCATGCTGAGGCAAGTGCAACTGCGATGAAGCGGTTATCTGGTAAAAATGGACGACGAGTGACTAGCCAAACGACTTTTCCACGGAGATGGAGCTACGGGTGCTCGCCGACAGGGAGGTCAAAAACGACGCTACAAGGACACTTTGAAGAAATCGCTGAAGCAACTGCAACTCAACCCAGCAACTTGGGAGGACCTCGCCCATGATATTCCGGCATGGAGAAGATCCATGAAGACTGGTTTAGCAATCTATGAGGCATACCGGATCGCCGCCGCCAAGGCCAAAAGAGCGGCACGAAAGTCACCAGCGCCCCGGACGAACACCGTCGATGCCCAGGCCCTTCCAACATGCCCACGCAGTCAACGCATCTTACGCGCGTGAATCAGCCTGGTGGGACATCTTCGGACGCAATGCACCAACAATCCGAGGGTTTCAACTTCCACTTCAACTTCTGCCAACCCTCCTTCGGACTCCCCCACCCTCACTCCTGGCATTAATTCCATTATGCCTACCATCATAGAGACCACATCGCAATACTCATCGACTGTTACCCCCACCACTGCCGTCAACACCACCACAACCAGCGATGTGGACTCTCTCCTAAACTGTCCTCAATGCGACCGCACATTCACCTCACGCATCGGCCTGGTAGGTCACTTCCGAATCCATCGTACAGAGACGGATGAACCAGGGCCTGGAACACTAACACACTGCAGAGATCACCGCCTCCACTGCTCTCACTGTCCTCGCGCATTCACTCATCGCATAGGCCTATTCGGTCACATGCGCATCCATGGCAGTGGAATTGACCACAGTGCCGACAACACTGATACCCCACGCACACCCTCCACTCCGGCAATTCTTACCGCCACTACCACTACCACCACTACCAGGAATGACATCCCCCAGCCTCTCCCGATATCTCCTGCCCACACTGCGCCCGCAACTTCAACTCACGCATCGGCCTGGTCGGTCACCTGCGAATCCATCGCACGGAGGCTGGTGAACCAGTGTCTGGGGCTCTGAAATACAGTCGCCGCGCCCGCCTTCACTGCCTCACTACTCCCGCACATTTAAATACCGCATGGGCCTATTGGGACACATGCACCTCCACGACAGCCTACGGTAAACCACCGTAAGCTAAGCCACATCAGCGTACAATACCTACACCAACACATAGACAACACCCTCACCACCATCACGTACCTGAGAATATCACGGTTTCCTAGAAACCATGGCTTGGAAGGCTGCCAATCTGACACTTACATTAGACCACGCCGTCAGCCTAGTGTATGTGCAGTGTGTGTCGAGTAGCTGATTAGTGGACTGGGAGTCAGATGGCGATGGCTCCTCCATATCCCTGATTTAGTGAATCTTGGTGTGTGCGTTATGGGGGCCAGGTCGAGCTGCGGTGCGCGAAGATGGGTACGCCGACCCGTCAGCCAATGTGCCCACTCCCACATCAGACATCTCACTGGCTCGGACGGTGGTCTGATTGTGTGGGTGGAGGAGAGTGAGGTCGACAGTTGAGCGTATTTTCCTCATTATAAACAATCTGACGCGCTTGAAACTATCACGGTGCGCTAAAAGCCGTGGCTTGGAAGGTTGCCAACTGACGCGAACACTCGGACCGCGTGTTCAGTCCAATGTGTGTTTTGTGTGTAGTGGCTGACTGGCGGACTGAGAGTTAGGCTGCAATGGCTCCTTCTTAATGTGGCCTTTATGGCACTCCCACTCCGTGAGATCCGAGCCAGGTGTTGTGGTACGCCCAGGGGCGGCCCCGGTCGCGCCAGCCACCTGTGCCCTCTCCCAGCTCCGGTCATCTTGACTCTTTCATGACACCGGGCTCAGGTGGGGGAGGAGGAGAGTGTAATAGATGCAGCGCAAGTCTACTATCACTTAAAACTACTCCACGCGCAAGTCACCGTCCCTGCACCACCCTTCGGTGGAGCATACGGTTGACATCATCAAAATCGACGGTCGAACTATCATCACGTCACTTCTCCTCTACTTCGCTTCCTATTGCCCCCCTTCCCCAACGGACCAACGGAGTGAAGCCGAGTCGCGTACTAGCACCCATCATATTCTCGTGTTTTCTGCCGTGCTGATGGACGCTCACCCTGATATTTCCCGCGATCTGCACATCGCCTACCGGACTAACAGGCATTTACTCAATAACCGAGGCATGCAGGCCCCTATGCGTCTATCAACGACTACTGTACATGGCCTGCTCTTCGTTGAGGACTGTGTTGTCGCCAAATGCACCAACCGTGGGCTAATCATCGATGGATACAACTCGGTGATATTGCATCAACCGTCACCTACCGAGAATACAATGAAACACTAATCTATTACAATGGCACCTAACTTAAAATTGTGGACGAGTTTGCTTATCTTGGAAGCACACTGTCACGGAACACCAGAATCAACCAGGAGGTTGCGCATTGGATTTCCAAAGCCAAACAGACTTTTGGCTAACTTAAAGTCTCTGTATGGAAACAATTCCGTCTTTATCTTAACACCTTTCTGCAGATGTACAAGTTCATCGTCTTGAAGACACGATTGTATGGAACGGAGACCTGGACCATCTACGTCAACCAAGTCAGGAAACTCATTCACTTCCACCTCAGTTGCTTCCACGGAATACGAAGGCTGAGATGACCAGAAGCCAATAGAGCAGCTCGCAAGTCGCAAGTGCTTTCCATGTACAACGTCAACACCCAAATCCTTCCAACATGTCCAGACTGCCATTTCGCATGAATCGACCTCGTCGGACATCTCCGAACGCAATGCAGCAACTATCCGACAACCTCAACTGCTGCATCCAATAACGACCCTATCGTCACCCCCTTCTTATCTCCGACGGCATTCAAACTCTCACTGCTCCACCGCCGTCGAACAACGTCCTTACTTCAACCCCCGCGTCGACAAAAACCACCAATTCTCCCGCTCTCATTACCGATGAGACCACTTCCAATGCCCTGTCAACCACTGTCCCAAATACACCATGCCCACCACCAGCAAAAGTGAGTTGATCCCAGTCTGTCCTCATTGAGATCACACATTCACCTCGTGCATCGGCCTCGTTGGCCACTTTTGAATTCATCGCACTGTGACCGACGCACTTTTGTGCGGAGCCCCGACATACATTTGCCGCATCCGCCTCCCTTGTGTGCGCTGCCCACGCACAGTCATTCTCCACATGGGCTTATTTGTTCATACGCGCATCGACGAAAGCGGATTTCACCCTACTAAGGACATGCCAAGCGCACTTTTTTATATTTGACATCCCTGGCACTACCACCTCTCCATGCACTAGTGCAGCCACCACTAAGAGCCTCAACACTTCACCCGACTCTAGCGCCCCCACCTGTCCTGTCGTCATTGCACCGCAGATGCACATCCCACATCGACCTAGTTGGTCACTTGCGAATCCATCGCACAGAGACTGGCGAAACGTTGCCAGTGGCACCAACGTACACCCACCGCACCTGCATGAACTGTCTTCAATGTCTACGTGCATTCACCCACCGCATGGGCTACTCGGCCACCGGTGTCTCCATGAAAACCTGAGCTAGAATACGCTCGTCCACACCATCTCACCATAGCTCTCCTCAACAGCATCCGCATCGCACATGACCACGCCCATCATCACACAACACATGTTCATAAACGACCTCTGCCACGTAAGTGGGGAGTGGGATCCTCGGTTCCTTCTCCATGTGCCCCTCCGCTACAAGTGCGATCCTAGTCTGAGGCTATCACGTTGTGCTTAAAGCCGTGGCATGAAAAATTGCCAACCGCCGATTGAACTAAAACCTCGCAATGAGCCCAGTGTCCTTGAAGTGGAGTGACCGACTTGGGAACGGAGAGGCTGCAGTAGCTCCTATTCTATGGAAATGTCACACACGTGAGATCTGAACCGCTCACTTCGTGTTGTATGCAATCCTGGTATTTATGCTTCGATTGCCAGGACATGTATGTGGTGCGCATAGAAGAGGTTATTAGGTAGGTCAGCATCTGCGCCCAGTCCCCGTATCAGACAATTGACCGACTAGGACAGTGACTGGTGCCTGGGAGTGGTAATAGAGATCGAGGTCGACGGCTCAGCGCATTTTCCTCACTTTAAATCATCGACCAGTTGAAAAGTATTACGTTGCATCTAAAGCCATGGCTTGTAAGTTTTCCAATCGACGGGATTACTCGGGCATCACTGTTAGTTTAGAGTTTCTTTGTGTGGAGTGGTTGACCGGGGACTTGAGTCAGACCGAAATGGATCCTTCTTAATGTCATCTCCCACTCCGTGAGATCCGGGCCAGGTGTGGCTGCACACTTAAGGGCAGGTCCGGTTACACCAACCAGCTGTGTCCTCTCTGGCCTCTTGTCTTCTTTACTTGGCCATGACACCAAGCCCAGAGGAAGGAGAATAGAGTGCGGCAGGTGAAACGCAAGTCTGCTCTCAATATAATCTGATTCACACACACACAAGTCACCGTCCCTGCATCCACCCTGATACGGTACACACGCTTGACCTCGTTTGAATCGACGTTCGAACTAGCAGGTACTCTCATATGTAAAACCTAAAAAATCTCGCATTTTGCGCAAGGCTCTGGCAATAAAATGATTGGCGCATCGCTTGAAGCGTGTACTTAGCCAATGCCAATTTAAATCTGAAAGCCCAAAATCGCTCGCCGTTTATATTTTAGCAGGTTTTCTGACATGAGCTCATAGGAATTAGATTCGTTCCAACATTCTCGCAACTGATGGGGATTTAGTCATTTGATGATAATCTATCCATTAAGCTTACATGGTCTTAGTTCAGCGACCTTCTAGGTTTCTTGAGATAAGATCATGTGTAGCTACCCGTTAAAGCGATTTAATTTGCAAACCTGCACGGCCAACCTCTGCGTTTTTACTTTCTTTTCTGCCTCATTTTGCAGCCTCCCCGATCCCAACTCATTTTGTGACCGTAAATCAGGCAAACTCGGTGTGGTCGTTTCTTCCTACACCTGAAATATTTGCATTCCATCTCCGCTGCCCATTCGGCCAGGTGATTGCCACCAGTTCGGTCAGCTCAGTCTTGTGTAAACAACAACAGAAAAGGTGTGTTGTTGGGAGACAAAATAGCCCCAACCCTTTCGAATTTCAGATCGGCAGGTAGGTCATATTATTTTTTTCCACTTCAGTCAGTCTACCAAAACACGGTCTTTTTGCCCTTTTCAGTTTCGCATCAAGACAGAGCTCTGTTTTAGACGAACTTAACGAGGACGTTAAACCATTCCGATGGTGCTCCAATATTTGTCTGATTTTAGAGCTGGGCATTCAGAGAGCAAGGCTACTTTCCGTCTCCGCTAAGTCGGTGGCAGGTAGACTATCGTCATTCCTTAAACGATATGTCGTTTACTACTACATAACGTTTACCACGGTGGAGGCCATCGATCAGATTTTGATATTTTATAATGTATCCATAGCACAAAACATACAAAACTACGTAGGGACGACGGGATACAGAAGTCGCATAGAATATCGTTTCACCATCTAAAGTGAGAACTTCGCAGCTGCAAAAACGTTCTTTAGTTTGCGTAGTGCTTATCAGGAGGTCCAATGTGCGCTTGACCGGTCACGGAAGAACGGTGACATTCAATTCGCAATGGATTCAAATAGAAATATTGATCAAAATGAGGAAATTACCAATAGTATATCAGCTTCTTTTCAGTTACCCACCTGGTGATCTTCTGAGTCCCTAACTGGGCTATGCGGCAGGTGCGCTTAACCATTACAGGGACTACATCGGGCACGGCAGGTGTTTTTGGGAATGCACATCCATAGCAAATGCCAAATGTGGCGGGGAGTGTTTTGGCACGCCTAGGTGCTGGTTCCCCTCGCGCCAGCGGCCTGCGCCTGGCGCCTCCGGTCTTCTGTACTCGGTCATAACCCCGATCCAAATGGGAGAAGAGTATAGTGAAGTAGCCGGTACGCAACTCTTTTGTCCGCATGTATGCGTGAATCGTGGCCCCTGCACTCATCCCACTGTGGCGGACACGGTAAACCTAGTCGGTATCGACGGTCGAACTGCCAAAAGTGACCTTCTACAAGCAACTTTTTGTATGTTGACCTTGAGGTTCGGGGATATAAGGGAAGAATGTAACACCTTCGAAGAAGACTAAGTTAATGTTTCGTCTCTGTTTCTAAATGCAAAAATCTAAGTTTTTTCGGTCCCAACGAGAGGTTTGACAAAAAAAAAACAGATTTATGTCCCACCTATGCTGAGGGCTACATGCGATAAACATCCTCAGTCTTTACGTCGAGCATAGGTAACTATTGAGCAAATCGTTACAGAAGAACTCTTCGACTTCAAACCCCTCTCGCGTGGGTAGAAAGTAGGCTGTTCACCACACAGGTAGAACCCCAAGCACAAATAAGGTCTGCCGGAAGTTCCCGAAGTCACCGAACAGGCTTAATTGGACTCTCCTAACGGTAGGTAAGGCCATTTTCCCTAGTCATGAGTGTGATTAAGTTAGAAGGGTAAAAGCATCAAACGTATTTACTCAGATCCCCCTTGATTGTGTATGCATGCTGTGTGCAGTTCGGAATTCGAAAAGAAAATAAACAGTGGACACCGAAGGAGCGAAAATAACACAAAGCGACTAACTTATCACGCCTTAAGCTGGTGTAAAATAATGCGTACCGGCGGTATTGACTTCCCGCGTTGACATGGATGCGAGGGAGTTTCATGCGGGGAGGGGGGGAGGGAGAGAGACGGAGGTGAGGCGGTTATGTTGGGGTGAGACCACGAAATACTTCACTGTACAGACATTCAGGCAATTTCCAGTTGCTCGATGCAACCCTCATCTCCGTGACTCCAGTTCTCTGCTGGTGGCTAGTGTTCTGCGTTTGCTGCGATCATGCTGGATGCCACGAGGCCTAAATGAGGGGTTTGCGCTGACGGAGATGAAGGAGCCAACGGGCGGACCTTCCATACTCGCCTCCCTTATCGGGATTTCAGAACTGGGACGCGCATTCCCACTGTCACCAGGAGGCTTTCGCATCCGTACGGCAGAGTGCATCGATCTGCGCAAAAAAGAAAACGCTGCTTCACAATGCGATAATTATGACAAAAATGGGCTAGATGTAAGAACCGGCAGCAGACGTGTCTTTCCAGCTAGGCTTAACTATTTAAATTGCCAATATTGAGAGCAAGGTTTCTATAAAGTCAGCAGCTGGTGAGGGAGCTATTGAGACGCAGGTCGATTCCAGCTTAGCCACAAAAGTGCATAAAAGAACAAAAATCTGAATAGTTTCGCTTCCTTTTCCGGAGTAGAGATCAATAAACGAACCTTGTCATGGAAAATGAAGCTATATCTGCTTCGTCTACTTCGGAAAGGCTTCTTCCACCTTTGGCGTGCGTACATTCGACATGATCCATTTTGAATTTGAGTTCCTCCAAGTCCATTTTGCACTTCTTTTTCTCACGAATTTCTCTATCCAGGTTCTGGAACAAATTTTGATATCGCTCTTCTAGGGCTCTGTAATAAAAGAGTAGATGAACATGGTGCAAGAACAAGTCAAACGGTTGCAAATTTGTGACTTTTAATCTACTTTAGGACCGAAAAGGACTAGAATGCACCTGCTTAAAAGACTTTTTGTGGGGATGTGAAGGGGCGGCCGCACGTACGAGCAGTCTGCTAATGTCGCTAGAAGAATGGCATTTTTAAAGAGTTCAGGGCAAAATCAACCGGAAAAGTTTCTAGAATGTAGCAATTTAGTACGTTGGGATAGAACTGACGCCTTATACAAGCGCTCATTAGTGCCGATTATTAAATCGTTGACTTTCCTGTTACATAGCTTGTCAGCTGACTTGAGGCCAACGTCACCCCTACAGGAAAGCTTACTTTTGCCACAACTTGCTGTCTTTCTCATTAAACATAGTTCAAAAATTGAATGTTAAGTCATATAAAAGTACATCAATACCAATACAAACGGTTTTACTGCAGCAGGTGTGATGAACAACAGAGTATTCATAAGAGCTATTTACTTCTATAGAAATTTTCACGGAAATATATGTAAAAGTTCTCTGTGAGCTTGTACATTTTCACCAACAACCTTCCTTAAGATAGGACGTTCTGCATTTTTTTAAATAAAGGTAAAATTTCCACCTGCTACACACCGTTTAAAAATATAAACTGTTGAATTGGGAAATTAGTGCCTGTCTCGAGAGACCAAAGAGACTTTGTCAGCTTAACTCTGTCGGTTTTCACTTAACCACAAAGACAGAATTCACAGAGTAACTTCGATAAATAGTCTGCTGTTGTCTGTTGTCGCTATTCACGCTGTTGACGGCATCGAAAAATAAGACGCGGAATAATTTATCTTCATTTTACTTCTTGTGATAATACAAGACTTGGCAAAGGTCAAGGAGGGAACAGTTATTGGTTGTCGGTCTTATTACCCGCCTCTCCTGCCAAAATAAAAATCCGTGGTAACTAAGCCCTTGCGCTTATTTAGGACTGCCCTGGAGAGTTGGGAAAAGGTCTGGCTAAGCATTGCACTACGGTTTGTCGAACTAGCACAAACAAATGGTTAACAATGGCCCAACGTAGAAATGTGCATCTGCCTTTGGTAGCTCATCAGAGTTGGAGTGGTGTGGGTCATGCGAATGCAACTATTCACGTCACCAGGTATCAAAAATAACCACGCCTACCACAAAATAATTCGGAGGATACTGGTCGACAATGCTATTGAAATAACGCAGTAAGGTGTGGTCTTAAGCTCTCAGGTAACTTCGGTTTTGAAATAGTAAATAACATTGCATGAAGTGAAAAGTAATGAACTGGATTTGCAACTGGTTTCTTGTGGTATTGGAATGTATGGTTTGCTCGAGGTTATGAATTTGAGAATAGGGTGCGAAGGAGGTCATTTTCTTCCGCCAGCGAGAATTTTTAGGTGGCACAAGAAGGTCGAATTTGTATTACCGAAGGTAAGGCCACGTTTGCACCTCCGAATTTATTTTTAATTGCTAATTTAAAATGTCAACGTACGAAACCATACTACTAGGAAGCAAAAACTGAAATTTTTGAGTTTGCCAGCTCGATAACACAAAATTTTGGTATTCGCATTGCTAATTTTGTTCAATTTAGTGCACGACGTTGACTTATTGTGTAATTACAATGTGGCATTTCTTCCTGAAGGGTGGAAAATGCTTCAATCGGTGGGGTTTTCTTAATTAGCTGCCCGAGTGTTTCGGCCTTAAAAAATCAAAATGTGCGCTCTTTACACAAAGTTTGCAGCAGGAAAGAATGTGAGAAGGTGAGTCGGGTTCTTGTTTGTTCTTCAATGAGAAAGAGCGGTACTCTATGATGCCGCTCCTTCAAACGATAATTCCGATCCCGAGGATGCTCTTAACTGGGGCAAGTTAAAAAAAATCCCACCTAAGAGAACCTATTACAATAATAACTGTAAAAAAACTATATCTGATGACACGGGTGGTCGATTAGGAAAGGGAGCACATTTACTTAAAACTGTGTATTACACAAAAAGACAAAATATGCTTTGTTGGCGCATTCGAATATATAAGTACCAGTAAGTGTGTAGTTGTGGATGTGCGACTAGCACTGGAACAAGGACTACGGTAGTCTGACATTTTGGCCTGACTCGAACGCATAATCGGAGATCCAAACAGGAACGCAAGCTAAGGTCTTACTCCGATTTTAAGGACGCCGCAGCTATAGAAAGGGAGCAATCTCCCTGGGGCCCACCGATTAACAGACTTGGAAAATAGTTACATCTAAATGTCGGCTCAATTATTCGAATGCGGCTGTCAGTCCAACAAGAACGTTTTTAGAGGACCTTGGCGACAAGCATTCACCTAAACTATATAATAGAATCTGTTGATGCCACGTCCGTCTTAACTACTAATACTCAGAAATCCGGCAGTCGATTACACAGTACTTCAACAAAGTAAAGTATAATTAAATGCTACAGTGGCTAGTAGAGCGTTGGATTTCGGATTAACAGGTCGCAGGTTCGAACCTCGGGTGTTGCACCGCTTCGGATAGGGTATGACTGGCTGATAATGGTTAATGAGCCGGAAATTGCCATTCCAGTCTCCCTTGTGTTTTTCGGCAATTTTCAAATGGAGAATCGTCTAGTACAGGCACAAATCCCTCAATTTTTGGAGTTCTCGCAAAACGCACTTCACGTTCGGCAAAACAATCTACAAGCAGGTGACGGGCCCGTCAATGGGTTGAAACATGATTGGACTCCTAAGCGAGGAAGTATTGCAATGCATAAATTCAATGGTTCTTCAGCACCAAAATCTAGAGTTCTGCGCATAGAAGGGGCCGAATAAGGACGAGATTAGGTGTTGACCTTTAAAGAACTTTTTAGTGCCCTCTTCCCGTACACAAAATTCCCCACTGGAGGATAAAGAAAGCAACCAGTTTTGCCCTCCAGGTTGTTACCATCTGCTTCGAATTTTGCTGTTCCCTGAAAAGAAAAGTGTCCAGAAAAGCAACGAAATTCGACGCAAGTACTGCGTTCCAGCATCACTTCCCCAACCATCCACAATAGCTGGTACTACACCCAGTCTACTCCTTTCCGGTTTGAAAATGCTTGCACTCTGTAAAAATATAAACCAGTTTTTGCGTACTCTTATACGTCAACCAATTCTCAAAACGTTTTCAAATTAATTTCTGGCTTAACGAAAACCACCGGACTTTTTTTATTAAAATTCCTGAAAGTGAAGGCAGAAATGACTTCTTTTGAAGTTCAAGTCGCTCTAGGCGATCTCTGTGCTCTCAGCGAGGTAATTTCATACTGTGTATTTTAAGTAGCAGGTTTAAGTAATAAATTGTTGAATAAAATTTTGAAATGTGTTTTCCAGTAGAAAGGATTATTAAGATGTGATTTTTATAGTGATTTCGTGCAGAATAATTCCAAGATATCTCAATAATAACAGAATGCTGGCTTTTGAACGACATCCATTTGGGCAAAAACTGTGAAAATGTACCCGATAGACTTGACTGCATAAGACGTATGAGGTTTTAAATTGTATTTTGTTGGCCTTATTAACTCAGATAAATTTTACAGAAAAACGGAATCAAAAGATTTTTCTTGTTCTCATTTGGTAGTTTATTCGATCTTCTTTAAAATTAATGCTTAAAAATGTACCTTCGGTTTAAGGAAACTTCTTAAATTTTAAAATAAGCTTTAACTCAACCAGTAGTTGCACTTGCGGTGTAAATTTAAAAAAAAACTATGTGGTGTATGCTTTCCGTTTAAGGAAAATCACATATTCCTCTAAAATAGTGAAAATACATCATAAAGGGTGCAGCAAATGTTGCAATCAGTACGGATCGGACTGCATACATTATGCAAATGGAAAGCACTACCTCTTTAATATCCTGAGGTTATAAAATAAGATGAGAAAATATTTCATACACAACATCCAGCTTCCTCCGTCAGGTGCAATAACCAAATGAATAAAGTAGTACGTACTAGCTCATCGATATCCAAACAGGAAAAATCCATACTTTGTCTTTGAGACGGTTAATAAACATGCCTGTTGTGCGGTTTCTCTCTCAACTTAAATAACAATTGCACAAATATTGAATGTTATACGATGGTATTGACAAATTTTCCAGATAAGACAGTCTTTGAAAGCGGTTATTTATGCAGTGAGTTCTCGGACCTTCATTTTTCAGCAGATTATGGTGGTTAGGGTCACATTTTAGCACTAGAGAAACAGAACATTTAATCGTCGATGAGAAGGCGCCCACAATGAAGGCTTGCAATAAATGTGCTCTTAACCAGACTAAAATCTTCTCGAAGTTCTCTCGTCAAAAAGTGACTTTTGGAGTATTTATAAACTGAATGCTCACGTCCTTCATCTTTCTCAAAAGCGGTGTCGGGGTCGGATGACGGCATTTTCCCGTTCAAATACTTCCCTTTCATGTTTATTTTTGAACTCTTTTCGTCATATTTGCTTCTTTTGGCTAAAATACATACTGAAATATCTCTCACATTGCTAACACTGTACCCGTTCCGTTTCCAGATTAAATATACCCTGAACTTAAATTACATAATAAGCATCTCATAATATATTCTAAAGACCAAACAGCCATTTTGTGGAGGGCAATTTCACAGTTCGATGTTAAATGTTTGTGCGAGAATAAATTATTAAGGGCGAGATGAAATTTCATATAACTACAATACATCGTTTCCGACAAATAACCAGCTTTCATGCCCCTGAAAATAACCTCTTTTTTCACATCTCGCCTCAAATAATTTAAGTGAGTAATTAAATGTTGCCCTAGCAATGGTCCTTTTGGCAAACCCTTTGCGTTTACTCAAACGGGAGTCTTTGGCATGGGGCGTCGCCCGGATGCAGAGAAGGGTTGGTTTCCGTCCATAAATGCCCGAGTTTTCACTGATAAAATAGTTTACAACCGTATTCTACGTTGGAAAATGTTTAAGGTTATAATATAGCATCCAAAACGTCCGAGGTTAACCGGAAGATCTACCTGAATTTCGGCTGTCTTATCTCGTCAATTTTTAAAATGTTAGTAGGAAGCATAAAGGGTCGTAGACAGAAAATTCTGTATAATCCCGTATATTTTGATCATACGCCTACATGTTTTAACATCTCAAAGCATTTTGAAAGCCCGAAAGTTGCGTCAGAAAACATGCAACATTTTTTCGTTGTCATGGTCGAGCCTCATAAAAGGCAGTAAGTAGATTACTGCATTATAGAAAATTCGGCGGCCTTTGAAAGAAAGAGCACCTTGTTGATACACTAACTGCGAAGAATTAATGACCAAAAAACAAGGAGATTGTAATTGGCAGTCACAGCCCAGTCACCAGCAGAGTATTGCATTTGGTGGCCATCTGATTAGTCGGACCAGGACTTCGCAGCTTAATCAGGCGCACGTTATGTCTTCTCTAATCGAAAAGTTCAAAAGTCCCGTGGAGTTCTTTGTCACTGCATTTGGCAGGGCTGGAGGACGGCACAGGGGTGTTATTTTTTCCCATGAGACGCGGGTTTCCAAAATTCGTAATAGGTTGCGCGGTTATAGTCCACAAAAAAACTGGGAGGCGTTACCGATAAAAATAACCAGAGAGCAAAAAAAAGCTTATGATTTTTTTTTCATTATCAGCCGTTCACACATCAGCTGGGGAAGACCGATAGCTAAATTGAACGTAATATGGCTTCCTACAGTCAAGGAAGACCATGATGCGCCAAGTTCCCTGGGCAATGGCTTTCAAGCTAATTTTTTTAGGCATGATTAAAATTATAATTTTCTGAACTTACGCTGCACCTTCAAGGAGTTAATTCAAATAATGCATAAATTTGTTTTTACTTTTTTATAAAACTAAAACGGTTGGTGACGCAACCTCGTGGAATGCAATTTTCGAACTCTAAATTATTGGCTCGAGATCGCTTAAATGTTATACATTTTACTTAATGGCCTATCATATTTCAAAAGCAGCCTTATTCCTACGCAGAATATGTGTCTCAGCAATATTTTCATGGAAGGATTCCGAATCTGGGAGAAAATCGACGCTAGCTTATATTCAGACAATTAATTATCTTAATAGCTGACCGGATGTGTGTCTTTTACTAGTGAAGTCGGCAGGATTACCCAAAAAACTTCGCTAACTTAAAAATTGCTCTGGTCCACATAAATGAAGTGGGTCAAAATTTAAAGAAGCGCATCACTTCTAGAAAAAAGAAGTATTTCTGCTTTGAAAATTCTTTTTTTCTACAACCATATAATTTCATGCCCAAAATTGCAGTTCCAATGCCCCACAGACAGTTTTTCGTGTTAACGTACCAAGATTTTACTAAAATAAGCAAATATTCCATAAGTAACTGCAAAAAGCTCAAAATTCAGCAGCTATTCAAACTTTGGAGCAAAATGAGAATATACTTTTTTTGAAGTCTACTTTCTGCTTATAAGTAATTCAGGGGTGGCGAAAACCTCTATATGTTACATCTATAATAGCAGAAAAGTACTTAAATATAATCAAACAATAAACGAAGGCTCTAACATAAAGAACATAAAGCATTTTGCCATCTGCGATGGAAAAAATATCAGTTTCTGCAGAGAAGTGTATAAGTGAATAAAATGCCTCAAACTCATTCATTACCTTCCTTTGAAAAAAATAAAGGGCGAGAACATTCATTGAGAAAAATATCCTACTATAGTGTTTTTTAAACAGATAACTTATTAGAGAAGGTTCTTCGACTGAGTAGGAGCAAGCCTTCGTTGTGAAAGTCAATATTTTTTGGATGATTAGATTCCATCCCAGAGTGCGTTTACAAACATTGCTTAAACCGTCGTCTGCATGACACGAACGCTGGACAACCCGAGGCTTAAAGTAATAGTTTGCACGATCTTTGTAATCAGTGGGATTTTGATAAGCAAAGGCTACTTTAAGCCTTTAAATGTTATTTTTCCTAATCTAGTTTACTTACTCAATTGTTTGTATAGACAGGCCTAACGGGCTCCCACAAATTATGTTTTCCCACTTGAAACGTGCATTCAAGATTTCGAAATGTCCATTTTTCTTGAGAAAATAACGATTTATACTAATAACGATTTATAATAATAACGATTTATAATAATTGTTATAATGCTCATACTTCTTTGACTTAACTCTTTCATTCTGAAGATGGTGCTTCGATCGATTTATATGGTTTGTTTCCCCTGCTATAAGGAAAATATCGTAAATTTATGCATATATTTCGTGAGTTTTCACCTACTGTAAGCAACTGAAAAATGAAAAATATATTGAACAGTCACCGAAAGAGTTTCCTTTATTTTAAGAGCGGTTGAAAAAAGCATGGCGAGTTCCACATGGAACGAGACATATTTCAGGCTATTCTAAAATCCTTTCTAGTTTGGAAGTGAAAAATAAGGATAAAATTGATAATTCGTGGATGATTTTTCGACCAAACTAACATACGTTTGTCACAAGCAAGCATTGCCTTGCTTCGATATAGCATTTGGTGGTTGCTTGTCTTCGTGGAGTCAGGGTCACGTACAGAGCCTATCGGAACATTTCCCGGCAGTAGGGAGTTTTATACTGGGTTAATAAAATTAGTATTGCATTGTTGTCTTCAAGGTCTCTTTTTGGTGTACGAATTTGTCAAAAGCCATCTTTCAGTGCTGGGGTGTCGAAAAACTCGTAAAGACGTTTAGTTTGGAAAACTTGAATTGCCAGATTATCATAGAGAATTTGTGTCATAATTTGTATGCACCGTTTATAAACCAGGCCTTCTAAGTGATTGTTTGAACGAGCGTATGCACATAGAACGGTATGCTAAAATTATTAGCAGCAGTCAGAAAACCTACTTTGTAGAAAAAAAATGAAGCTTAACTAATATCAATCATGAGGAAGCGAAAAACAGAACCTCCGCAGTCTTAAAAATTGAGTGTGAGTTAATAAGAGTTTACTTAACCAGATATATTATGCCCTTCTGTCCGCTTCTTCTCATTTGATAATAAATTTTCGTCATGTGTAAACTTTCTCAAAAATTAACATATCACAAACCAAGATGAGTGCGCAAACTTACGAACATCCGCGCACGTCCTTGAACGTGATTCACATACAAGATAGGTTAACCATCAAACACCACTAGAATCACCAATAACTCACGATGTGGATGTAGTTTTAAGTCGTGCGTAAATTTGCTTGCAATAATATTCATGCATTAAATCCACCTGCCTTGCTCCTCCCACACGCACCGATGGCATTGCAAAATAAAACAGTTTAGAGGTGGGCATGGCGCCAGTGGTAGACAGAGCTAAAAAGCCCATTATTTTCCGAGTGTCACACACGACCCAGTCCATAACTGCAGCAGGTGAAGCCAACTTTACTAAACAGATTTTGCATCTGCATTTGTCACAAAATCCCACTAGGAAGAAGAAGCCATTCAAGCCTGAGCCTCAGTGGCTGAGTGGAAGCGAGTTATTTCGTCGACTGAAAGTTTCCCAACCTTTTACCGTCATACAGTAGGTGACCTAACTCATGCAACGTGTGATCCAATTTTGAGTGAGTAGTTTATCGTTCACTGGATTTTGATATTTTGGCTAACTGAGTGGATTTGAGGCTCAGGAAACCTCATGCTAAAGAACATTACATGTTCAATCTTATTTATATCAAAGGAAAACTGGCAGAAATTTGATAAAATCGGAGTTGTAAGGACATCCAAAAACGTTCCTGTGCTTCTTAATATCACAGAGCAAAGTCCGTGATTTTTGTGCATTTTGTTATAAAAGAACATTAATATAAGTAACAAAGGTTCAAAATAAATCCCTTCTGGAACCGGAAATTTCGACCTTAATTCAACGAAACTCAGATGGAGGAAAATGTTAGGCATTGCATTGTTTTCCAAAAGCAAGCAAAGAATTCACTTTTATTTTGTGCAAATTGCTGACGTTTTATGTCAAAAAGGCAGGAATAAACCTTTTTAGCAGTACTCTTATTTTACTACGGTGAAAATAAAGACCAGTAACCAAATACATAGAAGATACTGCGGAGATGAACTACAAAATCATCTACGTTAAATTAGAAGTATGCGATAAGATACTTTATGCATAATATAATTTCCGTTAATCCGGAATTTAGAAAAACGCAATAGACAGAAGAGTAGCAATTTTTTGCAAAATCTTAGTATATATATATATATATATATATATATATATATATATATATATATATATATATATATATATATATATATATATATATATATATATATATATATATATATATACATATATTGAAAAACTGAGGTAGTATGCATTCCGAGATGATAATGAAGAAAGAAGGTTCGTCGGAAAATCGAGTTTACTCGTGAATTTTCAAGTTGGTCACACCAACCCGTCGTCAGACGAAATGAACAGAGGAGAAATGAAATGGTCAGATGACCAGTTTGTGCTACAGGACAGACAAGGACAAAACAACCAACTGGGGTGTGAGGAATGGCCACATAATTGGATTGGAGCCGGTTAGGGGCTGTTAGGGCTCCCTGTGTCGGAGGCGAAGGGGATGGTGACTGAATGCGACTGCAGGCGGTAAAACATAATGGTCGTCGATGCGGGATGGGGCAGAGGTAAGTGCACCGATGTTGAGGTGTTAATAGTCTCAACTGTTGTTTGCCAGGTCAGGGGAGGGGGTAACTAGACAGTGAGATTCAACATGGCCCAGAAAAGATTAGCGGTCCTGGTTAGGTTGTGGGCGTAAGTCAGTGAGCCGAGCACGCAAGCCTTCGTATTGAGAGTCCAGATCGATATGGCGGTTGATGCTGTTTGTGTTGGAGTGCCAAGCTTCGAGGAATTCTCGTGCCTGCTTGGTGTTAGCCATGGCGACCACTTCGGTTGCGTTCCAATTGAAGCGGTGGTCACAGTCCACGGCGTGCGCAAACACGAGGGACAAGGGATCGCGTCGGCGGATGGCCAATTTATGTTCGTTTATGCGGGTCCCAAGTTGTCGACCCGTGGCGTACGCATGCGCTAGAGCAATTTTCACACGGAATGCGGTAAATTACATTCGTTTGCTGCTCTTTACTGTGGGGTCTTTGACTCGCGATAGTGCTGCGCGCAGGAGGACGCCGGTTTGTGAGCGATGGAGATACCAAACCGATTTAATTGTTGTGATCGCTTCGAAATTCCCCTGCATGTAGGGTAGACAGTAAAATTTCCGCGAAACTGTTTCTCCATTAGACGCTTTGTGGTTGTCTCTGGCGTCTGAGGCAGTTTTTACAAAGCTGACCGGGTATCCATTGAGTCGGAATAAGCGATACAAGTAAGCAAGTTCCTTCTTAAGAAGGTCGTCACTGCTACAGTAGCGAAAAGCCCGATGAAAAAGCGTTCGAACGCAACTCCTTTTGTGGTTAGCTGGATGGTTGCTGTCATAGTTAAGTATGATGTCAGCATTTGAGCCTTTGCGGTGCACGCTTGTTGTCAACTCACCGTTCTCCAGTTTTCGAATACTCACGTCTAGAAACGGGAGGATATTTCTCGTTGCCTCTTCGCGAGTAAATTGGATAGCTGGGAAAATATTATTTAGACTCTGATGCAGCTGCTCAACCTCACAGGTTTTCATGATAACAAAGGTATCATCTACATATCGGAGCCACAATTTTGGCTTGAAAGTTCGCATTACCTCCTCCTCTAATTGTTGTAATACGAGTTCTGCGAGGAGACCCGATATCGGCGAGCCCATTGGAGTGCCCTTAACCTGTTGATAATATTTCCCATCGAATTGACAATAGTTCTTCAGACAGATTTTAAGCATATCTAGAACGTGTTGCAATGGCATATCGACAGGATTGTCTTGTAGGCGTCGAGCTACACTCTCAATTGCCAGGTCATGCGGTATTGAGGAAAATAAGGCAACTACATCGAATGATAGCATGCATTCATCAGGACTTACATTGACGCCTTGGATCTGCTGAAGGAAGGCCTGGGAATTTTTGACGCTATATTGCGATCCATCAGTCAGATGCTTCAGATACCTGTATAACCATTTGGCAAGGTTGTACGTGGGCGATCCAATGAGTGGTACTATGATTCTCAGTGGTGCTTCGGCTTTGTGCACCTTTGGAAGGCCATACGCATGTGCGATACGGGGATCACTGAGAATCATACATTTGGAATCAGCAGGACTTGATGAGCTTCAGTCGGGTGAGCTCATTCACTTTCTTCTTCAGGGCTGCGGCCTGCTTTTTTGTTGGGTCTGCAGCGATTGATGTGTAGGCGTCTTGATCGTTAAAGATTCGATTAGCTTTGTTGATGTAATCAACCTTTTCCATAATGACAGTCGCGCCACCTTTGTCGGCCGGCACAATAACTATGCTGTCATCAGTCTTCAGAGACCGTAGTCCTTTTTCTTCGTCGATCGATAACACTTGGCGGTGTTTCCTTTGCCGAAGGAGGCCCGTGGCGCAGCTGCGTATGTCTGCGCGCGTGTCTTCAGGGACAGCAGAGGTCAGTAGGAGAGATTCGAGGCTCGCGAGGAAGTTAGTAGGTGCGGCATCGGTATGGCTGAATTTTGTTCCTTTAGATCTCAGTGATCCTGTCGATATGCCATTGCAACACGTTCTAGATATGCTTAAAATATGTCTGAAGAACTATTGTCAATTCGATGGGAAATATTATCAACAGGTTAAGGGCACGCCAATGGGCTCGCCGATATCGGGTCTCCTCGCAGAACTCGTATTACAACAATTAGAGGAGGAGGTAATGCGAACTTTCAAGCCAAAATTGTGGCTCCGATATGTAGATGATACCTTTGTTATCATGAAAACCTGTGAGGTTGAGCAGCTGCATCAGAGTCTAAATAATATTTTCCCAGCTATCCAATTTACTCGCGAAGAGGCAACGAGAAATATCCTCCCGTTTCTAGACGTGAGTATTCGAAAACTGGAGAACGGTGAGTTGACAACAAGCGTGCACCGCAAAGGCTCAAATGCTGACATCATACTTAACTATGACAGCAACCATCCAGCTAACCACAAAAGGAGTTGCGTTCGAACGATTTTTCATCGGGCTTTTCGCTACTGTAGCAGTGACGACCTTCTTAAGAAGGAACTTGCTTACTTGTATCGCTTATTCCGACTCAATGGATACCCGGTCAGCTTTGTAAAAAAACTGCCTCAGACGCCAGAGACAACCACAAAGCGTCGAGTCTAATGGAGAAACAGTTTCGC
Source organism: Schistocephalus solidus (assembly GCA_017591395.1). NCBI lineage: Eukaryota > Metazoa > Platyhelminthes > Cestoda > Diphyllobothriidea > Diphyllobothriidae > Schistocephalus > Schistocephalus solidus. Next base: position 380,342 of record WEDG01002492.1, read on the forward strand.
GGAAATTTTACTGTCTACCCTACATGCAGGGAATTTCCGAAGCGATCGCCAGACAATTAAATCGGTTTGGTATCTCCATCGCTCACAAACCGGCGTCCTCCCTGCGCGCAGCACTATCGCGAGTCAAAGACCCCACAGTAAAAGAGCAGCAAACGAATGTAATTTACCGCATTCCGTGTGAAAAATTGCTCTAGCGCATACGTAGGCCACACGGGTCGACAACTTGGGACCCGCATAAACGAACATAAATTGGCCATCCGCCGACGCGATCCCTTGTCCTCGTGTTTGCGCACGCCGTGGACTGTGACCACCGCTTCAATTGGAACGCAACCGAAGTGGTCGCCATGGCTAACACCAAGCAGGCACGAGAATTCCTCGAAGCTTGGCACTCCAACACAAACAGCATCAACCGCCATATCGATCTGGACTCTCAATACGAAGGCTTGCGTGCTCGGCTCACTGACTTACGCCCACAACCCAACCAGGACCGCTAATCTTTTCTGGGCCATGTTGAATCTCACTGTCTAGTTACCCCCTCCCCTGACCTGGCAAACAACAGTTGAGACTATTAACACCTCCAACATCGGTGCACTTACCTCTGCCCCCATCCCGCATCGACGACCATTATGTTTACCGCCTGCAGTCGCATTCAGTCACCATCCCCCTTCGCCTCCGACACAGGGAGCCCTAACAGCCCCCCTAACCGGCTCCAATCCAATTATGTGGCCATTCCTCACACCCCAGTTGGTTGTTTTGTCCTTGTCTGTCCTGTAGCACAAACTGGTCATCTGACCATTTCATTTCTCCTCTGTTCATTTCGTCTGACGACGGGTTGGTGTGACCAACTTGAAAATTCACGAGTAAAACTCGATTTTTCCGATGAACCTTCTTTCTTCATATATATATATATATATACTACATAAATTTTAGCATATATTGTATATGTCATAGTAGATGTGTAGTAAAAGTGTTCGAACGAGGCATTAAAATCAACAGCTGCAGAAAAAAGTTCAAATATGAAGTGAAAACGTGAGTTCTTTCATTTTTAGCAGAAAATATATCCTTTATTTTCAGGAAAGTCCCAAAACCGATACAACTTCCAAATTTTAACCTTGACTTCACCTTAGAAGAAGGTAAAGTCCACATATATTCGTCAGCGCAGTATCTTATTAACGTGCTTTTTAAACTGGTGAGTTATTAGTAAACGTTTTTTATTAATTGTCGAAGTTCGTTGTGTACGTTCATTTTTCTCGACAATGAGTTTTTATGCTTCAGTGTATCTAGAAATATGACGCAAACGGCATCTCCATTAAAAGGAATATCCAAAAGCTCACTATTTTAGTAAAATATTTTAAGAACTATATGATATTGAAGGTTTTGATAAACACATAGAATAGGATCTAAATTTATTGCGAATCCATTGAAAACTGAAAATCATGAAAATTTCACTCGTATTTTAAGGACGATCTGAAACTAATCGTTGTCCAATACTAGAAATACGTATAAAGAAATTTTACGATAGGATCGTTTTTTATGTACACAAAATTGTATGCTTACGTTAGCACCTGACAATTATATTTAAATTTATTCGTGGCAATTACATAGATTTTACACATTTTTACAATTTGCCGCTTTGTTTTTAAAAAGTTACTATTTCTCCACAAATTAATACTACTTTTCACATTTCCTGTAAGGTTTAAATTCGCTTAAGGTTTTTTATTAATATTTCAAAGCTTTGGTACATGCGCTGATGCCGGTTTGCGAGCGATTATCCATATTTCCTACATTTCAGTATTTGCTTGTTAGGTCACGCACTGTATATACAGTGTACTGAGAAATGCGAAATTTATCCTATCTAATGTGGAAGTTATGGGATTATATCGACTAGGAATCAATCCACGCACCGATATAAGACTGCCTGAAAGGGCTTCAAAATGGATCTTCATGGAAGAAAAAACAGCTGTACCTAGCCTGGTTACCAAAATAAATCGACGAAGTAACTAAAATGGAAAAATATCAACGAATGTCCTAATGTGAATGAGGAATTTGTCCAACTATCTGCCTGCCTTAAAGTGCAGTATCAAGCAATACTAGCTTTTATTATAAAGAAATTTTGCAAGGCAGTATCCGCCCATATGTACAAGAAGTTACGAGAATCCCAGCGCTCCCCCCTATAGAGGCAAGGCTAACAGTGAAAATGCGGTCCCCGGGTGTCAAATCAAAGTAAAAAGAGGCGTTCACTGGGAACAGTTCATTAGAATGCCTCGTCTTTATTTGCAGGACAAAGATTGTAAACCAGAGTTTCAGGGTCAACCGAAGATGCCCAATTCTGCTCCACAAGAGGGCTTGGTAAACGCAATTCACGTGGGATTGCTTTAATTTTACGTGCCATAATGCTATTTTCTAAGAAAGAATGTTTTTCTTATTCGCCAGTTAGCCCGTTTACAGGAGGGAGCAGCACACACCTTTTTGCAGCTTGGGTTTGCTGATCACAAAAAGGCATTGAAATATCAGAAAACGTACACCGTTCGCTAAAAGAGGGATGTTTCAAAAAAGGTTATTTTTAATTCTCATAAAGCTTTTACTTATGTCTATACTACTGCTTATTTGAGGTAGTCTTACAATGCAAATAGAATACTTTGAAGGTAGCTTAATTGATTGGCCTGAAAAATAGGATATCAGTTCAAACCTGATAACAATGTCACAACATCTTCGGACAATCCCAAATGAGCCTGAAAGAAAGAGCCTTGTTCAAACGATCACATCTTTATCTTCTAAAGCGCTTTCACGAACTTACCTCTTTACATCGATCGGAAATGTTTACTGTACTCAGAAAAAAATATATATTTGTGTCGCAGGACATTGGAATACATTTATTTGGTCTTGGTGCCGATGGAAAGCGTATTTTTTTATATTGGAGATACTGCTGGAATAATTCTACCAACTGCCGATTTTTTAAAACCAAACAGGTAACAAAATCAAAAAAAGCTACCTCGATCTGACAAACTAGTACTTGACAGAGCAGTGCACTTCTTTAATGAATAATTTTCTTTCAGTTATGGGAGATCAGCATTTAACCAAGTCAATTGTGCTTCTGGGACTGGCATCGCATCCTTAGACCTACGCGCGCATTTTGTGTTGTCTTGACGCGCACCGAATAAATCGTAAACGGGCGACTAACTGTTGGTGCATTACGTTTGAAGCTAAACGGATCGCTTGAAACCAAGAAAACATTTACCAGTACTGGTAGCAGCATCAATTAATAAAATAATAACTGATTAGATAAAATCATGCGCCAATAGCCTCGCATTTGAAAGGCCAATTCTGGGTGCCGACTCCTTATTAAGTTTACGGACCAAAATCAAGTACCCTGCTGTAAAGTTTTAATTATTGCAGTTGACCTTGACTTCAGTTCAGATCAAACGCAAGTACACTCACTTCTTCTCTTCTGTCTGGAGTTCCAGGAGTGCGTTCAGGTTTTCATTCTTGTGACGCAGTTGATTCACCTCATACTTTAGTCCATTGTATTCCTCAAGCTGAAATGTCGAATGTTTTTTTAGAGCGTAAAATGAAAGAACGACCCCATAATTGCAACTAGCCTGAGAGGTGTGCGTTCGATACCACACTTTAAATGAAACTAAAAAATAAGCACCAAATTAAGGATATTTATTCGCTACTCTGTCAGAGTTTCCATGATTTAACTACCATCCAAAGTCATTTCGTTGTCTTCAAGAATTAACCAGGATGCACTAGTAAGTCGAAGAAGACAAATTAATTTCTTTACTTAGTAAAAATATACGAGGACAGGTAAAAACGGCTCCCCAACACCAAATAAAACTTAATATTTTTATCTCTGTCGTGAGCAGACCTGAATGAGACTCAAATCCACCGGATTTTCGTAGATAAACAATGAACGACGGTTGACTAACCTGTTGCTCCTGCTCCATTGTTTTGCGCCGAAGTTCAACGAGTTCATTACTCTTCAGCTGCAGAACGATGTTCAGACTCTTGATTTCCTCTTCCAATCTCTCCGACTAAAACAAAGAGCAACAGGATGACGAAGTGAGTTTCGAGATTGCAAGAAAATGAAGCACAACTAGACAAAGACAAATCCAAGGTTCATTTATGTATTTGAAGGCTTTCCGACAAAGGCAAAGAGCACTAGGATAGTCATTTCTGGCTTATTATTCATCGTTAGTCAGAGTTACCCAACTATAGGTTTGACAGGACGGGGAATGTGCATCCGAGTTCTTGGGCCATTAAGCGCTAATACAGATGCGGAGACCTTGGATCCCATGGCGAAATGTGTGAACCTATGGTGCTGCACTACAATTCCTCCGTTGGTTACCTTGAACGCTTATATAACCACTTGGCAATATTCTAGAAGATGCTCCGATGAACGTCATTATAATTCTTAACTGTGCATCATTTGGAGGCACGCTTGTGTACGATGCGGATCACTTAAGGTCATAAGTTGGTAGTGATCGATATTCGTGTAGTTTAGTCCTGTGAATCATTAACGTTTTCGCGAAGAACCTCTTCTTGTTTAATTATATCGGCTCAAAAAGTATATAACCTCCGTACTGAACATATGCATAGGCTTAACTGTCGACCCCAAAGGTTGATATGAAAACAGAAGACGATATGACCCTGCGTACTTGTGTTATGCGCATCTTCGGAGATAGACATGACCAAAGATACAGGTGTAACTAAGTATTTCCGAATTTTAATGAGAGCTTCATATGAGTTCTTTCTTATTGGTCCTTATTTCGTCCCCAAGTTCTGTCTGACGACTGCATATGGCACCAGTAGGTTGGTTCTACAGTTATTCTCGTTGACTTCGTACTGCCAAGCTTCGATTATATATATATATATATATATATATATATATATATATATGATAATGTGGAACCGACAAAGACAAGGGAGACCGGAATGACTATTTCTGGCTTATTAGACGTCATCAGCCAGTCATACCCAATCCCAAGTGTGGCACACCTGGGATTCGAACCCGCGACCTTTGGTAATTGAGTCGAACGCTCTACCATTGAGCCACGGGCTCGTTGCTTTGTCGATTGCGATCGGGAATATGATGATAGTGTGTGGCTCACCGATCTGCTTAAGGAACAGTTATGTTCCGTTGTGCCCTGGAACTCAGACTAGAGCCCTCACAGGCGGTCGCATATATATATATTCAAACAGGAATAGGCGCACACCGATCTAGTGGCTTCCCGAAGCAAACTAGCTCCGTATGGGTGGCAAAGGTCACGAACAGGCAACCAATTACCACGCCGAAGTCGGACAAGTTATACTCGCAGAGAGGAGACCCGACAGAGAATATGGGTAGATTGATACAGTCTGTTTCGGGCTTATTCTGCCTTCATTCAGCCAATCATAACCCTGACTACCAGCTGGGACTGGAAACACAAACATGCGCTCGAGTACGGCGCAGACAGTCCACACACTGGGTCTAGCAGATGGGTCATAAGCACTTCATCAAAACGAAGTTCATCAGTGCTTCACCACCTGTCATTCTCTGTCGCTGCAGATCGGGTATTTATTCAAACAGGAATAGGCGCACACCGATCTAGTGGCTTCCCGAAACAAATAACCTCCGTATGGGTGGCAAAGGTCACGAACAGGCAACCAATTACCACGCCGAAGTCGGTCAAGTTATAATTGCAGAGAGGAGACACGTCAGAGAATATAAGTAGATTGATACAGTCTGCTTCGGGCTTATTCTGCCTTCATATATATATATATATATATATGAATAGTTGAGGTAGTATGCATTCCGAGATGATAAATAAAGAAAGAAGGCTCGTCGGAAAATCGAGGTTTACTCGTGAATTTTCAAGCTGGTTACACCAACCCGTCGTCAGACGAAATGAGAAGTAAGAGTTGGGATTGTCACGCTGGAGGGTTTAGGGGCAGAGAGGTTACATCGACAGACTGACGCCATGGGGGGTTTGGGGGCCGTGAATCCTGTTACGATAGCTGTCGCATGTAAGGGAGGGGTGCTAGAGTTATGATAGCAAGTCAAGTGGCGGGAGATGCAGAGCCAGCGAGGTTACACTTGGCTGGGCACAGATAAGCAGATGTTGATTTTAAGGTGGGCGCAAGTCAGTGGACCGTGCACGCAGACCTTCGTAATGCGCATCCAGATCGACGTGGCGGTTGATACTGTTTGTGCCGGAGTGCCAAGCTTCGAGGAATTCACGTGCCTGTTTGGTGCTAGCCATGGCGACCACTTCAGTTTCCTCCCAATTGAAGCGGTGGTCGCAATCAACGGCGTGCGCAAACACGAGAGACAAGGGATCGCGTCGGCGGATGGCCAGTTTGTGTTCATTTATGCGGTTCCCGAGTCGTCGGCCTGTATGGCCTACATAAGCGCAAGAGCAATTCGCACATGGAATGCGGTAAATAACATTGGTTTGTTGCTCTTTGGGTACGGGATCTTTAACACGTGATAGTGCTGCCCGCAGGGAGGACGCTGGCTTGTGAGCGATGCAGATACCAAATCGGTCTAATTGTCGGGCGATCATTTCCGAAATGCCCTGCATGTATGGAAATGAAACGAATTTCCTCGGTACAACCTCCCCATTAGAGCTCTGATATTATGGTTTCCTGTGACTTCGGAGACAGTTTTTCACGAAGCTCATCGGATATCCGTTAGATCGGAATAGTTTGTATAAATAGGTAAGTTCTTTTTAAGCAGATACTCGCTGTTACAGTACCGGAAGGCGCGGTGAAACAGAGCTCGAACGCAGCTTCGTTTCTGGGCAGCAGGATGATTGCTCCCATAGTTCAGGATTATTTCGGCATTTGAGTCTTTTCTGTGGACGCTGGTTGCGAGCTGGCCATCACTCAATCTTTGCACCGTGACGTCGAGAAACGGGAGGATGTCGCCTGCTGCTCCTTCGCGGGTGAATTGTATAGCAGGGTAGACACCATTAAGACCTTCATGCAGCCGTTCCACTTCGCAGTTGTTAATGACTACGAAGGTATCATCTACGTAGCGAAGCCACATTTTCGGCCTGAGGTTTTGAATCACAGCTTCTTCTAGACGTTGTAAGACTAGCTCGGCAAGTAGCCCCGATATCGGTGAACCCATTGGAGTACCCTTGACCTGTTGGTAATGCTTACCGTCGAATTGACAATAATTCTTAAGGCAGAGCCAAAGCATGTCTAAAACGTGCTGCGATGGAATGTCTATTGGCGTTTCTTCTAGACGTCGAGCTACGCTCTCAATTGCCAGGTTATGTGATATTGAGGAAAAAAGAGCAACCACATCAAACGATAGAATGCATTCATCAGGACTTACATTAAGGCCTTGAATTCTTTTAAGAAAAGCATGCGAGTTGCTGATGCTGTACTGTGAACCATTACTAAGGTGCTTTTAGGCGTTTGTATAACCATTTGGCAAGGTTATAAGTAGGCGATCCAATGAGTGGCACTATGATCCTCAAGGGTGCGTCCACTTTGTGAATCTTTGGAAGACCATAGGCACGTGCGATGCGCGGATCATTGAGAGTTAGAAATGAAGCGTCCGAGGGGCTTATGAGTTTCATTCTAGTGAGCTCATTCACCTTCTTCTTTACGGATGCAGCCTGTTTTTTTTCGTTGGATCCTCAGCAACGGGGATGTAGGCCTCCCTGTCATGAAAAGCTTGATTGGCCTTATTGACATAGTCAATCTTGTCCATAATGAGGGTAGCACCACCTTTGTCAGCAGCTACAACGACGATACTGTCGTCCGACCTAAGGGAGCGTAATCCCTTATCTTCTTCCATTGACAAGGTTTTCTGAGGTTTTCTTTTTCGGAGGAGGCCAGTAGCACAGCTGCGTATATCAGCACGCATGTCCTCAGGGATGGATGAGGTTATTAGGAGGGATTCAAGGCCGGCTAAGAAGCTCGTAGGTGCAGCATCGGTATGACTTAACCTTATGCCTTTCGACAAAAGGCTTGTTTCGGAGGGGGTGAGACTCATTTCCGAAAGGTTCACAACTCTCGTAGACATAGTACTATCGTTGATGGGACGGAGAAGAGCTTGGAGCTTGTCTTTAAGATCGGCTCGCTTCTTCATACGAGCATCCTTGGTGGTGGCATTTATGCGCTGCAGTACGTTTTAAAAAATATCTTCAGGTAGGGATGAAACGCACCGGGACCTTAGGTCAGAGATAATTGCTTCAAATCGACGAAGACGATTGTGGACGTCAGATATAATCACACTCAGAACACGAAATCCGTATTTGCGAGCGAGCAATCTCCCAGCCTCATTGGGCAGTGTGGGTTTAAAGCGAAGACACTGTGGAAGGATGCCATGATCACGACAGCGATGGAGAAAACTCAGTTGTTCAAGCGTTGTCGCCTCCCTCTGCGGGAACTTCTCCCAACGTCTGGTTAGAATAAGCGTTTGACGCCCAAAAATATGTTTAATAGTTGAGGTAGTATGCATTCCGAGATGATAAATGAAGAAAGAAGGCTCATCGGAAAATCGAGGTTTACTCGTGAATTTTCAAGTTGGTTACACCAACCCGTCGTCAGACGAAATGAGAAGTAAGAGTTGGGATTGTCACGCTGGAGGGTTTAGGGGCAGAGAGGTTACATCGACAGACTGACGCCATGGGGGTTTGGGGGGCCGTGAATCCTGTTACGATAGCTGTCGCATGTAAAGGGAGGGGTGCTAGAGTTATGATAGCAAGTCAAGTGGCGGGAGATGCAGAGCCAGCGAGGTTACACTTGGCTGGGCACAGATAAGCAGATGTTGATTTTAAGGTGGCGCGCAGACCTTCGTAATGCGCATCCAGATCGACGTGGCGGTTGATACTGTTTGTGCCGGAGTGCCAAGCTTCGAGGAATTCGCGTGCCTGTTTGGTGCTAGCCATGGCGACCACTTCAGTTCCCTCCCAATTAAAGCGGTGGTCGCAATCAATTATATATATATATATATATATATATATATATATATATATATATATATATATATATATATATAAGAAACTTTATCAGGTACATTTTCAACGACGGTTCCCCAGGTCGTCGTCAGACTTGAAGTAAATGTGCGGAACAGTTAAAATTTAAAATGTGCCAAAAAAATCGATATTGCTTAGATATTCCTGCCAATGGTTGTCATTGAGGGGTGTATTTCCGTATGGATTGCTTCTCGCTTTTTCCAGCTTTCTTTCAGTTTGTATACACAGGGTCCAATTCAACATGTCGGTTAATGCAAGAGTTATATGAGTAAATGGCCTCCGAAAATTTCCGGCCTTTCTTAGATGGACAGGAGGCAACAATGCGGTTTTGTTCCCAGGCAAATTTGCGTACAGTTTCCAGCGTAGGCATGGTAACTTGAGACAAGTGGTCTCACCTCCTTACTGCCAATTGATGTTCATGTATGGGCGTGGAGGCTGACTTTCCTGTCTGACCACAAGACACCGCATTGCGGCTGTTACATGGAATCTTGTATACGACTTCTTTTTTATCTAAATAGCCAACCCTATCCTTAGGGTGTACAAGCTGATTTCGTAGTGTAGTCGTTGGTTTGTGTGCCACTTGGATTTGATGTTTCCGCAGGTGCCTTTCGAAGATTTCAGACAGTTCTTGATGTACAAATGTGTTCGCCAGTTCTTAGATTTGGGCGCTTGACAGGAACAATCTAGTTCCTTGTCTTTTTCTTTTTCTTTTAACTCCTGTCGTCTCATGCATCGACGTATAAATTCTCTTGGATAAACATTTCTGCAAAATAGTTTGAATAAATAACTGAGTTCGTTCTGGTAGAGTTCATTATCAGAACAGTGCGTTTTAGCTCGATTGAGTAAGTTTTTAACAGTACTCCGCTGTAGCTACAGATTTACCACTAGTTAACCCCAAATTATGGCTACGCTTTGTGGATGACACGTTTGTTATCGTAAAAAGGATCAACTAGAAATGCTGCATAGCATTGTAAACTCAACGTTACCAGGTATCACCTTCACGCTCGAAAAAGAAGTTGACAGTAAACTACCATTTCTTGATGTCCTCGTATAGCGAAAGACTGAAGGGACATTTCAAACATCGGTTTACCGCAAGGAAGCTGATGCGGAAATTATCCTACATTACCAGAGCAACAACCCTGTTGCTCACAATCGGAGTATTGTTAACACCTTATTCAATCGAGCTAAAACGCACTGTTCTAATAATGAACTCTAACAGAACGAACTCAGTTATTTATTCAAATTATTTTGCAGAAATGGTTATCCATGAGATTTTGTGCGTCGATGCATGAGACGACATTTACCCATGTTATTAGGCTGATGACAAAGGGCCGTTCTTCGAAAAGTAAACAGAGCGGAATTGAAAATCAAAGGGTATTTGCCCTAAAGTCAGGCCGAGGGGCAATATAGTATGCCACGTTCCTTACAGATGCTTGCTGTACGTAAGGAGTTCAACATAGGACTCTCAGTGGGTGCTTCAACACGCAAGGGAAAAAATTCCTTGAATGTTTCGCCGTAGTCCTCCTATATCAAACATATGTAACAAATGACAAAATGCATCTATATTTGGTAAGCTCAACTACCCTGTTCTGGGACGCATGCGCGCGAAAGCTGGCATGCCAAAAAATCTTCAACGCAGAAAGAATGAATAATTTTCTCCCCCAGCTGCCAGTTCCCAAGAAAAGTGTTAAACGAATAAATGCTGACGATTCCTACGGTCTAGACTGAAGGCAGTGCAACAATCCTTAAAAAAAATTTATAATCAATGTTTAGTTGCTGTATTAGGAGAAATCCATAATGCTATATAGCGAGCCATTCGTACTTGGTAGAACGAATAATGCACAGGTAGACTTGCATATATTCTATGTCTAAGACAAACCTGAAGATTAAGTTAATAAGACTGCTAGATTTTCACTTAAATTAAGAAAAATTATAAACAATTTCAACTGGAACGAAAGCTTAGGTTTTGCTCAAAGTAAAAAATGAGAACAAGTTCCATTTCTTTCCTGAACTACAATTCAGGTTTCCGACATGCAGTAGATAACAATAACGCTTGCGTCGAAGATTCCCGACTACATTTTTTAGACCAAAAAGAAAACTAAATGAAAGAGCCTCCATCGTGCAAAACCAATTTTATGAAATTGGAGCACTGGTTAGAATACGAAAATTAGGAATAGCAAGTTCAAAAGCTATGCAGTTACTAAGGCAGCTCTCGGGAATAAAATTATGAGAAATTATTGAAAAACAGCAAAGAAAACCAGGTTCTTTTGCGATCTATCCACTTAAGTTAAAAAAAGAATATAGGTTACCCCCACGTACCCAAAATCACAAAAGGCCGGTGACAATCGTATGTGTAGTGGTACGTGGTTCCGGAAGTAAAGCGAGCTTACCACACATTCATTCGATTCAATCTAAAGTATTGTTCATTTCATTAATAGCGAACGATTATGTGAGTCTCAGGTTCTTGTTATAAAGATGTTTACTCGGGCATGGACAACCACCGATCGGTTACTGGACTCACTTGTCCCGCTGTAGTTTGAGTTAGAACCTCACAGATAATCGCTAGTAGTCCGGCCTGGTTCGATCAGGAATATTCGCGACCAAAAGCGACAGGAGACCGTTGCTCGGCGGTTAGGACGCTGGACTTCTAGTCAACAGGTCGCGTGTTCGAGCCTCAGAGGTTGTAAAACCTATGTTTGGAGGTGGCTGGCTAATAAGCCAGAAATTTCCATTCCAGTCTTCTTTGTCTTTGTCGGTAATGTAATTCTACAAAATACTCCTTGTTTGTTCTTTCTGACAATCTGCTGATTTTGTTTATGAACTAATCAGTGTCCTAAAAATAATTCGTATTTTCCTTATAGCAGGAGTCATTTGACACAATCGGTTTCTTTAAAAAAAACAAACGTCTACGCAGTAAAATGGTCCAAGGAATGAGATTTTTTATTAAGGGTATATTTGCAGCCATCGACCAGGGTTACTTAATTTGACGCATGCCGAAACTTCCGTTGTACGGGCTCGGTGTTAGCTATAAAAAGCTTAAAGGCTGGCAAATGCCATCTGGGGTTAAATAACGAAGAGAAAGCTAATTTGTGGTTTAATACTCAGCCATTTGGTCTGATTGTAGAAACGACCTCACTCAAATTACTCGCGTGTAGGATTCTAGGCTAGAGCCCACACAAGTGGAGGTACTGCTCGCATGATGCCCATTTGTGTGTTGCTTTACAGAGACATGGGAAAAAAATAATCTCGATTTTAACGAAAAATGCTCTCAACGTACAGCGAGGCCATGTGCGATAGCGTCGCAGCCCAGTTAGTGCGCAGAACACACGGCTCAGAGTCACCAACTTCAGGTCGTTATAAAGCGATAAATAAAGCCTAGACAATTTATGCCATAAATGAAACTCTTAAAATCAGTTCTTCGTTCATCTCCACGAAACAGTCGTTCATTCCTAGAATATTATGATCGGGTGACGCGGAATGTAAGTGTCGAGGGTTGAAAATGGGAGATGACCGTGTGCTTTATTTTGCTTTAAAAAACGTTTCGGTTAAAAAAAAATGACATTTGACCTGAACCGTGTTTAGTAGTCATCGTAAAATTCGGTGGTAAGGATGCAATGTATGACCGCCTAAACAGGACAAGTGTAAAGGAACCGCCCACAATGCATGTAGCTTTGCGTAAAATTCCAAGGTTGGGGTTACATTAAGGGATAAGTTTAAGTTTGAGGTTAGGGTTGGATTCACGAATAGACTAAGGGTTGAGGTAATCATCGTGTTGACTGTAAGGATTCGCTTTAGGGTTGGGCTAGGTTTAATATTAAGGCGACAGTTCAATGTTAGCGTTAAGCGTTAAGACACGGGCATATTTACGCCTTCTGAAATGTACCGTACGGCCATCTATTTTAAGCGAATGGGGCCGTTACTATTCTCGTTTCCTACTTTGAGTGGCCATTCAAGGCATCCCTACCAATTCAGCTGTTTAATCCGCTAGTTTTTAGCATGAGGTTGCAAGGCATTTAGGAGGGAAAAGAAACACCTGATAAATACTAGTAACCTAATTTGTTTATTGGTCAGATTTCAACATCATAAAAAACACTCAAAAATGGTCATAGAGAGGAACCAAAGTACTGAAAACCTCATCTTAAATACTTCAGGCCCCCTATAAGTAATGCCAAGGAACGCCAAAACCTCGACGGCTTACACGTAACGTTCGCGTAGAAACAAATTAACAGTCCATATTAAACGGTATCCCGTGGACCCTATACCGTTCTGTGTGAGCATAAATCGAAAACGTTCTCAGCATTACACGTTTTCATGAAACTGACAGGCTAAAAAGTAATTTACAAGTTCAGAAGTATTTCGATCGATTCATATGTTAAACTAATGCCAACTGAAATTAAAATGACGGACGCATTGACTTGAAATACGTGGATAGGAGGGAGCGTCATTTAGAATTAGTCAATCTATTTTTGTAAAGTAGATCCTCTGGAGCGAAGTGGGTACTATTAACTTTCATACAACCTCGAAACTTCACCCACCTTAGGACAAAGGAAAATCGATTGTCTAAAACATTGACCGTTATTCTAACCACTTATGTTATCAACAGCAAAAATAATCATATTGCTAAATTGTTCGGAGGATTAAGGTTATTTTTATCGGTTGTCAACGGCGACGCGAGGCTTCAGTTTTAATTCACTCCCTTATAATTATGTTATACACGTCCCTCATTCGCCTTCAATATAATTTTCGACGTGTCTATTTTTTTGAATTAAAGTAAGTTGCGGAAGTTCTTACCATGTCAAAACAGATTACCTATAGTATGTCAATTTTGTTCTTCTGAAGTTTGAAGACAAAGTACTAGTCAGGGCGAGGAAGGATTCAACTTGCGAAACAAGGAAAGGTTACTAAAATGCGGGAACCAATTTCGCCCATAAAGATCCAGAAAATACCCACAAGAAGCGTAAGCGAAAATTGGTTCACATATGCGAACAATCTGCCTCACAAGGATAACAGCAATACGTACTGACTGCTTTAGGCAAAAAGCAGGTCTTTTCCTCGCCATTACAATTTTGGGGGCAGACTCGGACATTCGACTGGTGCATGGACGAGGGAAGATATGGTGAGGTCGCCACTGGGGAACGACTGAGGAAGACACGTCAACATACCCCTTGCCTCGACGAGAAATAATTTGGCCTTGTAAAATACTTACGCTTTATCAATCATACTTTACAATAAATACCCTGAGAACGAGAGGTTGTGGTGGTGTGGTAAAAATGTGACAGCTATTTTACCGAACCATGAGCTCCTCATCGCCCCGCGGAAACAAGGGCTCTTTGAGATCACGTGTGGGCAACTGTGATCCATAAACTGATTTTGAACTTAGTAAATCCGGTGCCCTATCTCTTAAGTTCGTTCATCCTAAAATGCCTTCGGGTTTGCCTGGTCGATAGAGTTTGGTAGTGGTCCAGAACAAAACCATTACCTATTCTCGTATGTTATCTCTTTCCCAAGAAAAGTTCCCTAGAAAGGCTCTCCGGCGTATTTGCGTATACAAGAACAGTAGGAGAGTCATTTGAGTCTAAACATCCACAGCAAGAAATAAAATTGTTTGTCGCAGGTTTTGATGTTCTGTAAGAGCAAAATCTTGCATTTTAATGGCGTGCAATTAGTCCTACAGGCTACCTGCATTCTCGAGCCCATATTTCGTGGAAGCAGTTTCAGTGACCGGAAGAATATCTGATGTGAAGTTCCGAAAGCTGCATGCGAACCGTATCGAACAACAGTGCTCTCGACAATACATGGTACCTCACCACAGTGGTACGAATGTGGATGCAATGTGATTTCAGCAATCTTTTCGACTGTAGCTCGTTTATGCAATAAGAAAATTGTGTTGAATAAAGCGGTATAGCCATTTGTATATCTATTGTTTCTGCTGTGATGTCCAAAGATTGATAAACACTGTGCCTAATTGGAGGAAAATCTGTAAGTTAGCAGGAAAGGTGATGGCACAAAAGTATATCGCAAGCGCAGCATGTGGTCTGTAGGTGCTGCACAAACCCCAATTGTGGCGCGTGGCCAAAATGAAAGCGTCGGCACTTGAGTTCGTGCCTTCACACAACAAATCCTGACTCGCATCCGACGTATTTGAAAGACAGTTTAAAAGACAGTAGGGACGCCCTGTATGACCGCCCAAACAGGAGACAGGAATAGGAACAACCCTCTACCCCCTACGCTTAAAATAGATGGCCTTTCGGTAAATTTCAGGAAGGGTAAATATACCCGCATCCTAGCGCTAACACTAACCTTAACATAAAACTAAACTGTCACCTTCATCTTAAACCCTAGACCTACCGCTAACGTAAATCCTACAGTTAACACAAACCCAAACCTTAACCCTTAATATGCTCCTGACCGTAATCCTAATTCTGACGTTACCCACAAACTTAAACCTAACCCTAAACTTAACCCTAACCATCACCTTAATTCTGAACATAATTTCCATTAAAATTAGCGCAAAGCCACCTGTATTGTGGACGGCTTCTTTCCCGCGTTCTGTTTAGGCATCCCTACCTAGTGCCCCAAAGCTTTCACTAATGATTTCGCATAGGCTTGTTTTCTTAAGAACGCAGTAGTTAATTCTGCTTTGATCTAAACTTCGTTCCTTTCTCAGGTTCTGACTGGTTAATTTTAAGCACTCTACATTCAACTTACCTCTGGCCGGTTGGCTCTAGGCGGCTGTGGGGAACAAAAGCCGACAGCAAAGGGAGTGCGCGAACGGGCCGGTGCTGATTGGATGCGTTCGATCGAAGATTGCGGTGGCAGAGTTACCGTCCGCTTTACTGCTGAGTGTGCAGCGCTGTGAGCACTGCGGAACGAATGATGCAAGGCTGTCTGCTCAGAGGACTCATCAGGCGGAAGATGCTGTAGAATGGAGTTTTCCAGGCCACCAAATTCTTGAGGAACTTGGGTCTACAGGGAATTGAGAGAGCCGTTAGATAGCACTTTTACGACACACAGAGTTGACAGTTTAAGCTGTAGCTTTGCATTAAAGCCATCCACCTCCCGTCCCCTGGGAAGGGTAATTTGTAAGGCGAATAGGCGTAATTTTGTAAATCGGGTAACAACAGGCCATTAGTCGGTCTCCTTAGCAAAGTGACTGTAGTGCTGTGGATGTTGGTCGAAAATGCTGGCTGTGCTGCAGAGACAGCCGAACGAAAGCGTTTCAGGTTGGGCACAGTTAAAACATCAAGTATTTAGAACTGAAGTAGCAGAAACTATCCTTTCTACTACTGTCATATTCAAAAGGCCTCTCAAAGTAGGGAAACCCTAAAATGACCATATGGTGCTATCAGCCTCTCCAAGATATCTTTTTTCAATCATTTTTCTAGCTTTCTGTTAAAAGAGGTAATAAAGAAAATCCGCTGGCCAGAACTCCGTCAGTTCTCAAAACTAGGGAAACAAGACTGGTAGGGAAACGATCATTTTCAGTGAACCCACTTCAGGTCCGTACAAATATACCCGTAGTAAAGTTACCCTGAGTAGATGATTTCGTGTTAGCGAGTCTGGTGCGCATTTTGCCATTTAACTAGGGGGTTTGGTGGAGATATTGTAACTTAATGTGTATGGTTGTTTAGTGTGAAATGCTACTAGATGAGGCTAGTTTGACTCGCGAATAAAAAAAAAGAAAAAAAGAACCAGAAGGAGGTAGTAGTGGTGGTGGTGCTGGTGCTGGTTGAACAGCAGGTACACTTGCTATGTGGGCAATGAGGTCGCAAGGCAAACTATTAGATGTAGTAGAAAGAAGTAAAGCCCCTAGGTGACGACTTATCCCAAGTACATTAAATATGTACGTAGTGCTACAAGCCCGACAAGCATTTGCCGAAAACGCATGGTCGCCCATCTGCCTACCACGAAACCTCTACATTGCAATTGCTTCAATCATAAAGAACGGAATATAACCTTGAAGTATTATTCTATAGAATAGAGGACTGTAGAAAGTTGTTTGCGTACGGGTGAAGTGAAAAATCACCGATACCGCAGTATAGAGGCACTTGAGACTTCGTTATAGTTTACTGTGTAAACATGGTGGAGAAATCAAGAACACAGTGAATTTTTCAACGAATGTCAGATTTTGAACAATTTTTCACGGAAGCCTGAATCAAAAATAGCAAAATTGTAAGAAAAAAAATAGTTCAAGGAAAATTATTCATAAAGAATATGGGTACTCTAAAAAAACGGAGGCATCCCCAGGATTTTCTTTGCAAACTTCGCAAAAGCCAGTGAAGTGAGATCCGCAGACTGTAGCGTTTTTACTGTTTAGGATTTTACTGCAAACCTCTTAAAAAATAATTCCAGATCGAATGGTTGGCAGGCTTACACTTTTGTCAAGCACTGATGGCTTTTGTGTCGCAGTTCGCTGGGCTTCCAGGGAAAACTGTCGTAAATGCGTGCATTCGTCTTGCAGAAGGTCCACCTTTTTCTGTCAAAATAAAAAAACAAACTTCAAGTAGGGCCCCTCCGGTAAGGGAAGGAAGCTTATTATTTAGCCGTTTTAGCCCTAATTAAAGCACAGGGGTACAAATTAACAAGTAGATAACTGGTGTAATACTAATGCACAGTTTTATAATTCTCTAAGATATTTCAATTGCTAAACCTCCTTCTAAGCCTGGTCCACATCTTATCAGAGCTGGACTTCACAATAAATCATGCAGATATCTACATTCATGCGTGAGCTGGAGAGCTTAGCTGATCGGAGTGTAATCAGTTAGTAAAAGGTTTAATTGCGGAATGGTTGCAGGCTTCTGTGATTAGGTGTGTGAAGCAACTAAACCCAAAGTTCGTGGGCTTGGGTGGTAAGCTTTTAAAATCCCAGGTATAACCCCCAATTCGGTAAGGATACCTTTTGTCACCGCCTAAACAGGACACGGGAATGGAAACCGTCCCCAATACACGTGACTTTGCACCAAATTCCAAGGAAATTATGCTTAGGATTAAGGTGAGGATTGGAAGTAAGTTTAGGGTTAGGTTTAAGTTCAAGGTTAAGGTCAGAGTTTAAGGTAAGGGGTATCATTAGCCGAAGGGTTTAGGTTATTATAGTATTAACTGTAGGGTTTAGGTCAAAGGTACAGCTGGGGTTATGATTAAGGTGACAGTTTATTTTTATTTTAGGGTGAATGTTACTGTTAAGACACGGGTATATTTTCCCTTCCTGAAATTTACCCTAAGCCCACCTATTTTTAGCAAGCGGAGTGGTTCCTATTCCCGTGTTCTATTTAGGCGGACATACAAGACATCCCTACCCGCAATTTTGACGAAATTTATTGATAACCCTAAAAACCTGAGTCTAGTTGCTTAAGTTGAAATACTGAAGGTTCATACCACTCATTGTTATATAGTAACGTTGAGAAGGAAGTGTAGGCTTCCTGGTTAATTTCCTAAACAATCAAAAATACCATCTTTAGCACAAACTAGCTGCTTTCGGTCGTATAGAATCAGTAACCTTAGCACTCCTAGCGAAAGGCTATGCAACGTGACTATTGGAAACAAACGGTCTTCGCTTCAATCCGAACCCAGTGATCCAGTTAAATTTACTCTTGGATTCCCTTGTGAGTCTCAACAGCGGAATTCATCGACACTTATATACAGAACCAAAATCACACATTTACCTCGTTGGTCTATTATTTGGCTGTAAATATTTGATAAGTGAGAGAAGTTGTCTTAATAAAACGGCGTCTTTGTTCAACTTTTACTGTAGGCATGTGCACAAGTTAATCAATGAACATAGAGAGCCAAAGAGCAAAACCAGCACATAATCTGACACATGGTAGCCTGCCGACCTTCCAGTTAGTCGCTTAAAACCAAAACCTACCAGGTTGTCTACCGGACACCAGCCAACTTCTCTAAAGGCCAAAGGTGATAGCAGCGGTTGAGGCAGTGGCTATAGAGCTAGGTGGTGAGCACATGCCGCCCCAAAACCACGACGACAGCGGTTCAGTCAGTGACAGTGATTTTCACTCCACCCCCGACTCGACCTACGAACATCATTTAAACCCTACCTTGTCTCCTCCCTCTCCCCCAGTCCCAGTGGCAACAACCCACCGACCTCGCCACGTGGACGGAGCAGGAATGATGAGTGTTAACCATAAGTCACGTCTAAACCCTGCCAATCCCCGTAGTTGCTTTACCTATGTGGTTGTATGCTGAATTACCAAAAAAACGTGTGTGCCTACCTGCCTTTTCATGTTTAACATGGAACTGTTCGAGGAAATTAAAACCGAAAGAACAAACGGAATAAAACACGGCCGCCGCCGCAGCCGCCGTATGCAGGTCCGCCGGTTCGTTCCGGCCTTTTATATAAACAAATGTGTTCGTATATAATTCTGATGGACGAAGATCGAATGGTGGGTCGAAGTTCGAACAAATCCAATAATATATTTCCACCTCCTCGCTAGTTTGCTTTTTTTAATCATCGATAAGATCAACGCCTCTAAGTCAATTTTTAAAAACATATAAAAGCAAATATACTCCAACTGTATAATATGCGCTCAGAATATGTCATTTTCGGAGTTATTACCATGGAAGAATGTCTTTCCTACAGAATTACCACAACAAACTGGTTTCGTGAGAAAGTGTAGAAATGGATAAGGGGTTGTACAATGGCCTTTTGGAAAAAACGACGGTTGTATTTTCTGAAAAAAAAGAAAGGTAATTATCCTTATTCAGACGTCGGCAAATGCTTAAAAATTATTCTACTACTTTGAACTTTCGATAGAACACTATTTTACATCTTAAAGCGTCAAACGCATAACCGCATTTATTACCATCTGCACTTAATCATTCTGATGTTTTTATACGAATCTTTTTATTACACCTGAGAAACTGGGTTTATGCATCTTCAATTGTGAAAAGAAGTTATTCAGGCAAAGAAAAATATTCACTTACGGAAAGATCGGCCTTCAGTCGATTGAACTTCTCGGTCATTTCGCCGATTCTATTGGCGTTTTCCCTCTCCAGGT
This sequence comes from Schistocephalus solidus, assembly GCA_017591395.1. NCBI lineage: Eukaryota > Metazoa > Platyhelminthes > Cestoda > Diphyllobothriidea > Diphyllobothriidae > Schistocephalus > Schistocephalus solidus. The sequence continues at coordinate 400,329 of WEDG01002492.1, forward strand.
CTGGAATGGATTGGTGGTTAAAAACAAAGCAGAAAAAACCAAAGGTTGAAAACTGCATCACCAAAGAAATTGGAAACTCAAAAAATCCCTTCGAAAGATATGTAGAGACTCTGACTATGGTTGCGCTGTGTCCATACAACAAGAGTGACAAAGTTGGCAAATCAAGTGGGGGGAAACTCGTTCTACTAAAATTAGAACAAACTGCCGTACAAGGTTCTAAATGCAAATTTTAAGGACGAAAGGCCCCAGCAGCATGCACGCATTTGAACTTTAAAGGGGCTGGCAAAACCCAGTCGGCAAGAAAGTGTACAGCAAGCAATTGACTTTGAAAAACAGACGTTACCAGCCATCTTGGTCTCATGTTCCGATTTCTGCTTTTCAAGCTTCTTCACATATTCGACGCTCGCGTCCGTCATGCGGGCGGCCCATGCTCTTCGTTCCTCCGTTAACTTTTAATAAAAACAGTAAATGACAGGAGCAGGAGGCGATAGAAAGGGACAAAGGCTCATTAGTTTTACTATGCGCATCTGCTGCATGCTTGGTTATGCCTTCGCATATACTAGAAAGTTAACCATAGTAAGGAAGACAGTATCAAAAGAGAACGAGTACTGCAACGAAGATGAACGCGCGATCACTGGGATGGTACGTGTATAAGCCTGAGCTATTGGTCTCGTACAGGAGACCTTATCATGGACACACCCTCTCCAACCCCTCCTCTCCCCTCCCCATCCTCTTTATTGAACCGCTCATTTGACGATGGCCTCCTGTTAGAGACAGAAAGCTCCTATCCTAGGGATCACGCGTTCATCTTCTTTGCAACAGGTGGTTTGCCTATTCGCTCCCATTCATAATAACTGACCACATCTTAAGAGGGTAGTTATATTCGGCCAGCAGCGTTTCAAAACCACAGGTCACAAAATCTTCCGGTAGAAAACAAGTCACAGTGCGATTTCAAATGTTTATCGGCCATAAAGCGTATGCTAGGATTGAAATTTCCTGAACAGAGGGTGGTTTTAACGCGTGGAAGAAGAGAAAAATCCTGCAGCAGTTTGTAATAACACGTTCTACACAACATTTTCTTCAAAGTTTGGAGTTGCGAGTAAAAATGACGAGAACGTTTGACACTTGTATCTGTTTTAGATGGCCTTTAGTTGACAGACTGATAAAGCACAGATGCAGGATAGAAAATATGCATTCGGGTGGGTTGTGCATAATTCCAGGTAAACGGTTTTTTTCTAATGTGTAAACTGTCATGCGTGCGTGTAGCAGTTCACCTCCTGAAAACAAGTCTTTTATTAGATAGCCGGGTGGAAAAACATTCAAAATAACTATGCGAGCAAAAATACAACAGAAATACACAGGAGCAGAAAAGAAACCATCCGGTAGAAGTATCACCCCTCTAAAATCCAAAAACAAACTTGTAATCTCGGCATTGTACGTGCTGCCGAGACACAAAAGATGCTCTGTTAATATATGCTAAAACGCCGGATCCCAGAAAGAGATAAGATCGGAATCGCCTATCAGCCACCTCCCCCCGAGAGGACGCGGTAAATAAGAACCCCCCCCTACTGTGCCTCCGTAACACAGATAGTCTTGCGGTGAATTCCGGGAAGAGCAAAGAGTGCCGTATCCTGACCCTAACCTTAACCGTAACCCTACCTTTGGGCCGTATCGGAAAACACACGACACTAGCCTTTGTATGACTGCGTCGGATATTGGGGAACCCGTTGTTGTGCCCTTCAGCTGCGCATAGATTGTTCCATCAAACGTGAAGTACGTCCTGATACAGACTTTTAAGGCGCTGAGAGGGCTTGAGTGTGTCCAGCTCAACTTTGGGAGCGATTTGCCTACCTTCGAGCGTAACCCTACCCTTAACCTTGACCCCTATTTTCCCCGTAACTTAGCGTAACACCACCTGTATTACGTGCTTGGCTCAGTCGCTCAATTACGGGACGTTAATGGCCGAAATTTCAAACCCCCCCCCCGGTAGTTGGTGAGCGGCTAGGCGACAGCTTAAATCGGCACTAGTGACGCCGAAGGTGGAATTCGCTCGCGCCACTGACCTAAACAATTTCTGAACTCGTAGCCGATGCGGCCATGCACGGCTTAGAGTTGCTAGTTTTTCAGCCCTATAAGCCTGGATTTCGGGCACAATAAGGGCTAAATTACTTCATTGTAAGCGAACTGGATCAGGTGTTGATGCCTAAAGAACTTTTAAGCGCCCTCCTCATGGAAACATAACCTAAAGCAGAACGAATAAAGCGGTAAGGACTACTTATATGGCCTCGTAAACGGGACACAGGAATAAGAGTGTCCCATCAAATTAAAAGGTGCGGTCTACAAAGAGTATATATTCCCCTGTCTTAACTCTAACACTCTAACACCTAGACCGTAGCCCTACGCTTAACCCTTGCCCTAACCTAAGCCCTTACTCTAACTTTAACCCTTTATCCTAACTAACCTTGACCCCAACCATAAGCCTAACCATCTTTCCCTGGAATTTGGCGCAAAGGCACCGGCATTGCAGGCGGTTCATGATAGCATATCCAGCTTAGGGGGCCACATAAGTCGTCCTTACCAAGAAAACAACCAGTTTGGCCCTCCTTGTTATTCCCCTCGGTCACACATGTGGTTTTGTGAAACAAAAGGTATTCGAGAGAATAACAAACGCAACACAGGCATTGAACTCCTACAGCCGTAGTCCAATCTATTATAAGCGCTGGCACAAAATTATATTTCATCGGCACGCTGAGTCGCACTGTCGAAAACCAGAGACCAGGTTGTAACTCGTAAGGCAAAGCTCATTCAAGAAAACCCACCCGTAACTTTAGACTCGGTGAGGTCTAAATCCTTGCACGGAATGATAACCCCGTGAATCGCGACCGGTTCCAGTCATGGTTATCTTACGTGTACTGCATTAATAAGCACAACAATCTTCCATCACGCCCCCACCTCTTTCAATTTTACGACTTTTCGGGGGCAGGGTAAGCAGACGTGCCGGAAGCATGGATGAGCATTGTCCACATTGGCAACAGTAACAAATCAACTTGCACCGGTAATGAAATCGCGGCGAGTGAGGAGCTATATGCTGGCACCATAGATAAACACCTACGATAAATGTGACAGTTGCCAATATTGGCAATTTCTTGAGCGCACAATACCTCTCGCTCTCTCACACACACACTCTCTCTCTATGTTGGTATCACTGATGCTGGGCTATAGAGTGTATTAAAACCTTCCGGCGAATATAGTCCTTCCAATAATTCAGGCTTTTAAAAAATATGTTGTCTGAATTTGGGTTATTCAAGTTTGTCGCAACCAGGCGAGTGTTTTAGGATTATGCAAAACCCAAAGCAGTAGCAGCGGCATTCGGAAAAATGCTCTGTTCTTCTGGATAATTTAGTTTTAGATTGGTTTCTTTAAAATTAGATGACGTGCGAGTATAACAGAGCCAAAATACACTGGTATTCATCAGTGGGTATTCGTAATGGCTTGTCAACCTTAAAGAAAAGCTCAATATAAAGGTCAGGTTTATACACAGATTGAGGGTTTCAATAGAAAAGGTACAGTAAAGCTCGTATTCGTAGGAAACATACCTGAGATTCGTATGCCCTCTGGAGTTCCTCGATATCAGCAGCGCGTTGTTTGTGGGCTTTAAACCAAAAAAAAATAATGGTCGATTAAAATGATCGCGCAATGTTATAAATGTTTACCAGACATCCGCGTAAGGTAAACGGACGCAGAAGGCTATGAAGTCCAGCACAGCCAATGAAGTCGTTGTCGACTTTGTCTGGACCTTGAAGAAGTAAATTTTGGCAAACACAGGTACCATGCTCGCAATGAGTTCTCACCACGCAGGCACACACCTACACGAGATGCACGGCGCTGAATCCCCAAATGGACAAAGCGCTGACAGATCGGGATACTGGAGATAATTCAACCCTAGTGTCACACGATTTCATTCAGGTGCATCTTTATCAGTTTGTTTATTGCCTAGACTTGAAACGGAAACGTGGGGCAAAATCCCTGTTATTTCCACTGACGGTTCTACAGGTTCGTTTGGTTTCCCGGTTACCTTCTTGCTTTCTGGCTGCAAGGATTGTTGATAGTGATCACCTATACCCCCCCCCCCACCCCACCACGGCGGCAGGACACGGGGAAAAGAAACTGTCCCTAATAATGGTGGCCTTGATCTTGATTCGAGGGAAGTCATGGTTAGGGTTGGGCTTACGATTAAGGCTAGGGTTAGGGCACTGGAATACTTACTTGATCTTGATCTTGATCTTACTTGATCTTGATCTTGATCTTACTTGATCTTGATCTTACTTGATCTTGATTCGAGGGAAGTCATGGTTAGGGTTGGGCTTACGATCAAGGCTAGCGTTAGGGCACTGGAATACTTATCCATTTCGGAATTTAGCACAAGGCAAACTGTAGTAAGGGCATTCCAAGCTACCCTGTCCTAGCGGGGGGCACATATAAGAAATTTTTATATGCACCGCCACGTGTGTGGAGTAACTAGGAAGACAGGCATTCGTACAGAAACGATTTACGACCAGTTCAGCATGGATAGGTGCATTTTCGGATATATAACCTGTTTACGATCTGCTAAAGCGCGTTCTAAGGCATGCTGTACAAAGATCAGCTTGATGATCTCTTTTAATGTTCGGGATGCGCCCTTCCTTGGCTAGGTTATTCGAATAATTTCCTCGGAATAACAGACAGTCAACCACCCGATCGTCTAAGATAGTTCGGTGGACTGAAATTTAGTTGTACTATTTGTATTTGCTAAGGAGCTACTCGCACCCATCAACATTTCTAAAACCAAACTCAATAACTCTTCAGAGGAAGGGGCGATCACTGGGACATAGTGTTTATTGGCCTGAAGTTTCGCATTCTCTCTCGAACCCATCATCAGAGAAAGTTGCAGAAAATGGTAGTTGGGGCACAAGATGTACGGTATTTATAAGGCGTGGTTGTCAGGCCACCACATGCCTACTCTTGATGGCAGTCCTCGTGTTCATCGTCAAGGGTCATTTTAATGCGATGATTGCTGTTTGATCCGTACCGAGTTGTTAATGGTCGTGATTTCAGCACCGTGGTCGATTTCCGACGGGACAAGTACTCGGCTATTTGGCTCACTGTCCCTGGTAATCTTGAGCTAGATTCCAGGGAAATTACGGTTGAGGCTAAGGTTAGGCTTACGGTTAAGACACTGGAATACTATCCTTCCTGGAGTTTACCGCAAGGCAAACTATAATAAGGGAGGAAGCGTTCCAATCGCCCGTGTCTTGTCGAAATTTTTTCTGTTAGTAGAGTATTTTGGCAGCCGCCGAGTTTTTCACAAGTGAGTCAAACGATTTTTTTATCTGCACTGCAAAGTGTGTGGAATGTCCAGGAAGACAGGCATTGGTACAGAAACGATTTATGACCAGTCTGGCACGGATAGGTGCATTCTCGGATAAACAACATGTTTACGATCTGCTAAAGCACGTTCTAAGGCATGCTGTACAAAGATCAGCTTGGTGGTCTCTTTTTATAGTCGGAATGCACCCTTCACTGGCTAGGTTATTCGAATAATTTCCTCGGAACAAAAGAAAGCCAACCACCGGAGCGTCTTAGCTGATCGTTCGGTGAACTTAAGGCTCCATGTACTAGTTAAATATTCTAAACTAAATTAGGAGATAGTTGCACACAGCAAGATTTCCAAAATTAAACTAAATAATGTTTCATGTGATGCAGCGCCCTTAAACTGCGGTTGAGACCCAGTTTTTAGCGAACAACACCGAAGGTGTACCGGATAGATACATGCGGATTAAACACTCAGTAATGACCGCACATTAGTAATGACTGTTACCTTCCGAGATACGGAAATATGTGGGTCTGCCTGTCATGACCTTAAGAGGGCTGGTGTTTAGACGGTGGTGAACACACCTATTCCTTCCGAATTCGCATCCTTTGAACAAGCGTACTACAGGCACACGCTACACAGTTCATTCATTTAGTCCCAGTATTACGGCTACAACTTTGTGAGCTGTGACCTAATCGGGAGCCACTGTTACCGGCCAAAGCGTCTGGGGGAATTGGTGCCCTCCATCGGAAAGCACAGTCTTAATGATGAAATCGCAGTCCGCACATCTCTGCGAGCGCCCCTCGTGTGTGCTGTTCAGTGTGGTCGGATAGCGTGAGAGAAGCTGCGGGCAGATGGCTTCGGAAGATTTACTGTCGAGGTTGTTAGAAAGGTCAACCCGATCGCTCCACCGCCTCGCCGCCGATGCCACCGCCGGTCGCTGAGTCATTATTTGAGGCGTGAAATTGTGCACAAACATACGCAGATGTCAATAAGCGTGGCTGCGGCGTACGAAAAAACAGCTGTTGCCCGCGGTCTGGACGTCTTTCGTCGGCATGCCGGCACCTGGAAACCGCAGGTCTAGGAAGGGGCCGTCGGCGGAGTCATCAGGCCTCTGTGTGGCAAAAAAAGGAGGACTACATGGCATTGCATGGTTCCATCCGAGCCTTTTCAATGCAGGTTTTTTGGGCATGACACTCGGACCTTTAAATTTGAAATAGCATCGTGAAATCCGCGCTAGGCCGAGTTGTAAGCATAGGAGATGCGCGAAACGACAACCATGCCCGCGTCCATCACAATGATCTACTACGGTAACACTTGCAACGCCAATAAATGCAAGCGCTATACATTTAGTTGGGTTGCGTTTCCTCCTTCGAGTGCATACCAAAGACTAGCTGAAAATTCTGCGAATATTGCCATGTTACGCTTGAAATGTCAATTGGCAAAAAGAGGTTTCCGGTAATTCATCATCGTGCCATCACCTATTGTAGTTTCCAAATTAAAATTACGTTGTTTAGAAATACTAAATTTGTTCGAATAGCGGCAAATTCCGAAAACGTGAAAAATCGGTTTAGCTAAGTAACCTGAATTTTTTAATATACATGATGCCTATCCATGTAAAAAAACGGTAAATAAAGCACCACAAATAGAATTACGTTTAAAAAGGGTTCTTTAGTATATATTTCACGGAAGTAGTCTTCCAGATTAAGGGTAATGGAAAGTATGGCCATTACCAAACAGCCTAGAATTTGAGTTAGTATTCCAACACGGTTTCACGAGAAGTTGTTTTCTTCCGATTTTACATTGTTTAAGATGCGTTTGACTAAGGCGAACAGAGTTTCGCTTGATTTTACCGACAGGGACGTGACAGAAATAAAATATTTCATAAGCTGGCATGCTGATAGGCCGGTCAGTGACTAAGAAATTTGAATAGAATTGTCAGGTGCAATCAGAACCGTACCATTTTATTCATATTAAGAGGAATTTCCCTTTGGTAAGTTTCATTATAAGTTTTTCGGGTGTTGGATTACAATGAGTTTCAGATCGTCCTTGAAATGGTGGTAAATACTTTACGTTTTCCTGTGTTTTCTGTCCATTGCCCATAAATGTAGATTTTGTTGTGCGTGAATATCAAAACCTTTAAAAACAGAATATTTCTTAAAGGCATTCACCGAAATAGTGAGTGCTGAATCAGTTAGTATAGTGCAGATGGCCGTTTGGGTCATGTTTGTAACCTCACCCAAACATGAAAAATCGTTGCCCAGAAGAATAAATGCCCACAACATAATTCGGCAATTAATATGACTAAGATCGATTTAAAAACTCTTATACTGCCTTTGGTGAAAATGAAAGAATTCACTTATTTCTTTCTATTGGAGCGTTTTTTCTATACTTGCTTATTTTTCGGCCCACTTCTAAGATTGTAAATGCACAAACGCGTGGCCAAATAGATACTAAGATTTTTCGAAGAAACGTCAATCTTCTACCTTTTCAGTAGCAATTTTCCGTATACGTTCATAGTCAAGTACAGATATAAATTGTCTAGACATCTTTCTCTTACACCATGACAGAGAAAATTGAAGACATATCGCGGCTTCTCAGTACAGTCACACGTGTTTATTACTGATTTTTGTGATACGAAACGTCACAAATATAGAAAACTGAATTTTTTAAAACTGAATCTGTCCTTGTTTTCCTAGAAACGATGCGATTTCTCATACCTGCATCTACCTGATGTTTGTGAATGCAAAACCAAATTTTTCGTTCTCTGAAGGGATATATTAAAAGTTTGTCCAGCTCATGTTAACGTTCTTATACAGTACAACGCACAGAAACAAACTGTTTTGATTTGTATCTTTCAATAGCGTAGGAAATTACTGGATAGCAAAAAACGTCGAATTTGACGCTGTTCGGTTCCGTTTTCCATTAAATAAACAGATCTGAAGGGAATTCCTCATTTGGGAAGAGCTTTCTTCGCATCAATTCAATTTAACAAAAAAACACCACAAAATGTGTGCCATACAACCAGCTCAAATGTTGATCCTGAAATTTCATGAGTTAGGCAATCTACTGTATGTGAGAGACGGAGGAGAGCACGATTGCGATTTCTGAACTCTGAGCCACTTTGACTTTTATTTCAGCATTTTCCATTTATATATATATATATATATATATAAGTCAAACAAGTGCGTAACACTCACTGATGTGGTTAGGATCTCACTCGATCCCATTTGTCCGTCCGCCCGCCAGCTAGCTACCGGCGATAAGCGAACGTTGTGTCATAGGACATATACCACATATAGAGCACATATTTGTTGCTAAGGGTGCAACCTTTTGCCTTATGCCCAATGAAACTAACCACCAAAAGGCAACATAAACAAAGCCAGTGTTAAAAGACCAACAGTAAAAGACGTCGCATGACGCAGACAATGTTGCTGAATCCATTAAAATGCTGTGGTTTATGTACTGCTGTAATAAGGTCTGTAAGTAAATTTAAACGGCTAAGATCTAAGTGAATAAAGTAGAAGACTGGTCGAGCACCGAAACAGTTTGCTTATTGCTCTGAGCTCTTGAACTCATGTAGAAATTTACCCTCATAGATAGCATTAACAACAAAAAGGCGACACTTTTAGCGGGTGCAAGCTGAGCAATGATCAATGACGCAGGTCAGGAGGTGATTACGCAGGGCTCTGTACACCGGCACCAAATCGATACATCGAGTGATTGGGTTCTAAATGTCTAATTACACTCAACATCGTTAATGCTGTTCGTAAATCCATGGAAATATCAGCAAATCTTGTGAAAAACCACTGCGGGTAGAATTCGGCCCGGTAGGAATGTTTTGCTCAGTGGAAGGAACGAAATCAGAAAGAGGAAAGAAGCAGACGAATCAAAGACACGTGCCTTGAAAACTTAAAAGTAAAACATCATTTTTCTTTCACTGTAAATTATGCCTCCGATCATCGGAAGAATAGATTTGCTTCCAATTGAGAGGAAAGTTAACTTCAAAAACGTATATCACAGTTGTAGGGAACCGAGTTTATTCGCCTTATTTACCAGACAGCCGTCCGCCTTTTTACAGTTGCATTCAGTAAAGAGCTCTGAATGTTTGTTCTGAACATGTTCGTTGCTACACCGACTAAGTTGTAAACCTCAGAAGTACAGCCTTAGTTTGGACTTCGAATGACTTCTTACCAAACATAAATGAGAACTTGCTATTCTAATCTAACCCTTTCTTTTCCAGTAATGTTACTAAATTCAGGTAGACTTTTACTGAATACCTCCGCTTGTTGTTTCATGCTTTTTATGAAAATAACTCTGTCTTGTCCACAACCGGTGTAAATTTGGGGAGACAGACACAGAAACGGACACAACGGACAATGACCCACATTTTCAAATCCGATCTTTTTGCATACCTCAGCGATCGTATGTCTTTTCCTGCGGCCGCTGCCAACTTGAGGTTCATCAAAAGCATGCGAAATGTTAAGAAAACATGAAATATACCCTTTGGTTTGGTAGGACTTCAGGCTTCCTCGAAGCTTTACTCGCTGAGGCTTCAGGTAAAAAGTACAAAGGATCCTCAGTTCCATAGAAGTTCGGCTTCGGTTAGCAAACGCGATCAGGCGGTCTGCTAACACTGCTGGCTGTGAAGTTCACCCAGCCAGCCTATCAAAAGCCTGAGATGAACCCACCTACGTGCAAAGCGTAGAAACTTGCCTCTGCGTGGCGGAAGCTACAGCAGGCAAAAAGCCAAATTAAGTAGAAGCCAAACTATGCGTGCCAGCCCTTTTTTATTGTTTAACCGGCAAGTTTTTTGAGAAATGCCTTCCTATTTATCGCTTAAAATTGACCTGCAAATATGTAAAACGCAAATTATTTGGCTTCGTAATAACCGGGAGTAAAATTGTAACGTATTTAAAACAACTAAAATCAAACGGTTTTCCTTAAGAAAACTTCCACAACAAACACTCCCCTTTTGTACATTAATGAGCAAAGCCGTGGTTTTTTCAATGATATTTTCACTGCAACCTAACATCTGTTAATCTTACCCTCGCGTGCGGTGACCCAATCCTAATTCAGTAGTATTTTAATGGGTACACAGGTTCGTGAGGACAAGTAACTACAACTGCGCATTATCAACCAACTGATAAGGGACGGAGAAAACACGGGAATTGGAGGTCTCAGAAAGTACAGTACTAGCCTTGTGCGAGGTCCGACTTACGTAGTCCTCAATTAGCAGGACACACGTGCACGTGAGGGAGAAAAGGGCGATCCGCAGACCACCATAGATTAGCTTTCTTTCTTCGGACTAAATAAAAGGTGACAAATGTAAGTCGCCGCAGTGGACAGAGTTCTGCACTCGTCCGAACCCAAAGCCTACGAGCGAGTGGCCACGCCCATCTGACGCTCCCAGGACAGCGAGTCATGCGAACGTGTGCAAAGAACAACGGCAGGGTGTTTAATGGTCTAACTGGCGTCTATCGCACATGTTAAAATACAATATGAAATGTTGTATGTCACTTTACTTATAAGTAAGGTGACATATAAAATGTGAAAGTGAACCCTTTAACCTGATGTCCCTTTGTCTCGCCAAGTAATTTTGCCAGAACTTGTGTTGCTTTATTTTCAATTCAAAGGTTGCGCTCTCTCGCTCTCTCGGTTGCGGCTGGTTTATATGTGCCCACCTCTTCAGTTATCCTACGAGAAAAATACCTGGGACAGTTGGGTTGGACCAACGGAAATACGGTTGAATTTTTGATTACCGCAAAAATATTCGTTCTTCTAAAATCAACCTCAGTATTTCGAGTTCGATCGACAGCCTGAGCAATAATACCACCTTGCCGAAACAACGTTCAATGGTCTGTCGCGAATCCAAGGAACTTTCTGCACTTGATCTTTATCGCTCGCCATTAGCGCTCCGTTTTTTTACCGGAATCCTCAAACAAATGACTGCTTATCCGGTTAGTTGTAACTCTGCATCAGGGAGTCCCTAGAGCTTGTACTGAATCCTGTACTCCACAGCAAGAAACATGTTGTGCGTTAAACAAACCCACCTAACTGGCACTGAGTCCGGGATTTTTGCCCATTTCGACTGTTATGCTCCTGTTCAGCACTTACATGTCCCGCAACCCTCCCACGATAGCCCAAATATCCCAGCGCAACTACGGGCGAGCTTTGGAAATTGAGCCGCCATGGTTTTTCTGCTCGCCTTTCACATGGAAATTTTACTATACGGTAATTTGCACCCCTTTTGGTTATTCGAGCAACAATAATTAGGTCATTTGCACACACAACGCTAACACCGCTTTGAAGCGTGTCAAATCTGGCGACTCTTCATGTGGTCGATAGTTGCATATTTTCGACCCTTATGAATCCTTTGTCATGTTCCGGTTTTCTCTGTTTTGCGTTCCCATTTTTATTCACGGTAAAGGGAGGATTTTATGCTGAAATTTTCGGAATGATACTTTCAAAATAAAGCTTATCTCTCTCTCTCTCTCCCTCAACCGCAAGCAAAATGATTTCGTTTTTCAATAATAAAGCACTGAACTTAGTGCTCAATGACTAACGAGTCCAGTTTCGAACCTCCGGTTATCCAAAGCTGGAGCTTATTATGGCTGACTGACGAGTGTTAGAGGGGCAGAAATGTTCATCCGAATACGTTTTGACTTACTTCGTACTCCTACCTGTACTTAAAGGACGACCACATGGGCTGGTCATAAGTAGGGCTTTATTGGCATGTCCAGAGGCAGAAAACTAGCTTCTCCATGTGTAATGAAATCGACAGTTACAGGAAGCGTAATGTTACCTGCTTATTTGCATTAACCGAGACATGACTGGCCACAAGGGACTGAATTTTGGCAAAAACAACAACAACGTCTGAGGACTTGATGCCGTCTTCTAGCATCACTTGTGATATCAGGACTGAACACAACCCAGAGACGAGCATTGGGCGCCAAATGATGACACCGAAAGCTCTACTGCCGCAGCAAGTAACGTTACCGGAACTAGTGTACTTGCAGCCAAAGCAACTACGTGGGAAAAACCGGAATGTAGCCAGGTGTAGACGACCGAAAGTACACTGACTGGGATGGGGGAGGGATGAAGTCAACTGTCAAGTTTCTTGTAACTCAACGAAACCTACCTCCGCTTCAAGCCCTTGCAAGGGGTGACAACCACGTGAGAGGCTTGTTGCTCGAAGTATGTTGCCCCAGTCCGCAGTTCATTACAAAGCGCACTGCTCTCCCTTTGCCACCCTCCTCCATACTCGGTGCATGGACGTTGCTAATTGGTCACGCATGCAGCCCACTGGTAAACACTACTTCCAGTTTAATAGTAATATGGGTTCAAAATAATCCAGTAATTCCGACCAAAACCGTCGATGAAATCGTTGAAACTACGAACCCGAATGCGAGCGACCAAACCGCCATCGCATTAAGTTGAGCACTTACAATGGGGGTGGTAGCCGTTAATGATAGTATGAGTGGTTTGTAGTAACTGCATCCCAAAAATCCAACAGGCTTTGTGCGTTCCAAAAGCTTCGTCTGTCCTTGCCTCTGATGAGGAGCTCGGGAAAAGTCAGAAACGTCAAACAAAAAAATATTCTTGAAGTGATCCTGCTTCCTGTTCGTCAATTATTTTCGGCGAAAAAATTAAAAGACGTAACCTTAGGCTTCTTTTTAAGGCGCTATGACTTTATTCATAAGTTCCTGCTGCTCCTAACAAAAATTATCAAAATAAAGGTTGAGGACATGACGCAGAAGAAAAAATATATGTTATACAAAGTAACCCCACTTGGAGTAACTCAACTTATCCCGTTCTCAAACGTAGAATCGTTTTCATGGAAGTAGGTTGCAACTAGTTAAACTTACTGTTGAGGGCTAAACGGCGCAGTCTTAGTGTGGGTTATGAAACCAAAATTTCAGCCACGCGGTGTCCAAAAAAACTCTCAATTAATAATGTAGTCGAGTAAGCATACGATTTTAGATTTATTGTTGCGATGATGTATATGCACCAACCGACGCTAAAATCGGGCAAGGTATGAACACCAAACGAATTCGGAAAACATCTAAACTACGTCGACTCTGAATAAGTCTGTGAGTTCGAGAGAAACGAGTTGCCTCACCAGTAGAATGGCTTTAGGGCTTTTAAATACCCTGAAGATACTAAGAGATTAATGCAAATTCTGGAGCTTGAGAGCAGCAGTAAAATACTGAAACCAATCTTGGCTGGATAGCGCCGACTGAATGATGTTCCGGAAAACGGTGACAGAATTTGCATTACTATGCATGAGGTACTGTTTTGAGTAGGCTACCCTGCTAAATGCAGTTCCCTTTTTACATGCAAAACTGTTTGTCCTAGATCCTCCAGTGTCTTTAAGCGCATCCAGCCTCTTGTTGGCAAACAGAAAAGACCACTCGGCTTCAACCGCATCGACGCGTCGTCTTTGCATAACATGCTGAAGGTGAGGAGAAAGAAGAGGGTGTGAAACCTTGTTATTACAATTTTGAATTTGTGCCTTGATTCGACCTAAAATATAACGTCAGAGAACACGAATGTCGCAGCTTCGACACAGTTACTTAACAACTCATTTAACTTGCTCAGCGGTGAGCAGATGGGACTGAACAGTGGACCTGGGCATAACTATCTGTATGCAAGCCTAGTCTTGAAATTCTCCGCTTAACTTACTCGTCTTCTAGTCAACAAGTCTCGAAAAAAAACACAAAATACACCAGTGACCCACCTCTACTAAATTCTTTTTCCCTCTCAATTTCAAAGGCCTGTTTGGCAAGCTCGAGTTCGGTTTTGTGCATGTCACGCTCAGCATTCAATGTGAAGAGGTGGTCGGAGACCTTTGCCGCGAATTCCGTTGAGAGTTTTGCAAGCCTCTCCTTTGCCTCCACTACAACGTTCAAAATGCAAAACGTTAACCGCGCGAAAAACACATACTACGACAACAAGAATGAAATTATTTTGAAACACGATAAGAGAGGTGTGAAAGGCCGAAAATTAAAAACGAGCTGGTAGGCTGCCTTCTTTAACAATATTGATGCCTTGCATGCATAAGATTTTAAAAAAACAGAATATTCGAATGGATCTCACGTGAAACACTATCTAGTAAGTGAGGCTTTGCCAATTGCAACTTTCTGGTTTGAAGGCAGAAATGGCGACGGTTGAAATGGTGCACGTGGTGATTTGCACGGTAAGTAGCTCCTAATGGGACAGACGTGAGCATCATTTACCACAGTCGCTCCTCTCTAGCCAACCTTGCTCGATTGCAGCAAAAATGCAAAGCAACCGGAGGATGGTGCAGGCCCAGATGTTGATAAGGCTAAATGGCCCGTTTACACGCGCCACACATGATCTAGTCCTAACTTCATGTACTAGACAACACGCATACACCACCAAGCTGACGGGAAAGATGTCCAACTTTCGTACAACACTACCAGCGGAACAATTTTAGTATAGTTGAAAATACAGCTAACTTCACTAAGTCTTCAAAAATTGGTAAACAACACTCCATTTGGACTTTCTACAAGAGCGATAAAACTCCCTGACTGCTTATTGTCCTCACTGTCCAGGTCAAGATGCCCAGGTATATGACTTGTCTCGAGGTAACGCATGCCTTTGCCAAACAGTGGTCATAAACATGAGTATGTAGTAGCTTGCATGACCAGAAGAGCATAATTATGGTAGGCCATTTGGACAAAACAGGTGGACTATTTTCTAGGTAGGGTGAGACGATAGAAAACACTTGGTTGGTAAAATTAATTCAAGACAGCCAATTTTCCAGACTCGAAAGGGGTCAAATGTGCTGCATGTTTCAAAGGTACACCTTTAGTGATGCAAAATGATACAAAAACGATGTACTATGGTTAGAACACTAAAAACGAAAACAGACAGGGACCGCGTAGCTAGGTTCCTTTTCCTGCAATGCCTTTTACCCTGCTTCAATTCAAAAATCTTACCCTCAGCAGCGTTTAAAATATGTCAAAAGGAGATGTTCTTTTTTTACTAGCAGGTACAATTATAATTTCCCTTCGATCAATAGCTCCTGCAGCTCAAAGAAAGGGTCTGTAAACTCCACGGCATACCTAATAATTTGGCATTTAATTCTCTATCATCTCTTTCCAAAAGCTCTTTTTTCAGTCATATTTGGAAAAGCTGTTGAACTCAAAGGAGCATTCTCTTTTTGAAGTGATGGGTTTGTCCGATGTTTTAATGTACTTCTTGCTAAATTATACTTCGACCTTTACACAATAAAGTAATTTTCAGGGCGAAAACCCCATGAAATGTTGATTTTCTATTTAAATCAAGCCTTAAAGGAGTATACAGTGTTCCGGATACACCATCCACATTCTAAACAAAACTTACAAATGTTGCACATTTTCTCCCACATTCACCCTGGAGAGTTTCCTACCGAAAAAATACAGGCTCGAATACTCCGTGACAAAAAATCGAACCCATTATCTAGTCACATGACACTGATATGGACGAGTTTGGGTGTGTCCGGTTTGCTGCAGTCTACACCCTGCGTGGGTGGTAGCGGCTGGGGGCGCGGCCTCAAATAAACTGTAATTGTCTGTCCCAATTTGCCTTCTAATTGTCAGCACCGCTTACCAAGTTAAATACAGTTCTCGCAATCCTCGATCCGAGAGTATAAAGCCTGCTTTGTTTATGTGTCCTGTAGACGTTTTTGGCTTTATGCGCATCTGCTGTGTCATCAATCGTCTGGAAACAACAGGACAAAACCCCAGCCTCACATGGAGGCTTGATTTTAAAGCCGGTGGCCTACACATAAGTTTTTAACCATTGTAATCGGGGGAGACTGAGATAGTGTGTAGTAGCTGTCCTATCTCGTGAAATCTTATGGATTTTATGAGCTACGGCCTGTTACGCGAAATCAACGCACGCTGCGTCCACCAAAGTTTTACATCAATAAAGAATCGCTCTTTAGGAAAAATAAGGCTTAGTGTGGTTCACAAATTAATATTGCATTGTGTCGAAGTACTAACTTTTTTAGAAACGGTTCAATTTACGAAAAGGTGAACAATTGATCTAGTTGAGTAAACCGAAGTTTTAAATGTATAGGAAGCCTGTCCATGCAACCAAACGAGTGAAAAATGCAGCAAAAGTAGAAATACTTTTGAAAATAGTCATTTGCAGAGTTTAACACATACATATCCATCTAGATTAAGCGCAACGTAAAGTATGGCCGTCATCAAGCAGCCTAACATGCGAATGTATATTCCAACACCGTTTCACGAGAATTGGTAGTTTTGCTACCGTTTGTTCATTGTCTTAGATGCGTTTTACCAAGGCCAACAGATTTTCGCTTGATTGCGCCGATAGGAACGTCAAAGCAATATAATATTTCATAAGATTACATGTTCACAGGCCGATTACTGACTAATAAATTTAAAAAGAATCGTCGGGTGCAATCGTAAACGAAAAAGGTTGTGTATATAAGATGACTTTTCTATTGTTACATTTCTTGATAACTATTTTGGGTTTTCTATTACGATGAGGTGCAGATCGTCTTTGAAAATGGAGTTAATTCTTTACGATTTTCAGTGCCTTCAGTCGACTGCCTATAAATGTGCATTTCGCTCGATGTGCTTGGTACAACTTTCAAAGTAAGATATTTCCTAAACGCATTTTCTGAATTAGTGACTTTTTGGGCATTCTTTCTAATGCAGACGGCAGTCTGGGTCATATTTGTAGACTCACTCAAACATGAAAACTCGTTGCCGAGAACAATAAACGCCCACAATAAAAACCGGGAAAATATATGCCTATAATTTGTAAGAAAACTTTCTATAATAAGTTACCTTTTTTGAAAATCGTTTTAATTAGATGGTTCACTGTTGAATGCGTGCGTACTTAACGTTTTTCCAAGGTAAACTTAAGGAACAATTTGGGAACGTCTGACCGGTTTTTCGACTTCGCTGAAAAGTAGGGATAAAATTTCTGCTGAAAATTAAAGAACTAACTTTTCCCTTTCTATTGGAGCGTTTTTCGATATATTTGCTTACTTCTCAGTTTACTTCTACGATTTCAAACCCACAATAGAGTGGCCAAATATATACTTAGAATCTGAAATGAAATGTAAATTTTCTGCCTCTTCCGTTTCAAGTTTCCCTATTCATTTATAGTCAACTGCAGACCGAAATTGTCTTGACAGACTTCGCGTACGCCGTGACAGTAAAAAGTGGCGGTGTCATCGCGTCTCGTATATATGCGCGTTTACAGTCCGAATTATCGGTGTGTTAAAACAAAGTGCATTCACACAAGTTAATTATAGCGTTTTTGGTAGATAATGCCATAACTTTGCAAAACATAATTTTTTAGACTAAATTTGCACTCGTTTTTCCGAAAACAACGTGATTTCTCAAACCTGCATTCACCTGATTTCGTGAAAACAAAATAAATTTTCTGTTCCCTGAAGGGATATATTCCAAATTTTTCTGGCTTATATTAATGTTTATTCATAGTACTGCGCAGAAAAACAAAATGCTTTGATTCGTAGCTTTAATAGCGTAGGAAAATTCCTGAATAGCAAGAAACGTCGGATTTTGCCCAATGTAGCCCAGTTTTTTCATCAATAAACCGATATAAAGTGAACTCTTTATTATTAAATAGCTTTTTGTGCATCAATTCGATACAAAAAAACAGAACTAAAACCTTAAAATGCCTGCCCTGCTACTACCTAAAATTCTGATATAGATATTTCATGAGTTGGGCAATCTACTGTATGTTTACTCATTTTTGCCTCTAAGAAGTCTTCCTACTACTGATCAACACTTGCGACCGGTGACACAAGGTTCCACCCTCAGGTAAAGAAACAGACCTTCAGCCGTCGTCTTGTCCCGACTGTGCAAATATTCTATCTATATCGACAGAGATTGGCCGACAGCGAGGCACTGATGGAACCTTTTTTGGATGATATCACTGATTCCATCGTCAGGATCACGTCTTTGTACCATCTGCGCACTGTGGGCTCGTACCTCTAAAAACAGGTATTTAATTGTGGTCAGGCTTGTGGGCAACCGTCTCAGTCCCTCTTCCTCGTGTTCGTTACTTTTACTCGGTCGCTTCTTTGCCTACTCGTGGTCCCGTACCTCAATCCTCAGTTTGTTTACTCCGAGGCATCAAGCACATCTGTATTCGCCCACTTTTTTGTCCTAGTCACAAAATGTAATCCGTCAGTTGAATATCATTTTCTACCTCTGGTTTCGCAAGGTCATTCTTTACAAATTTAGCCAAGAACACCACGTGTTCACTGTAAATAAACACATCAAAAAGGAATTCCAAAAGAACAAAATGGGGGTAACCAGACACACTAGATGGGTCAACGAGTAGGTTACTGTACATTTTAACCACTCATAGTCCCCGTAAACGAAATATGGCAAGGTGTTTAAAGGTGTTCCGGAAGAGTTTAAAGAAAGTTCACCCATTTTGTAGTCCCCATATTGTCCCATTTTCGACGCCGGCAGTCGTGTTTCAACTACTGATGGCCATTTTTTTGCCCCTTGAGCATACCATAGGAAGAGTTTATCTTTCAACAAGCACGTCAACCCTCCGCAGGTTTTATTTTGGATTAACTGGTCAGAACCATTGAGCAAATATCTGTAGAAGTCATTCCTGAATCTTGCAAATCCGAAAGCCAATGTAGCCTAAAGGCTTGACCCTAACTTAAGCAAGCACATTTGAAAATTATATTGTTCGTAACCCAGCAACCACATATCCAACTCGCTTTTGCGTGGCAAATCAGTTGAATTTTTATGAGCCACTGACTGAGCCGTGTCCTCAAAAAGTAACCGTTAACTTGGTTATCATAGGATGCACTCGTCACAGCAACCCATCGGTACGGTGTGTGGCGATGTGAACAATACTTTACTGTTTGGTTTTATTTAAGCACTGCTGAGCAGATATTTATGGGATTAACATTTTTTTATGCTAAGGAAATTTTATGTGTGCGATGGTGCAAACTTTCCATTGTGAAAGCTGAACTGAGACGAAAATTACAAACCCGCCTACATGAGCACAAACTGGCGGCTCGGAGGCTATACCCAAACTCATAGCCCGCAGTTCGTATTGGAGAAACTGGAAACCCTTTGAACATTCAAGGACCGAAAATCGTCATTGACTCGCTACATGTCGAGTATTCAGAATGGATAGGCAATTTATTTACAGTTGAAGCGTTTTTTCCCGGGTAGGGGGCAGCCTGTCCTTGGGTTGCATAACACGACGTCGAATATTCACCTGTGGTCGATGGGCTATGCCTACTCCGAATCCTCCGCAGTTGTCTACCAAATATGTTGTAATGATGTAGACTGCAACTACGTCGGGGAATCTGGACGAAAATTGCAGAAAAACCTACATGAGCACAAACTGGCGGCTCGGAGGCTATACCCAAACTCATGGCTTGCAGATCATATTGGAGAGACTGGTCACACTTCCGACATTTAAGCAGTGACCAGCTGGGGTCGAGGCATCTCAAAATCAAAATGACCCAGGCATTATATGCAGATGCCAACTGCATCAACAAGCATATAGACCTTCCTGTGGGTTCTAAAATCCTACGCAGTTACATACATGAAACCAGGACAAGATGCTTACACAGCAATAAAGAAATCCAAACAGAGACACCCCCGCGACGAACCCACCCGAAGGGGACGTAGAGATACAAGCATCATCCATCAAGGTGACGATACGTAGCCCCAGCGGCCGTTAAGCCGCACAAACATCTTAAAACAGGCCAAGACAGCGAAAGAAGACAAAAATTTATCTATCCAAGGCCAACTAGCTTGGCCAGTAATTTACAATTCTGGTATATTTTCGACATTAAACACTTTTAAAATAGAGAACGTCAGTAACAGGGCAAATCTGTTTCCTTGAGCAAATTCAGTTTCTCAAATGATTAAACCGGAAGTGCTACCTTTGTGAACCTTAAAAAAAGGAAAGTAATTCGTAGGCCACATGAGAATGGCATGTAGCCATATATTCTAATTTCAGGACGAAAATAAGTACTTCGGTTTTTCTTCGAAACTGAGAACCTATGGTGCCCGCAGTCAGTCGCATGAAGACTGGCAATCAAAAATCCAGAAGTATTATTGGTCCTGGGACTGAAGTAGGCTACCGATGACAACTTCAAAATTCCAGTCTTCGTCATAAACATCATTAAATTGTAAATTAACAGGTTGTTACCAGTCCAATGCGAACGGATGGCACTTGATAACCAACTTCCTTTGGGAGTGAAAATTACTCTCATTATCATCTGTTCATGTTAAAAGATAAGTAGAGTATAACAAAACACAAATTGTGGGGTTCGAGAATGTTATTGCGTAGCTGCAGGAAGAGGCTTTTGATTGCTACTAACTGCGAAACTTTTGTTCAAACGTCCGGTTATATTCATTTTGTGTGTTAACTTTGTTTGCAAGCAGTCATCGGCAGCACTGAATGGCAGGAATCCAACGAAGTACGATACACAGACATAAAGCTTGAAGATAAAAGCAAAAATGTGAATCCCGGGAAGTAGTTGAGAAGACGTAGATGAGATCACCGGACGTTTCGGATTCATGCTGGAACACCTCATCACGGAGGACAGCAGTTACGGGGGCTTCACGCAGAAGAGGTTGCGGTATTTATAGAACACAGCCGTCATACTACAGCATACTTATCAAAACAACTGGCTCTCGCCTTCATCGAAGATGTTTTCCCTTGTTGCAACAATCGCTGGCACTGAAAACAGTGTTTCCCCGCACACTTCTCGCGTAGCTGGTTACTCTATCCAGCCAAAGCTCAGCAATTAATATGGAGGAGGGAGGTTATTGCATTTTGTGATAGACTGGGAGCCGGTGAACCAGGAATCGTGCATTTTGCGGCTTAGTTGATTGTCACCTTTCGTCGTCGAACTTGAATGTGTTACTGGGCTTCTTCGAATAAACCGCGACTTGGCAGCTGACGTCATTTCTCCTCACTGCTTTTGCATGTTCGGCCATTCACGCCCGAATAAGTCTTCTAATTTCTACGACATCATTACTTGGCTTCCAACTACCTCAGCTCCGATAAACGACTCCAAACTTTTCTTGTCGTGGCAGCGGATCTGGTGGCTTCATTATCTGGCACCTGATAGCTTCCTCCGGTCTGTGTGCTTTTCAAACTCCAAGTGGTGCTCTTGTTAATTATGGGCTCGAACACGAGCGTGAAACATCGGGACACTAATGTTCTGGCCCTAGCCATCGCGTGTACTTTTTATCTGACATTTACTCATTTCTGTGTGAAACAGAGCAGCCCAAGGTACACCGATATATTTAATACAGATTTTACTGATAAATACTACGTGTAATCCGGGACCCTGTATTGGGAAACTTACGCCTAAAATTTAAAATCTCCTGGCCTAAGGACGTCTTAGAGGTTTTCTACAGAGTTCGAGTGAGACAAGGGTAGAAAAGTCTAGTATAGAAAAGACTTCTGTGTACCAGTAGACAAACCCACTTCCGGTTTCAGCGTAAAAGGCAAGTAAAAGACGATTCCTACTGACTTTAAAATTGCAGTCTTCGTAGTTCCTACTAGTTTGCGAGGAGCAACATAAAATTCCGTAATTTATCATGTGGAACCCCACCAGTAGACAGGGTCCAATGAAAATTTCATCAGGACACAACTGCCTGGAAACATCTGTTCGCTCATAAATTTTCATGCCTTTGAATTGACATCCAGCTTAAATTTCAATCCGACTCACTGTATTCTGTAGACTGGGGATTGAAAGTTGCTAAGCAAACTGAATCCCAAAAGGAAAAGTAACTGCGAGAATGGAAAAGTCTGCCTGAAACAACAATAATAAGGGTCATACTAAGAAGCCCGTAATCCATTCTCATGAAAATCTCGAAAATTCTAATTGTTCTTACTGGAGCATAGTCTTCCATGCGGAAGCTCTGAGGATCATGTATGTAATTGAAAATATCCGTCAGCTAGGCATTAGTGAATTTGCCAGGTTAATGATCAACGTAAAAAATAACCACAAAATTGTCCTTTAAGTTTTGTTATATAAGTTCAGTGCATATAGACAGAAATTTGGTTTACTCAAGAACTGACGGTTCAGGGAGCTTACAACATTCCTTTTTCTGTTCAGATAAGAGAGCCAGGAGACCTTGTAGTTTCCTTTCTGATTGCTCGCCAGAAGTCACATTTTGAAAAGAAAACCAATTGAGAAAGAGGATGAGGACTTCAATAAGTTTGCCCGAGGTCCTTAGCTTCTCCTCCAATACTTTGCGTGCCTCCTGATCAGGATCGGTGACCGGTGGGGGAGGAGCAACGGCCGTCGGGCAGGCCAAAGCAACTTCAGTGGGCTGAGGAGCCAGTGAGACATCGTGGTGGAGCGCGGCACCTACAGCCTCTGACGTTCTCTTAACTCCATTGGAGACGATTTCCGATGATCGACGATTTTTTTCGGTAACTCGGGCGCTCACTTGTAAAGAAAAAAAGAGTGAAAGTTACACGTTTATTAAACTCCCCTTTCATAGATGACAGCAAAAGAGTAATCTTCAGTCTACGTTAACCTAGTCAGGGAACTCAACTTTGGTCTTCTTTTTGAATCAGACCGCGTTTCGCCAGCAGACGTAACGAGTAAAACGCGTTAAGATTGCGATGTTGAAAATGCTTACTTCATTTTAACTGGTGGTGACTGTGACATTTAAATTGCTAAGGTATATATGTATATGTATATGTATATATATATATATATATATATATATATATATATATATATATATATATATATATGGTGTGGGGCTCACCGATCTGCTTAAGGAACATGCATGTTCCGTTGTGCCCTGGAGCTCAGACTAGAGCCCTCGCAGGCGGTCGCATAGCGACGTGTAGCATATGATGGAATGGTACTGACAAAGACAAGGGAGACCAGAATGGCCATTTCTGGCTTATTAGCCGTCATCAGCCAGTCATACCCAATCCCAAGTGTGGCACACCTGGGATTCGAACCCGCGACCTTTGGTTTTTGAGTCGAACGCTCTACCATTGTGCCACGGGCTCGTTGTTTTTGTCGGTTGTGATCGGGAATATGATGATAGTGTGGGGCTCACCGATCTGCTTAAGGAACATGCATGTTCCGTTGTGCCCTGGAGCTCAGAATAGAGCCCTCGCAGGCGGTCGTATAGCGACGTGTAGCATATGATGGAATGGTACCGACAAAGACAAGGGAGACCAGAATGGCCACATATATATATATATATATATATATATATATATATATATATATATATATGAAGAAAGAAGGTTCGTCGGAAAAAAATCGAGTTTTTACTCGTGAATTTTTCAAGTTGGTCACACCAACCCGTCGTCAGACAAAATGAACAGAGGAGAAATGAAATGGTCAGATGACCAGTTTGTGCTACAGGACAGACAAGGACAAAACAACCTACTGGGGTGTGAGGAATGGCCACATAATTGGATTGGAGCCGGTTAGGGGGGGGGGTGGCTGTTAGGGCTCCCTGTGTCGGAGGCGAAGGGGGATGGTGACTGAATGTGACTGCAGACGGTAAACATAACGGTCGTCGATGCGGGATGGGGGCAGAGGTAAGTGCACCGATGTTGGAGGTGTTAATAGTCTCAACTGTTGTTTGCCATGTCAGGGGAGGGGGTGACTAGACAGTGAGATTCAACATGGCCCAGAAAAGATTAGCGGTCCTGGCTAGGTTGTGGGCGTAAGTCAGTGAGCCGGGCACGCAAGCCTTCGTATTGAGAGTCCAGATCGATATATATATAGAAGAAGAAGACGGAAAGGCGTTCTCTGGAACCAAATGTTCATTCATCTGACGTTTTGATCTCCCACGCGAGCCCATTGCCAAGGAATAAAAGACTGTACAGCTCACTGCGCATGTAACTAACCTCTGCCGAGTATGGGTTTTATCAGCGCCATTAATTCGTTCGCACAGGGCCTGATATGCAGCTGGCAGATCGATATGTCTGTTGATCGATTCCGCGGTCGAGTGCCACGCTTCCTGCAACAGGCGTGAAATTCGGTCGTCTGACTGGCTTAGTATTCTCACGCTGCCAAAATCAAAGTCGTGCCCTGGCGAGGACGCGTGAGCTGCTACCAAGGCCAGTTTATCCTTCCGTCTCACAGCAAGCTCGTGCTCGTGCATTCTCGTGCACACTCTTTTGCCGGTTTCGCCTTATTAATTGGCTCGACCACAATGGCAGTCTTTCCTGTAAGTGACGCCAGATTTATGGTTGAGGGGAATTCGGTCTTTAGGTTGCATGAGTTGCTGGCGGATTTTCGCTTCCGCTTTATCAATATATATATATATATATATATATATATATATATATATATATATATATATATATATATATATATATATATATACATATATATACATATATATATATAAGGTGGGCATTCTATTTTCGAGTGCTTGATAAGAGGAGGGAGACTGGTTGAATGAAGTATACATTGCCTCATGAAACACCGGGCGTTGGTTGGTTATCTTAATTTGAGCGTCGCATGCGACAATGTCCACCCTGTTCCCAACAGGGTGGTGGGCGCCGGATGGCTGACTTGTGCACGAAGTAGCTTATAGTAACGGACTTGTGGATCATTTGCCGCGCTTTATCCTCCGCCACCCCCCTAGGTTCGCTTGCAGGACGTGATCAGAAAGACCAGGTTGGACTCAGGCGCAATGGCTGACAAAACTGAACAGCTCGTAACCTTATCCGCGCAGGATAGACTGCTCAGAAGCCACCTCAATGGGCGTGTCACATTAGGGAGCTATTGCACCCTGATCCTTCCTCATAAGCGCACCAAATTACCATTTCAGTTGGCGCAGTGGTTGTCGGAGCTAAACAGTTCGGTTATGCATGCCACATATGACCTGATCCCTGCATGATGAACCAGCTTTCCATAGAAACATGCGAACGACTCGGATACCACTTGAGTAAAAGTGCCATAGACCACCGATGAAACCACTGAGCCTTAATCTCAGTTTTTCGAGCAGGTCCCCCCACATACACGACAGGTTGACCATCGTATCCAGTGAAGTCCACCATGGGCCCCACAACAAGGTGGCACAGAGATGGTGACTTGTGCGTGAATTAGATCATATTGAGAGTAGACTTGCGCTGCATCTACCGCACCCTCTCCCCCTCCCTTCCCCCCACCTGGACCCGCTGTTAAAGGAAATTCAAGAAGACCGGAGGCAAGAGAGGGCGCAGGTGGCTGGCGGGACTGGAGCCACCCCTAAACGTGCCGCCACCTCAGGCCACGAATACCGAGTTCTCTAGTCGGTTGGCAGCCTTCAAAGCCACAACATTTAACCCACTATGATAGCTTTAAGGCGCGCCAGACTGATTGTGGTAAGGAATGCACTAAAAGCGGCATGCGAATGGATTCTGCAGTGTCGATCTCTCTCTCTCTCTCTCTCTCTCTTTCTCTCTTCCTTCCCCAATGCACCTGACAGGCATCGGATGTTGGGATTAAACGCAAGTGGCTGGCGGAATTCAATAAAATGTATATGCGTGTCACATGCAGCCTGCCCATCCCCCACAAAATACACCCGGTGTGCACAGAAAGGAGGTGGCTCAGATCTCACGTAGAGGCTACATTAAGAAGGTTGACTAGAAGGCTATCTGCTGGTAATTCTTTATGCAGACGATAAAGTCCTGTACTTGTCTAGGGAGTTTTAAATAGAAAAATTGGGATTTTGGCATTCAATAAACTTTATTTTTACGCTTTAATCTATATTTTTACTTGTGCTAACTTCCATTGGGAAAATAAGTTGTCCACGTTGCTGAAAATCACTTATAGTTCCGACAACAAAACCTAACTTCTGTCAAAAGAGCAGACAGCGATTTATATGCTAGGCAAGCTGGCAACTGTTTTTTCGGCACAACTAGGCTCGCAAATCCCGTCTCAGACTTTGCGGATGATAATGAGCTTATTTTGAATTGCAAGCTAGTAAGCCCCTATCCTATTTCAGCTGCAAGTTCGTACAATTGTTTACGTACTTTTGGCCATGTGTCGAAAGTGAAGAACTGTCTGACCGGTTCCGAAGACTGCAACCCTGGGTAATATTACTAAGACTGAGTGAGAAGGAGGCTAATCGGGCAACGGAAAATACTTTTTTTCTGAACTTTGGAACTAGTGTAGGAATTCATCGTTTGAGATGAATGCAGCAACAGAACAGGCGGACAATTACAGGGAGTGTTGGCCAAGGTCCAGTCACGGCTACGGGCCTGGAGGTGAATGGGCAGAGTTCTGCATTCCGGTGCCAGAACAACAAATCGATTGACCGATTTCTCATCCGAGACCTAGGCTTCCGGCAATTTTTGACTCGCCCTGCTTCCAGCATAGTGAACTATCTTTGCGGCTGTGAAGTTTAACTCGTGCCCGTTTTGAAGGCGTCAACCCACCGCATGGCCAGCTTATGTCGGTGGGCAATTCCGACATCTAGTACTGCCTAGCTGCCTCTAAAATGCTCTGAATGTATGACACATAACACCATGTTCTCGGATGTGATTTTTTGTCTCGGTTCTCCAAGGGCAAGCCCGATGGTATCGGCTTACTACGGCCTTCTGGTGACCATCCCGGATAAATTGATAGCGGAACTGCAACTGTCTCTGGTGATGGGTTCGAGAGACAATCCAAAACGTCAGGCCAAGAAACACCATGTTCCAGTGATCGCCTCTTGATCTGAGCGAATTTAATTCCTACCGAGATTTACCATGTGCAGCTCTGGCGTCGGTATACAGCGCCCTGTGCGATGGTCTCCATAATTGGAGCAGTGATCTGTAATTGGCTAATATCCCTTACAATTGTCGCTTTTCCTCCTGCTGCTGCCGCTGCTGCTGCTGCTGCTGCTGCTGCTGCTGCTGCTGCTGCTGCTGCTGCTGCTGCTGCTGCTGCTGCTGCTGCTGCTGCTGCTGCTGCTGCTGCTGCTGCTGCTGCTGCTGCTGCTGCTGCTGCTGCTGCTGCTGCTGTCGATCAAGTCTGCCTACCGGCAGAGAAGGTTTTTTTTCAGTGTTGGCTCCAAAGGAGATTCGCCATCACTTTGCTTTGCATAAATGGCCAGTCGAACTTGTACTTCTTAAACAAACAACTTTAAACTACCCCCAAACCAGACATGGGTGTTTGCTTTACGCAAAGACGGCACTTTTATTGGAGCTGTTCTTGGCTAGGTGGCGTGGACGCATTAAAAACCAACAGAATAGTCTGGAAGACAGTAAAGACCACCATGCGACTCATTAATTGTGCCATTCTAATCGTTGGCCGACCGTTAACGGGTTACTTCCGAAAGCTATTTGGAGATTTTTTACTTGCGCCCTAATTTGGATGGCTTGGTAGCATTCCACCTGCAGCGGATAAGTCCTAGTTTAAACCGAAAAAAATTGACGGCACTTGCAGTTGTTCGCCAAAATTTGCAGGTAGTTAGCATCCTCAGCGATTTCAGTGAACACACCTTTGGGAAAAAAATATTTTCTGCCGATATTCCCGGCTGTCCAGGTAACACTGTCCTCAGCGAACCCTCCGTAGTAAGCACAATAAAACGGGAAAGATCCTTTACGATCCCAAAACTTTACGCCACCAGTTCGACCGTCGATTCGGACGAGGTCCATCGGCTGCTCCACAGCAGGGTGGTGCAGCGACGGTGACTGGCGCGTGAATTAGTTTTAAGTGCTAGTAAACTGGCACTACAGCTACCGCACTCTCTTTCCCTCACACCTCTGCCCCCGGTGTCAAGACAAGAAGCCCCGAGGCGGGACCGGGAGCAGGTGGCTGGTGCGGCGTGAGCCTGCACCTACGCGTGTCTTTAAGTCCGCCCCCCTCCCCATGTTCAGCATTTGTTATGGGGGCGGAACCCACATAACTCCTGCCGTGCCCTGAGCAAACCCCCGGGTAGTTGCGGCGCATCTACCACGCGACCCGGTTAGGGGGCAGATAGCTTCATGCCATTTACCTGTACGCAAAATTATAAATCTAGGGGTAATTCTTAATGAAATCTTACGTCAAATGAAATTCAAATAAGAAGTATTTTGTTCCCAGCAAAATTTTAAACGAATATAATCACCAGAAATAGTTTTTTTCCGCAGGAGATTTTGCGATCAAGCCCTTCCTGGTGCAATCAATAGATGGCAGGAGGAATTTGCTCGGACAACACAGTTTATTCAGCGCAAAATAAGGTCACTCAGAAAGATGACAGAAATATGCAAAAAGGACGGTAGGAAACGAAGAAGCGTGCAGATAAAAGGTTTATGGATTGCTCAAACTAGGTCAGTTGTACTACACTGTCAAGGTTTTCTTCCTTCCGTATGTAGGCCACTGCTATGCAGCGCAGTTGTCCATGTAGGAGCAAGAACATGGATCGACAAGGTGTCCACTATCTAATTGTTTTCTGCTAGATGCGAGAGGGCTTTTTTCTCTGGTAGTAAAACTTGCCTATGCAAGTTCTCAAGTGAACTAGCTACCAGTCACCATTACGTTCGTCCATTTGTACGTGCATTCACATGTACAGTATGGGACCTAACTCATAAAATCTGCCTAACTTCGGGAAAAATCACTCAAAAATCTGAAATCCGTGCGAAACGCACCCACAAAAGCATACAACTAATAATGAAAGACCCCAAAGTAAATGAAAACGCAATGTGTTCGTTTGAAAAAATGTGAAAACGGAAAAAATTCGCGCTACGTGAGTAGACTCGAGGTTTGCAATTATATAATACTTTTCCATACATATAACGGACTAAAGAAAACGTTATGGGCACAGTAACGTGAAAAAAAAGTATTTTTTAAAGTACATTTTCACGAAATCTCCTCCGATACTTGCTGTTATATGTAGTCTGATACACTTGACTTCATAAATACAGTTTGCGGCGCTGTGCGTGGACACGGCAGCCTCCGTCTCTTTAACTAGAATACACTTCGTAGAACTGCTGGATATAATCTGAGCTATCGTGAGACTGTCGTTCGGTTGTGCTTCATATATCATCGCCCTTAAAAGATAAAGACGGTTCTTTGGATCTTATCGGAACTGCCTATATCATCAGATTTTGTTGCATAAGACTACTATACTTCGGGGGGAAACAGGCTAGAAAATCACCTTAACCAAGGTTCCTCTGGGACGGGTCGAATCTGAGTTTAGGACTTAAAGCGAATCGAATACATAAAATAAATATTAAAGTACTGGAAAATCAGAATGCTCATTTCTGGCTTAGCAACCATCGTCAGCCACACATACCCAACCCAACAGTTTGTACCACCCGAAGCTTGAACCCAGGACCTTTTGATTAGAAGTCTAACGTTCTAAACATTGAGTCACGAGTTCGTTGTCTTGCTGGTTTCGAGCAGGAATATTCCTATTGTTGGATGGACGGTCACCAAATGGGGTTTGAAAGTGAGCCCCAGACAGCATGAGACGATTGAGTCCCATAACCGATTGGTAACCGTCCATCCACCAATAGAAAATTAATACTGTGTTGTTTAAAAAAACTCACTTTTGTAAAAAAAACGAAAAATGCTGGAAGCGTACAAAATCGCTGTAACGGATTAAACTGCGGTTTTCAATTTACAGAAAGCTTATACATTCAAATAACAGTAAATAAAACAGAACACGTCAAATAACGTTCAAAAGGTAGGTCTTTAGCGAAGTGGTCCACCAAGTGCATTGCCCAAACTAACTGTGTCTACGCTTCTCAATCGCTCGTCAACGCACAGTTTTTCAAAGCAATATAATACGATGTCGGTGTAGCTGTCCACCCGACTACCGCATGGAAAATATTCATACAAGTAGCGGGCGAAGCGAACGTTTAGTGAGTATCAGGTGTCATTTATCAGATTCGAGACATTTTTAGAATAAGATGGGTTCACTGGAACAGGTTTTATTTGAAATACTGCTGTTTTGGAGAGCTTGATCGGCTGACCATTGTCAAAGGTTTAAATGCACTTAACCGTGGCCTGCCGTGTCCTGCCTGTTAGCTTCGTGTTCATAAGGGTGACTAAGTCATCAATTTTCTTGATTTCGGTGTGGCGGTCTTGTTCTAAGCTTCATTTACATAATTATGTAAGGCTGTATGTAAAAGTTGCAGGAAGGTCAATAAGTCTATTGATGGAGTTGACATCGGAATACCACACCTCAAGTGTTAGCCGTTCCGTCTTTGAGTTGCCCCGGCCTAAGTTGGTAGCCCCATGAAGCACGAAAGCATGGCCTTTTGCTCTGAAGTGAGTTGCAAGTTTTTAAAGCAGGCGTAAACAGCAGGATTTATTGGTACCAAGAAATTTCGCGACGGCTTATCAACTGCAACCCGTCTTTGCATAACACAAGTAACGAATGAAAATGGACAGCAGTTTGAATTAACAGAAAATCAATACATAACAGCAAGGTCCAATGGACAACGTAAATAACTTCAAGAAATAAAATGTGAGGGAGAAGCTTATACAACTAAAACCATGAAGCATCTAGGGTGAAAATCACCAGGGCAATTGTAGATTGATCTTGTGGTCTAGTTGCTTACAAAGATTGGGTTTCTCCCTCCGTATATACGCTGCTTCCAAGTAGCGCAATGTCCGAGTTGTTCGTGCCCGAACAAGTACTCGGAAAGCTGTTTTGAGGTCTACGTAATGACCACTGTCTAGTATATGTTTAGTAATCGAAGAACGTGGTACTTTATTTTCTTGTTTAAACAACCAATTAGGTAAATGTTCAGCGGCTCTGGTTGCTAATTGCCTTTGCGTTCGCCCAATGTACTTGCATCCACAAGTGCACGTGAATTCATAAACACAATTTGGGGTGGCGTGCAACGGCAAGGCATCCTTTGGATGGTTGATTGGCAGGCTTCTAGTACGATTGATAAAGAAGAGCTGAGCTGCAAAGACGGGTTGCAGTTGATAAGCCGTCGCGAAATTTCTTGGTACCAATAAATCCTGCTGTTTACGCCTGCTTTAAATTCATACCCGGGAGAAAATGCTTCAAGTTGCAAGTTTATCAGATTCCCTGTCGCAATCTTCTTTGCGGCTTCACAAGTTGGACTGAAAGGAGGTTGAGCTCACGAAGAAAAAACGGACGACGTGTGACAAGCGAGTCGCTGGCCCGAGGATGTAAAGGCGTTCGATATCACGGATAGAAATTGGCGTGCGCCGTCAATAGGTCGGGCGGAAAGCTAGCCAGCAGCCTGCGACAACAATTTCATAAATCAGCATATCGATCGGGGTGCCGGTCGCCGCGCGCTGCGATGGTCTGACGTAATGACCCCGTTCTCACCCGAAAAGGAATACGGTCGACGCTGGATGGGACGGCGCAAAAGCGCCGACAAAGGATTTCGAACTGACGGACGCCACATTTATGTGATTTCTTGCAGTTTTTAGACCGTTGCATGGGCGCGAACTCTCACACAAATGCACGATCCCGGAGCTGGAACTCTCCTGTCTGCAAAAAAACATAAGTTCGTAGCTTTGCTCCGCTACTGGTGAATTGACAAAATATTTGGTTTCACACAAAGTTTATAGCTTTGTACAAAAACAGATTGGTGGGAATTAGAGGAAATTGGTGCAGCTCTAAATTACGACGTCAGTGCCTGTAGGCTCTGTCGGTGAGCATTCTCTATTATGTACTGTCACTCTTTGTTCCACCTAGTGTTCCAACAATCATGTATTCTTCTTTGCGATAGCAATCCTCTTCCATGTATTCCTATCACACTCGTTACAGTGAACTCATGAATTCTGAAGTTTCCCGTTTTCTTTTAGCGAAAGAAATACCGCTCTGGTCACATGAGAATTCTCTCGTTTCATTGTGAGCATCGTCGCAACCAGAAAGAACGGCCTCTCGGTACAAGGAAGTCATTATAAGTTAAAAAAATTTTCTGGAGCGTTCGTCAGAAAAGGATCCTGATATGGAAATCGAATTTTATTATTAGAAATGACCAGGGCCGAAAGTTTACTTTAAAAAGGTCATTTTAATCAGGCTCATAATCCATACAAATAACCTCGCCAGCACTGGCAGCGTCCCCGGCTCTACAATGGCAAGCAATGACAAAACGACGGAGAGACTCTACAAAGGTCGCCTTTCTCGTAGCTCTGCCGAAGGCGGCTAAAGTGATTGTATTGGTTGACTTCAATGCCCACGCAGACACCGAACGGACTATCCGCGAGGGAGTGCTAGGTTGCCACTGAGTCAGCAGCTAAAACCGCAACGACCTCCTGTTGCAGGCGTACACACAACACAAACTCTCCCTCATCAACGCCTCCCTCGGTCTTGAACACCTGGAGAGGACAGCGTGGAGGTACCCTCGTTTGCTTCATTGTCGACTGTTGGATTACGTGTCCATTGCAAAGGTGCAGAACGACGATGAATTCGAGATTGAACCTCGCCTTGCCGTATTGATGAAGAGGCCGACACTTCGCCGGTGGAGACGAATTCAAACGAAAAATTAATCAACGAAGATAACCGTGGCAGAACTGGACCTAGCTATACGTAGGTGGGAACTCACCAACCAAATGAACATACAGCTTGGCCACGTGCATATTTTGGGAACGGAAAACTCTGAGCACAGATGATAGAGATTGCCGACAGCCATGCATGCCAATGCCACTGCAGTTATCGCACCGGCACGTCGATAAGACCGGGACGGGTCTGATGGCATGGATGACCACATATAGTGACTTAATTCATAGAAAAACCGAATCTACAAAATCTAAATGACTAATAGCATAACCGAAAACAATGTCGCATTGTTCCACTGCCATCGCCAGATGCAGCGGACGCAGACTATCCAGTGAGTCAGAAAGAAAAATACTTGTAGGTCAAGGTGAAATGACGAAGTTCTTCGAAGGCACCCAACACATTGAAACTGCGCCACTGCTGAGCCCAGATGAAGCTCCCCTACTGACAGATAGACAGCATATCCTGGAGTGCTGAGCCGAGAACTTCAGGTACGTCCTCATTCGGCTTCTAAAAATCCGCGGGAGGTCATAAACAGACTTCCTTGAGTGGAGACCGAAATTGAACTGTATCGCCCACCATCCCTACGGGTAATAATCAGAGCAATGCAACAGGTGTCCAGCGGAAAAACTCCAGAAGCTGACCCAGTTTCAGCCGAACACGGCGGCCTTCAACTCATGAGTAAGCTCACCTCACTATTTCAGATGTGGCGACAGCGACAAATTCTGCACAATTCTAAGAATGGAATGCTACCTCATGACAACAAACGCATACTTAACAGGTAAATCTGCAACAGTCACCGGGCGTCTCCTTATACAAGATAGTCGGCGAAAACTTCGCTCAAACACCATTTAGCCATCTGGGTGTACATTTGAAACAAGTACTGCTCTGTGAAGATCAGAGTACATTTCAAAGGAACCACGGGATCAGTAATAAGATCTTCGAGGTACGGTAACTTTAGGATAAATATCAGTGAATTGGGCTGAGTTCCTATGATAAAAGCCCTCGACATCGTGAACAGAGATGACCTCTGGAAAGTACTTAGACAATTTTAATGTTCCTAGTGGTTCACTGTGACGGTAGGGCAGTTTCAGGGTGCTATGATGGAATGCATGACGGGAAAGAAATCAAACCCGGAAGCCCTGGCAGTGACAGCGCCAGCTTCCTGTCCTCCGCAGTGGTGATGAACGATACCGATAGAAGTGACTACAATCGATCTAAACTAGTCCCAACAATGTGAAATTATTCAGAATCCGACATCTTCAAGCCATAACAAATCCCACCAAGACAAGGATAGATAAGCTCCTATTTCGACGCCGCAACTTAATCGGACATGCAGAGCGGGCTGGACATATGCGCCTCCAGATGTACTAACGTCGGACGATCATCAACACAGAAATCGTTGTCAAGCGCCAATCACCGAATCCCCAGGGATCCTCGCAATTGATAATGATAAGCATTCCGCAGTAGTAGGTCAGTTCTTTTATTTTGGCAGCATCCTCTGGTGGACCGTCAAAATGTATGACAAGGTTGCCATCCAGATAGCTAAAGCTACCCATGTCGTGGGCAAGTTAGAACAGTTAGTCTGCCGTGACATTCTTCACACCACGAAACCGGGGAAATGCAAGGCTATCATCTGGACGACAGTTCAACTGTCACAGACGATGATAGCAACGGTGCATTGTATAGTATGGCGGGCGCAAGTACAGCGACTTGTGCGCGAGTTAGTTTATAGTGATTGCAGACGTTCGATGCATCTACCAAACTATCTCCTCCCTCGTCCACCTGGGCTCTATGTCAAGACCGAGTCAGGAAGAA
This sequence comes from Schistocephalus solidus, assembly GCA_017591395.1. NCBI lineage: Eukaryota > Metazoa > Platyhelminthes > Cestoda > Diphyllobothriidea > Diphyllobothriidae > Schistocephalus > Schistocephalus solidus. Next base: position 434,940 of record WEDG01002492.1, read on the forward strand.
CAGGAGCCTGATCTGGCGCAGGTGGCAAACCCTCTACGGGTTCCACCCATGCCTGGTGCGCGGACGGTGGACCAGGTTTTCCCACAAACAAGAGAGGGACCGTTCAGATGACAACCCACTGGAAATGTCATAGAGGCCACATTAAGAAGGAGTCATTGCGGCCTGACTCTGCGTCCACAGAGTTTGACTGAGACACCCCGTCATTTGAAAGCCTTCAAGTCCCGATTTTTAGTGTATCGTGACGTTTTTCAAGCGCGTTAGATTGTTTACAGGAAAAAAATATGTTCTGAATGACATGAGACACGGTCCCCATAGTTGACATAACACTCTCCCTTCCCCATCCCAGGCATTAGTCCATTGTTCGAGGCAGCCAACTATCTGATGCGGGGATTCAGTGCAAGAGGCTAGCGCAGCGGACGACTGTGCGTCGGCTGAAGCCATTCTTTTGGGTGAACTTCCCCATGGGTACTCGTAGACAAAGTAGACAAAACGATGCTGTAATGACTCAGCTAAAATTTCGATCGATGTCTTTGGAATAACTAGGAGAACTGAGAAACTCCTGCAGAACACCAACAGGCAGCCATATTTGAAGGCAACTGAATGGAAAGGGATAAGGCGAAGAAACGCGTAATATTGGAATCCAGTAGACAGACACCTAAACCCCTTAATATACCCTCATGGTCCACGCGCGCTCAAGGCCCGAGTTGGCTTTGTTGGACATCTTCGGGATCAACGCCATGTCAACAGTGCCAAAACACCACTGAGGATCAAGCATTGACATCAGCTTCTTCAACGAGAGCACCCTTCCAACTGCCTGGTAGGACAGCTCCGCATACGCTCTAGTGAGGTCAGTCAGAAGGAAACGTAGTGCGCTCTGACGAGACAGCCAGCCAACTCCCGAGCCTGCAGTAACGCCCGTCACGAACACCTTACATGGTCACAGTCAGCGAACCATCAGCTACCGCGTGGACCTATTCTATCATAGTTGCATACACGAAAGCGTTCAGCTCGGACCTCCCCTATACCAAATCTCTATACCGACATGTGCAACCACACCATGCGATAGAATTTGCCGCTGTTGCTATCATGGGCAAAATTTCGTAAGCGAGGGTGTGAACATAACGCTTGTGCCACAACCGTGCTGTACGGCGCAATTTGGTCAAGATAATTCGACATCCAACCCGCGTACTAAGTGCATAGCTGGAGGTGTTCACGCGAAGTCGGGCACAGTGTCCAGCTTCGTCAGCAGTCGGTCGAATTGCTCAAGATGTCCGTTGTGGCACGTGAAATGGAAGAGAGTTTTGAGATAGAGATAACGCTCTTCGCAGAAAATCGGTGCATCCCTTACCATAGTAAATATGATAAACCACAAGTCGTGCCTTAGAAAGCTGTCAACTTAGGAAACAAATCGGACCGTTAAACCGAAGATCCTATTGTAGCTGCCTCTTCTTAATAAGGCCCTTACGGTACCTGGGCTTCCGAGAGATTCGAGCACGCCGTACATGATAACTAACCGACACGTAGAGTATTGCGTCAATCCATTTCCTAGTCAGCTTGAATCAGCGTATTAGGGAGGGGAGGGAATAATTTCGACCTCGTATTTGGAGCTGTGAACCACTAAACGTGTCTTGAAACTTTCTCGATGAATTAATAGTCGAGGCTTCTGATTTTGCTCCGATGGGATAACTCGATCCTACAGAGGACTGAGGTGTAAAATGCAACGTCCTTTTGCCTATTATACTCTTTTGACTCTCCAGTTACTATGGAATCTAAATCATCCCTCCAACGAAGTCTGGATTATGTGGAGTTTGCGGATCAGTTCGTGTGTGGTACGCGTAGACGGGTTAGTTAATCTCGTCAGTCATTGTGCCAACGCCCCCCGTCGTCTTTGCCTTGTCATTAGAACCTGTTAAATGTGAGAAGGTAGAGTTGGATAGATTCAGAACAAATCTATTTTATTATAAAAAGGTCCTTCTTTAAGTCACGGGTGTGCCTGCCTCGTGGGACAGTGATGATTCTCATCGCTTTCGACTAAGCATGCTAAAATGAAGCAGTTTTGTAAAAAACATTATTAAGCCCTATTAGACTATATATATATATATATATATATATATATATACATATACATATACATATATATCAAAGACGTTATACCGTACTCCGACATAGATACTAGCTAAAAGCCCAGACACGTGTTTCGCCGATGTTTCTGCTGCTGTGTGACACAGCAACGAGGGGTTCGGCTCCTCAGTGGTCCCCCAGCGTTCTCTATGCGGTTTCCTGGCATATGGACCCAGAGAATAATCGGGCAAATAATTTCTGAAATTATTAAGTGCAGGACATGGAGTCAGGTGATTCGGACATGACTTTTAGGGTCAGACCCGAAATTTCAATGAACATTTGGGTCGAAGACAATCAACCACTGTGGAATAAACCACGTAATGCCCATTCTACAAAACAAGTAGTACTACAAGTAGTATGAATCTTATATGGCAAAGACGTTATACCGTACTTCCGACATAGATACTAGCTAAAAAGCCCAGACACGTGTTTCGCCGATGTTTCTGCTGCTGTGTGACACAGCAACGAGGGGTTCGGCTCCTCAGTGGGTCCCCCCAGCGTTCTCTATGCGGTTTCTGGTATATGGACTCCAGAGACACCGGTAAATAATTTCGAAATTATTAGTGTAGGATCAGTGATTGAATGACTTTTTGAGGGTCAGACTCGATTTCATGAACATTTGTCGAAGATCAATCACCATCGGGAATCGTGATGCTTTCATTCAAACAGTCAGTAGTGCAATGTAGTAGTAGTAAAGAAGAGAGATACAGTTCTCGACATAGATAGCTAGCTAAAAGCTCAGACACGTGTTTCGCCGATGTTTATGCTGCTGTGACACAGCAACGAGGGGTTCGGCTCGTTGCTGTGTCACACAGCAGTTGCGAAACATCGGCGAAACACTTGTCTGGGCTTTTAGCCAGTATCTATGTCGGAAGTACGGCATAACGTCTTTGCCATATAAGATTCATACTACTTGTAGTACTACTTGTTTGTAGAATGGGCATTACGGTTATTCCACAGTGGTTGATTGTCTTCGACCCAAATGTTCATTGAAATTTTCGGGTCTGACCCCTCAAAAAGTCATGTCCGAATCACCTGACTCCATGTCCTGCACTTTAATAATTTCAGAAATTATTTACCCGATATATATATATATATATATATATATATATATATATATATACATATACATATATATATATATATATATATATATACATATATACATATAAGCAGACTCATGGCTGAGTAAGAATTCTACTTACTGAGACCGGCTTTTGTGGTCGATGGGGTCCTGGCGGTGGAAGTTTTTGGAGAACTAGCAAACGAGGAGGAATGAAGTAGTGGTCTGGCAGATGAAGGGCGACACCGCATCGGAGGTGGGCTTTTGCCTATTGGGTCGCTTACTTTGCGCACTTGAGGCAACAGTCGGCCTGAGCAGGCGAGAAGTAGGGGACACCGGTGTTGGCGGCTGTATTGGTGGTAAAAAAAGTTTTGAAGACGATAGTACCTGGCGAATCTAGAAAGTGGGCAGTGCTAGGGCCCTGAGTACGCGCAGATACGTTTCGGTGTCTGACTGTGTCCAGAAGTGCAATTTAAACAATTACTATTACACCTCAAATCGGTGGGTGCTTATCCACCAGAAGCCGCGAATACTTAACTCGCATGCCTTCATAAAAATTAGAGTCGAACCTCGAAATCCTGTCCCGCACAAATGGTTCCAGCTAACTAACTTATTTCTGTGAAAGGTCTACCAAACCGCAAATAGTTGCATCGGAAAATCATAAAACTACCTATTTCTGTTTATTGTTAGTATCTGTGTTGATATTTTGATGGAATGACAATACTAAGCATTGTACGCTCATGGCAAGGGTATAATGACGTTATACATGATAGGCAAAGTTTTAAAGACCATTAGACATATTGGACTTCAAGAATGACATTAAGAACACGCACAGATTAGGGCATTTAAATAGATGTTAGCCAAATGACCACAAGAATCCGTTCTTCGCATTTTAATGCAAACTTACCTTCAATAGGGGATGCATGTTGTCGAAGTTTGACTAATCACTTAAGCTCGAGAAAGATACCGAAGTCCTGCAACAGTTTCGTGATAGCGTTTGCCAAATTCTGCAGGATAACTATGCATTTCTTGAAAATGCTAGTGAGGTTTTGCATCGGAAGCGGTTCGTCTATCTCGAAACAGCCAGAACACCCGTTTTACCGGCCTGCACCCACTATACGCCCCCTTGTAATGATAAAAATGCATTCAGAGTCTGGTAAATTTAGCCCAGGCGGTAGGGATGGTTTATATTCCTCCAGTGGGGCACGGAAACAGAAACTGTCCATGTTATAGGTGACCTTGCGCTAAACTCCAGGGAACTTAGATTATTGTTAGTGTTGTGGTTAGGATACTGGAATAGTTGTCCTTTTTGGAATTTAGCGCAACACTACTTCTATTATGTGGGAGGAGTGTTCCTTCTATTCCCGTGTCCTTCCAGGGTAACATATAACCGATTCTGACCCCGAATTAGCGGCCATTATTAGCCAGTCAATGCCAAAACCAAGAGCAGGAAAACTCAACGTTTGAACCTAAACTGTTCTCATTTAATAGCCCAATATTCGTCTCTATTCAGTCCTAAACCTTTGATCTATCATTAAACGTTACTACCGTGTAACCAATATAATGAAACGGTGATCACCATTCTGACACGCGTTTTGGATTAGAAATGATTACTTGGGTGTGACTGTAACATTCATCAGCCTGCTATTTCAGAGGGCCAACATTTTGTTTTTTCAGCCACCTGTGTAAATAATGCTTGGTAAAAAATGACTACTTAATTAGTATGCATTTCTGCTGATGTTTGATTCCCTTATAAATTCAAATATATTTAAATAAAATATGTTCAACAGATCCGTTCTTGTACATATTTGATAGCAAAACACGTCTTCTTGAAAGTTTGTACGCGAAGGAAGTTTGGATTTCAATTTTAAAAAAACCTTTTTCAATTCCCGAATACTTTTAAGCCCAACCTGACGTTGCAATTGCGTTTAGATTTGGCATTCTATAAGTTGTAGGTTTTCCCTGTAGGGAAGAACATAAATTTTGTTTGTTTGTTTTGTTTGTTTGTTTTTTTAATTTATAGACGTAGACTGAAAGCTGATCTGTGCCTTTAAAACTTCAAATAGACTGCTTTACACCAAGTCATCGATTAATTTCTGAATAAATTAAAAAGCAACAATTTCCAAACTGGAGTATCCACCAGAAAATGCGCAAGGAACACTGGGGTCCCACTGATGAGCCGAACTTTTCGCAGCTTTGTCATGCGGCGGCAGAATATCGGGGATGCACGTGTCTTGCCTGTCAACTTGTATCTGTGCCGTCAACGTGGTGTATTCTGTGGCTCTTATAAAAAGATGATTGCCTCATGTCATTATGAAGATACGACATAGTGGTCTTAAAGATTATGGATGTAGGATATGTTGTATACTCCGTGGAGAGCATTAATGAGATATAAATAGATTTTTTACGGTCATAGAAAAACATAATAAGAAAATTTTTTTAAATCAAAAGGTGGCCTTTCTTTAAGCTATCAACTAGGTACAAGAAAGGTCATTTTATAAATTTTTCTATAAAATACATTGGAAGTTATAAGTGCGTCAAAAATCAATATAAACGCATCCTACTACTTAAGTAGCCATTTTATGGAGCGTATTTTTGCAGACTGTCGAAAGAAGTCCGTTCAAAAGCAGGCATCTAATTTATCTTAAACATCACGGCAGCATGCTGAACCCCGCTTAAGTAAGAAAATGTATTTCTGAATTTCGGTTAACATTTCACTTGATTGGTCACTGACTTTATTTTTAGGCATAACTCTCTTCAGTCGGTTTCAATAATTGGGTCTGATGGAAGACATCAGGATTACTCGTTTATAGAGCACAGTCCTTCACTTACAGACAATCTTTGATAGATTTACAACCAAGTAAACACCAACATATGTTTTTCCTGATATCCCATCCATTGGAGCTTTACTCACGGACAGTGGTTTCGCCATCGCTATTTGACTGTTTGTGATGACTGGGCAAGGGGTCCTTAGGCAAAACGGATCAGTCCTCTTAAGTCCAACAAGGTGGATCGAGCAACTAGCGACGCCCCAACGTGAGCTTGATTAGTGTTGGTGGTCGATGGCTATGTCATCCTCTTTAATTTTAACGGAAAAATAAAGCGGGTAAAAGTTTTTTTTAAAGATCGATATAGCTCCTTTTTTTCATTTTTACACAGTAAAGGCAAGGCCAATAAACGGTCTTGTTTCGTTAAGAGAAAGGCCCGTTACAAAGACTAGCAGCAAACTCCCTCAAAGACGAAGTATATCCCTGCAAAGAAGCCGGATGCAAACTGCCACTTTACTATTTTAATCTGCCATTAGCACGCCAGGACTTTCCCCTTACGTGAGGATTCAACCTATTCAGTCTGCCGTTCGACGTTTCGGCTTCGAGATTTTGAAAAAAAAACTTAAAACGCCAAGCAGCGGGGTGAGCGTTCTATCTTATGTGGAAGGGACGGCGATCAAACCGTAGGCGTTTGTGGATGCTCGTGCAATCCCCCTGGACTCCTATTGGTCCACAATCAACCAGTAATGGCAGGCTGGATACGGTGTCATGTGACAGCAATCAAAGGAGAACGTTACTTTTAGGCGAGAAATCCAAAGCGTACCAAGTAGCCGTGGTAACCATGACAGAGCCAAACAATAAACTGCGTCCGCTCTGCGTGAAAGCTGGTTTTTGTACATTGGTCAGCAAAAACAAGCTGAGTACCACCACAGAAAAAGCCAGTTTCCGACATCGCATGGAATTCGGCTCGGACATAAGGCAGTTGGATCGCTGCAAACGAAGAGGTACACTGTTGACGCAGAACCGGCCTTTGTATGAATTTGAGAGGCCTTAACGTTTCCTTTAACGTTTCCTACTCAGCGTGCTTCAATGGCAAGACAAATTCGAGACTATAGTATGCTTGAAGTGCCCAAAAAAGTCAAACCACCCGTATATGTCTCCCCGCCTCATCCCCTCCTCAGCATGACTCCTAAATCCATACGAAGGAAAAATCAATAAAATCAAGAGATAGGGTTAAAACGGTTGCATTTCGAAAGAGCTACTGCAGTCTGATGCTCGACCTTGGGCAGAACACAGTTAGCCTACAGTTTACAGTCCTTTAAACAGAGATGGTCAGCACGCCGTGATAAGGTAAAATGGCGTTTACTGAGTTGCCGTAATAAAAATAATCACCAGCTGAAGAGCTGGAGCAAACTCACTATCTCTCTCTCTCGCTCTCTCTCACACTATCTCTCCCGTGGGTCAGGGGTATTTTCAAGACAACCTGAAAAGGGATTGAACTGAACACACAGGCAAGCCTAACGTGAATTCGATGCCTAAAGCCTGTCACGCACGGCCCCAGATGGCATGCGTGCGAGAGGAAGACCGAGTCAGTCATCTAGTCCGCTGACACTCTTTTAAGCAACAAAAAGCATGTCGCTATAGTAAAAGTAATATGGTTAGAAGGTATATCCTAGGATTCCCCGTTTCCCCTCCTCGTCCTTGCACGCACCGGTTTCTGCCTAATTATGAAATATGAACCGAATCTCGTGAAAAATCTGACCTTGACATGTCCTCAGATGCTTCCAAAAGTTATCGATATGGAGCATGCTGCAGAGTAAATTAATGCATGATAGACTGCTGGCTCAACACTTTTTTGAACCAATCATGGGAATTACGACAATAAAAGCCGACACTTATTCAGCATACATTTTTTAAACTGATTGTACCTGCCTGCATTTCTTTAGTCACATATCCTAGGAAGGATGTCCTAGAAATCACATTCTTATACCCAATTTTAGCAAAGTACGATTATTTCCAAATCACTTCTTCAAGAAAGAAAATATTTCGGTTTTCGAAAAGTTTATATGACATACTTATATGGCCCCTTCAATTGGATATGAGAAGAAGGACAGGTGAATTTGCGCCAAGTTTCGAGGAACTTAGATTTAAGGGTTAGAGTTAAGGTTTAGGGTTTAGAGTAAAGCTTGAGGTGAAGGTCAGGGTGTGTTAACTATAGTGTTAGGGTTTAGGGTAGGGTTATAAATATGATTGAGGTTATGGTCTTAGGTAATGTTACGGCTACTGTAGGCACTGGAATATTAATCCTCCTTGGGATTATGCATCCTTTGTTACTCGGGCAGGGTGGTCTTATTCTCCTGGCCTGTTTAGCGGACCATATAAGTAATCCTTACCAAAAGGTTTACCGTAAAGTGCACATTTTAAAAAACTTCCCGAATCCTGACTAGTTCGCCACCGGCTTTAAATTGCCCTAAATTAACTTCATATTAACATTCCTATGGAAAAGCCTACAATTGCTCATAAAATTGCTGATTCAGGCGAGGAGAGTTCCGAGAATCAGTTGAAAAGGAACTATAATAGCTGGAACAAGGATTTTATATACCTGATACTGCAATCGGCAGGGATCTGAGGGTAAACTTTGCGAGAAAGACCAAAATACTTGAGGATAGGCCGCAGAAATCATGTTAATATCTCAAACTGTTTAAAAATGAAATGCGCCGACCCCTCAAACATAAGATGTTAACATTTACTTTTCTCTAAAAATCCGTACGAGAAGGCACGTTTCGTATCCTTTGTTGGAAATGTCTGAAGCTATATTGACATCGAAAATCAATGAAAAAATATTCCTATTCAGATTGTGATGTCATCCGAATACAACTTACACGACTGGTTTTGAAGACAACCGATGTGAAATTACTTTGGTAACGTAAAATCTCGAGGTGTTTTGCAAAAGCATCGATGTGCACTTTTCCACTTCAAATTATGTCGAAGATAATATGTTCCTGGTTCGTGATCTTTAGCGTGTGCTGCAGCACCAAGGCCCTGACGCAATTTGAGCGAAGATGAGTTTACATCAGCTCTGCTACATCACTATCAAATACCTAACCCACTGCGCATATTTCAATCGCATTTGCTCTAACTTATTTATTCTTCATTGCCAGGATTAGACAAAAGGAGCACGTTGCATGCGCTCGCAATCGTATAAAATTCAACCGGAGAGGTTTAAGCTCAAGATCTACCGTCCCAAATGTCAAGGTGTGCGTTTCGGGGTCACAAGCACTCGGGCGCTCACGTCATGTCTTGAAATAGCGCAGCAGACATAACAGCAACTGCCCTGGAGCAGACCCTGTGAACATTGTTTGGCCGTTTGCCAACCAGTGGCAAATGCCCACTCTCTCTCTCCTGGGCTACAAACGGGGTTCACGCGTGCGCAGGAATAGACCCGTGTCTGGACCTCGGCCGCCAGGCTTCATGCGTTACAAACTGTGCTGGGTGCGTGGGCAAAGCAGGTTCTGTCAGATCGTCCTTTAGGAGGGAAAAAGCTGGTTATTTCAACCGTTCGAAAGTAAGAGGACATGTGCCCGATTTCGTCGAAATATCTGCTGTCAAGATATATCAGACCTCTGGTACCCTTGAAAGGTGACTAAAAAATGAAATAAGAAAAATGCAGACCCCAGAAACTGCAAGGATGACCTAATTTAACTGGCCACGCCTGAATCTAGAAAAGATGTCTGGGTGCGGATTGCTTAAACGCCCCCTGGCAGGATATGGGAACAAGAACCACACGTAATGCTTTGTGGTAAATTCCAGGGAAATTAGGATAAGTGTTAAGTTTGGGGTTGGGATCAGGGTAAGGGCATGGTTAAGTATACCGATAACACTAAGAGTAGAGCTACGGTCAAGGTTTGCGTTAGACCTACTAAGAGAGTTGAGGCATGGGATTATTTTACCCCTCCTGGAATTTAACGCAAGGCAACCTTTGTTTCGTAAGGGCGCATTATGTGTCCATGGCCTGCCGGGGGTAGGAGAGGGTGTGTAAGCAATTCCAACCATTTTCTTTAAATAGAACAATTTCACGCCTGCAGCTGATATAAAAAAAGGACTTTAGTTTTGCAGAGTGATGGAAACGACGAATTGCTATATCGGCTTGTGGTGATAGTGGAGTACGTTGAAGCAAGGATAACTCAAGGCGGAGGCTAGGTGATCAAAAACGTGTGTTCTTTCATGGATAAGAAAATGTTTTCCACTGTCAGAAATTCCCACCAAGTATGTTGTGCTGCAAATTTTTCCTAGTGAATCTCTTATTTCGGCCGTCTGTAACTGAGGTTGCCGCTTGCCATTAGGAAATCACGAAAATTCACTCCATCGTGTGCAAGTTCCGTCGGTAGCCTCGGAGGTGAGGAAAACCTACTGCGTACTGCAGCCTGCAATACAGGGTAATTAGCATAAACTTTCTATTTAACCTGGGGGGCTGCAACACAAAATGGGTATAAAGAAGTGCTGAAAAGTAAATTAATGCTGAACGAATAAGCATACAACGACTCGTTAGTTTCCAAAAACAAACAATCTTAGAATGGGTTGCAGAGGTCACAAACATACCGCCATCTGCCAAGTCGAACTCGACCAAGAAGGCACAACAAGGGGTATCACTAAACGTGGGGGTAGGTTAGAACATCGTTAGTTAGGGCTGATTTAACTTTTATTCGGACAGTCATAACGCCCGATCACCATCTGGGACCAGAAATACAAATATGCACACTTACAGAACGCAGATGGTTCACCGGCGGGAGCTGCAGACTGGTCAAAAGCCTGTGATCGAACTGCAGTTCATTAGTGCTGCATTACTTGGCATCGTCGGTTGCTTACTTCGACAGCTCCATGCCCACATTGATTCATAGGCTTCCTGAAGCAAGCGAGCTCCGAATGGGTAGTGCATATTCTCCCATGAATAAATACGGGTAGCGGTCTTCACAAGCTGTCCTAGTTTGAGAGGTTGGATCACCAAAATAGAGTACGATGCCAAAATTCGCGGAGGTTACTTTCCTAGTCTCCCCCCTCCCCACTTCCCTTACCCGAAGAACTTTGAACATGCGTGAATTTTGGACGGATAACTAAGAAAGGCCTACAAATATATATCTTCATATGCTTAACGTCAACTATGTCCTCAAAGCATGACATGTTTATTTAAAAATTGATGATAAAATTTGCATTAAACGTTGAAATTGTACAGATACGAGTTAACACGTACAGTACTGTACTATTAAGTATATACAGTAGATACCGTACATAATGTAAGTACATGTAGGTCTGCTGTCCGCCATCTTGTGCCTTCCGGGTTCTTCCCTCAGGCGCTTAACACTTGTGAATGCATTTTCTATGTGACACTGAATGCTGTCCTTACCATAGGGTATTGTACAACAAATTTTCGGTACAATTGCTCTCGCTCTTAGGCAGGTACGTACCGCACATACATTACAACTAAATTCAATGTACATTTGATAAAGAATATAGTACTGTACTTTACATAGCAATAATAAACGTAATATTTGATAATAATACACGCAGAATATGGAATAAATAAGTAAAGGATATATATATATATCCCAGGTGTGCCACACTTGGGATTGGGTATGACTGGCTGATGACGGCTTATAAGCCAGAAATGGCCATTCCGGTCTCCCTTGTCTTTGTCGGTTCCATTTCATCATATACTACACGTCGCTATGCGACCACCTGCGAGGGCTCTAGTCTGAGCTCCAGGGCACAATGGAACATACATGTTCCTTAAGCAGATCGGTGAGCCCCACACTATCATATATATATATATATATATATATATATATATATATATACCGAGCTCGAATAAATCTATGGATGACATCTCCTGGACCCGTTTAAGGTTCAAAGAACAGTAATGTGCGAATTCATGAAACCGCAGATTTGCAAGCGCGCATTCTAGGGGACTTATTGTCTAAAACTTCTTTTATGGTAACCGGCGAAAGACTCCGTTAATATTTACTGACATTGAACGGACGCCTTATGGCAGAACGACTACAATCGTGGCCAACAAGGAAGAAGGGAAAATATATGCATTTTCTACACAGTAGCCAGTCTCAAGGAGTGTGATTTGGTGAAAACTCTCACTTTGGCCATCTTCCTAAGTAAACTTATCACATAGTCTACCTGCGGATCACTTATATGTCAAATATAAAATGGCTTACTCGAAGCCCCACAACATATTAATTTCACTCACGGCCGATGTTTAACCTTTTCTGGCATACTTACTTCAGCCCAAATTAATTCGCGCTTTTTTTGAATTTTCGCTTTTCTCGCCCAACAACCTTTCACACAAAAGCCATACAACTTTCAGTATCCTTTCCTTCCTCTCTCAGCAGTTGATCTTTTAATTAATCCCATCGAGGCCACCGAGTTTTTCACAAGTGAGTCAAAGGAATTTGAATTAATCGTTTATTTTATGGTAGAAATATGAATAAGTATGCCGTCTGCCACGAAAGAAAATCCCAGGTGGTTATGCACCCTGGTGAACATCGCCTGGATGAAGTGCTTATGATCAATTTGATTGAACCCATCATTGGCCTGTGTGTGTGTGTGTCTTCACCGGACTCCCCCACCCTCACCCCTGGCATCAATTCCATTAGTCCCACCATCATCGAGACCACATCACAATGCTCAGCACGTGTTACCCTCACAACCACCACCACCACCGCCACCACCACTACCACCATCAGCCATGGGAACTCTCTCCTAAACTGTCCTCATTGCGACCGCACATTCACCACACGCATCGGCCTGGTCGATCACTTGCGAATCCATCGTACAGAGACTGGTGAACCAGTGCCTGGAGCACCAACACACAGCAGAGATCACCACCTCCACTTCTTTCACTGCCTTCGAGCATTCACTCATCGCGTGAGCTTATTCGGTCACATCCCCATCCATGACAGCGGAATTAATCGCAATGCCGCCAACACCGATTACCCATGCACACCCTCCGCTCCTGCCATTCTTACCGCCACTGCCACCCCCACTACCATGAATGCCATGCCTCAGCCTCTCCCAATTTCTCCTGCCCACACTGCGCCCACAACTCACGCATCGGCCTGGTCGGTCACCTGCGAATCCATCGCACGGAGGCTGATGAACCAGTGCCTGGGTCTCCGACATACAGTCGATGCCCCCACCTCCACTGCTCTCATTGCTCCCATACATTTACACACCACATGGGCCTATTAGGACGAAATTCTGCGGTAAACCACCGGAGGCTTAGCCACATTAGCGCACACTACCTACACCAAAACAAAGACAACACACTCACCACCATCACGTACCTGAGAATATCACGGTTTCCTAGAAACCGGGGCTTTGAAGGCTGTCAATCGGACGCTTACACCAGAGCACGCCTTTGGCCCAGTGTATGTACTGTGTATGTGGAGTGACTGACCAGTGGACTGGGAGTCAGACGGCGATGGCTTCTCCGTATCCCCTGATTTAGTGAATCCTGGTGTGTGCGTTATGGGGGCCAGGTCGTGCTGTGGCGCGCGAAGACGGGTACACCGACCCGTCAGATAATGCGCCCACTTCCACATCAGATATCTCACCGGCTCAGACGGTGGTCTGATTGTGGGGGTGGGGTAGAAGGTAAGTTCGACGGCTCAGCGCATGTTCCTCACTATAAACAACCTGACGCGCTTGAAACTATCCCGGTGCGCTAAAAGCCGTGGTTTGGAAGGTTGCCAACTGAAGAGATCACTCGGACCGCGTGGTCAGCCCAATGTGTGTTTTGTGTGGAGTGGCTGACTGGCAGACTAAAGGCAGGCTGCAATGGCTCCTTCTTAATGTGGCCTTTATGGCACTCCCACTCCGTGGGATCCGAGCCAGGTGTGGAAGGACGCCCAGGGGCGGCTTCGGCTGCTCCAGCCACCTGCGCCCTCTCCCATCTCCGGTCTTCTTGGCTCTGGCATGACACCGGGCTCAGGTGTGGGAGGAGGAGAGAGTGCGGTAGATGCAGCGCAAGTCTACTATCACTTTAAACTAAATCCCGCACAAGTCACCGTCTCTGCATCACTCTTGCTTGGAGCATACGGTGGACATCTTCGAACTATGACGGTCAAACTGTCCTGTTTCAGCTGTGGTGGCACCCCCAGAGGCAGCTGCGGCCGCGCCAGCCCCCCTGCGCCCTCTCCCATCTCCAGTCTTCTTGACTGTTTCATGACACCGGGCTCAGGTGGGGGAGGAGGAGAGAGTGCGGTAGCTGCAGCGCAAGGCTACTATCATTTAAAAACTAATCCACGCGCAAGTCACCGTCCCTGCACCACCCTTCTTTGTAGCATACGGTAGACATCGTCGGACTAAGACGGTTTAACTGTCGTGTGTGTTTCTGTCCCATAAACGGGCCACGTGGTAGATGCGTTGCACCATAACGGGGGTCACATCAGGGCAAGGCAGGAGTTATTCGGGTTGCACTCCCATAGCAATTGCTGAACATGGGGCTGTGGTGGCACGCCTAGGGGTGGCTAGGGCCAATGGGCTCCGGCCACGCCGGCCACCTGCGCCCTCTCCGGTCTCCAGTCTTTTTGACCATTTCATGACATCGGGCTCAGATGGGGGAGGAGGAGAGAGTGCGATAGCTGCAGCGCAAGGTTACTATCACTTAAAACTAATCGACGTGCAGGTCACCGTCTCTGCACCACCCTTCTGTAGAGCATACGGTGGGCATCGTCGGACTGCGACGGTCGAACTGACTTGTGTTTGTCGTGTTGTACGCAGACACGGTTGCGTTTCTGTCGTAATTTGGTGGTCAATGTTATGTTCGGTTGAATTAAGGCTATTGGTCCGGAACAGTGTTGGCTCAAATTACCTACACCCCAGCCGATAGCGTAATTGCAATTCTGCTTCAAACTGCGCAAATGTTGCCTAGCCTGGGACCACAAAGTTCCGAGAGGACTGAGTGACGCTGCCGAAAAGGACAGCCGCCTACAGAGAGTCAGTGCCAGGCCGGCAAAAGTACGTACAACGAATATGGACAGTACTGAGGACATTATTTACCTCCTCCAGAGACGGCAGCTTTTGGCGTCCTAATTCAGGCTACCCACATTTGTTTCCCGTGAAACATAAAAACTGTTATTTTATTCGTAAAGGCACTAACCCACCCTGCAGTATTTTTAAACCGTCTTACCTTTTGAACCAAATGGAACGGAAAATGGCAGTGATGTTTTACGCTGACGAAATATCCGTCAATTGGAATCGTTGCTCCAGCTACTGACGGTTGATTACTAGTAATACGGACCGATGATGTTTGATGAGCAAAATGGCCTTTTGGTGGGCAAAAAGCCCCAAATTGGTCTTGCCCGAATTATAACTGCTAAGAAGACGAAACTGCCGCAAATCAGCGTGAACAAGATCAAGCTGTCCGTTAGCGTCACTTTATTTATAGCCTGTATGCTAAGAGTTTCAAACATTCAAAACCGTTAGCAGACTCCTTGGAAGTGGGTGCGACGAAAATAATAATTTATTTTCTGGTGATCGTCTATTTCACCCCTCTGTTGGCGTTCGTTCAGGCAACAGTTCAGTAGAAGTTCCGGCTTTTGGACTTATTGCCAAAACTGGCAATCGAAACCCACGAACCGAAATTTACTTTCAGGCATGCTAAGTTAGTCGTCGAAATTAATCTGCTGACGACGGTCGGATATGTGGCCCCACTTGTAGAACTGAAGGCAAGGACCCCTGCAAAATGGGAATGGTGATGAGTGGGTTAAACTAAACGAACCGATAGGTGTTTTCGGCAGGCAGAAGTCAAAAATGACATTTATGTGATTAGCTTGCTTAAATACCCACTGACACGTTAAGCGAGAGCGTGAAATTTTAAACACTGAATAGTTGGAGCTGTAAACGGGCAGAAAAATGAGGATTGGGGCATTCTTGACCGTAAGGCATTCTCGATAAATGAATCACAGCCCCGATAGCTAATCACATTGAAAGAGAAAGGAAGGAAAATATATAGTTCCATACGAATAGCATGATGGTCACAACTGAAAATATAACTGAAGTTGACAACATAGATGGCCTAAGCCCTAAATTTTGATGTATGCCTAAACTCCCAACCGTAACAATAACCTCTCCTCCCAACATCTAACTCTGCCCCCCTCTTACCCTTATCCTAACAGTAAACCCACATCTAATCTTTACCTCAACCTATAACCCTAATCCTTAATCCCAGTCCTAAGACTAAAATCCAACTCTGTCTAACCCTAATCAGAATGCTAGCTATAATGGTAATACTTAAAAGTGGAGTGATGTGGGAATGAGACAAAGAGAAGAGAGTTAATTTAAGGCTAAATAAACTTGGGTGTTTTTAAAAAAAACCTAGATGGGGCCACATATTCTATCGGTACCGAGCTGAAAGTAGTTTCATGATCCTGTAGACTTTTGAACGATAAAAAGGGCGGAAAACGGACTACTTCTCCGAATTTTACCACTGCCAATCAGAGAAATGAACATTTGAGTTGTGCATCGAATTATAAAAGAAACAATAGCAATGGATCTTAAGTAACAGCACTGCAGTCGTGGTCCAGGACTGCATATTTACAGAGCTGTTATCCCTTAAATTGGGCTTCTTTCGGAATACTTATCAATAAAACAACTCCTTTTAAGCAAGGCTTTCTTAAAAGTTAGGTACAGGCCACATCACGTAGTTTACAGGAAAGTTACAGAAGTACATGAATATTTCGCCAAAAATGTTTCCAAGAAATAATATCGCGAATACTGTAACAATACGCACGATAAAATGTCCTCTTCCAGCGACTGGAAGCACGGAAAAGTCTGTAGTGCTAAGCAATGATGTTCTAAAATATGTTGAATGTGTGCATTTATACCACATTAAGTAATTTCTTAAAGGAATTTTATTTAAACAGTGATTTTTGTTGACTTTTCCAAAACGTGTTTTGCATATCACAAAAGGAGACACGAGGATGAATAAGTTGGACTTCAGCTAGCCGGCTTTTGTAATATCTTTATGAATACCAAAGCTTTCCCGAAAATAATAGTCATTTTATCCACTTTTTAAAGTTTCAAGTATAAATATAGCGACCCATACACAAATAAATATTTAAAATTGAATCAAAATAAAGTAGTATAAGTCTTCTAATGTACAAATTCAAAAAGTGTCATTTGAAACAGGACGAATATATTTATGCGTTATGTGTTAATTAATTGCGTTCCATGGCCAGCATTACCTCAGTGTTTACTCCAGCCTTCGGGGAACTACGAATTGAGTTAGACTCGAAAGATTTTCTAGCTGAGGGCGTCGGAGAGGTTTTCGCTAAAATTAAAAATAAGAACATTTAAGCAGAAGAGGAGAATACAGTTGAAAAAGGAAATCAAACCTAAATATTGACTTTTTAAAAATGATCTTGCGCGAAATGGTCCCTTAAAAGATATTAGGAAGTTTTTACGTATGTGCCAATAATGTGTAGGATATGCAATTTATCAAACTAATGATCAAAATGTAAACCATTAAATTAAATATGACCATAATAAATCGAATTGCTTTTTATCCCAACTTCCCATGCTAATATAATGTAAGGGTTCTTTCTGTTTTCTTCTTTAACAGGCTTGATGACGATGTTTTGTTCAAAATACTGCCAATTCAATGTGCGCTGTAAAAAATGTCAAATTTCACAAAACGGTTTAGTAATCCAAGGATGCAGGAAGAAAAATTCGGAATCTTGCGTAGTGTTGTATCAAAAAGAAAATGCAAAGGGTTTATTGCTAAGCTTCGGGGGCAGAAGTTATAGTAATGTTCATATGTTAACTTGCCTTCTGTCGACGATGAGATTGGCTTAAGAAGACGACTTTTGGAACCTTCCAGTTTAGGCTTAGTTCTAAGCAAAACACCGGCAGGTGTCGACGGGGTGGTCTGCCTGACGACCTGGCGTTTTGATTGTTGAAGATGCGGTGCTGGCCCCTCTGATTGTCGCATGCTTGATGAAAGCGAACGCTTTAGCGGAAGTGACGACTGAGTGGAGTTTGCTGGTAATCGAGAAATATTTCTTGGCACGAATCCGAAATGCGAAGTATCCGAAGTTGTGTCTGTCAAAGTATAAAAGAGACAATCAAATTCGCTCCTTGAAAATAAGATAAAGTACAACCCTCGTTTTTGTATCAAAGTGGCAAACGTTGGATAACTTTGAAAAAACAACAAAAATGGTAGAGTATCATTGTGTTATTGATGTAGAAAGGGTGATATGATGGTACGAAAATAAGTTTTCTTGCTAAAAACAATCCACCTTATTAGAAAACTTACGAATGCCCAATATAAATTGAAAGGAGGAAATAGACATTATTCACATCCAAAACTATACAGTTTTTAAGACAGAGGGTAACTTGATGAATATTTGTTCAATTAAAGCTGTTGGATGTTCAAATAATTTTTACCAACCGTTATAAAAGTAATTATTGAAAAGATGCTGTGTAAAGAGAACTGGTCGCAAATCTTAAAGAGGATATTTACGTTAGCTCACTATAAAAAACAGATAGGTAATGCATTTCACATGAGCGATAAGCTTAAAAAGTAAGACCTTAAGCAGGCAGATTATGCTGATAGTTACAGCCAATAAAACACTGCAGTTTACAGTAAACTTTGATTAATGATAACAATGTTCTAAACGATATTTTGAAAAAATTAGAAAACCTAAACTTTTGGCTTTATGAAACAAGGTAACAAGTATGCTTAGTTATCTAACCTTTGAGTTAAGTAAGGTAAAGTTGAACAATGGTGATGTACCTGTTAGTTTACCGTAACAAGAAGAAGTCAGACGAGTATCCTCAACGCACTTTGATGTCTCATAAGACGGTGAAATGGATAAACGATTTTTAACGGAGTCTGGATGGATAGAAGTGTTAAGGGATCGTCGATTCCATTGCATTGTATCCTTGTCAGTGGGTTTATACTGTCTCAAAGGCAGTTGTTATCCTATTAGATATCGTTCAATTCCAAACTTTAGCAGTCATTCGAGGTTTTAAGCATTTTTCACTTCAGAATGAAAATGAGAATATATGCCTCTAAATTCAAATACACAGTGAATAATATTTTATATAAGGCAATGCGATAGTGCGCACAAATTCCCGGTTCGTCAGTCATAACCCAAAAACGGAAACTCACTTCCAAACAATTTACTCAAACAACTGGTCTCTGAATAATTTTGAGCATTTTGAGTGTGGTTTGTATTCCAATCAAAAAATATACTTTACAGCTCTACGATATACACCTAACTATCTGCATAATTTAACCTATTCTACTAGCCCCGTCTATCACCCTCTGGCCCCCTGGGCTATAGCCAGGCACTTTCACATGTTTGGTGTGTGGTAGATCAAATCCACAAGAGCGAACTGTTTGGTAAAATTAAAACTCGCACGATATATATATGTGCGCTAGAGTTTTTAAGCTTACTATGAAGATGGCGATCATTAAAAATATCAAATTTAATATTTAAATATTTTCTACAATCTGAACAGAAGCTTCCAAACTATTCTCTTAAAATAATAAATCAGTAAAGTTAATTTTTAAGGGTAAATAATTTGTGCTAAAACTTCAAGAGTACTTTATCGTACATAAAACCCACCATTTCTCTTGACATCAATTAACGAATAAAAGATACGAGGCAAAAAACGAATTCCCGCCCAAATCAAACAATTTTCCATAAGATTGATTCACTTAAACTACGCACGCCTGATTGTTATAGTATAGAACGAAAACAGTTGATGTAACTTTTTCATAGGGAAAATCTCGTGTATCCTTTATTTAGGAAAAAATAATGACAGCGGGCTAACAAT
This sequence comes from Schistocephalus solidus, assembly GCA_017591395.1. NCBI lineage: Eukaryota > Metazoa > Platyhelminthes > Cestoda > Diphyllobothriidea > Diphyllobothriidae > Schistocephalus > Schistocephalus solidus. Next base: position 454,743 of record WEDG01002492.1, read on the forward strand.
GTAGAAAACAGCATGGAACAACGTTGATGTTTTCTGCTTCTGTAAGGTGTGTTCATTATAGGTACGTTCATACGATGAGAACTCAAGCATAGAATGACATAGAACCCGACAGGTAAAACCTGACAGCGTTTAAGAACAGCGCAACAAGATCACTAGCACCAAAATCAGTCAAGCATATAAGGAGCAAGCATCCGACCAGATTGCAATTGGTAAACGTAGAGAAAGCCACGGAAAAAAGGCAATAATTTGAAATGGCTACAAAAACGCGCATTAGAATCGAAATGTTCACAAATACAAACACCTTCTCTTGAGTTGATGGTAACAGTAAGACACCGATATGCCCAAAGCTGGGGAGCTTTTGCTAATTACGCAAACTAGTTAGAATATAAATAAATAAATATGATACCGTCCTCGTGGTGAGCACTACGTGCGGTAAATTGATCTTCACCTTCCTAAGTTTGCATTGCCCGGATTCCACTTTCCAATGGGTGAACTTCTTCCAACTCATCATTGCATCCAAAATTTCCTGGCATCCTTTCAAACTCTATGTGTAAGAACGAAAGCCTATATATGAGAATTTATTTTTTCCCAAGCCGCGTAGTTGCATGTTGATCAAACCTGCGCGAAACGATTTTTGTACCTTTATGTGCGCTGACGTTAAAAAATCGCTTTCAATTACAGCTGTTTGAGCAGAAAAACAGTCTAACTCAGTATGGAACAATAACAAAACTACTTCTGTGAAACATCGTCTCGCTTCAATCGACGCCATAATTACTGTTACAGCAGTGCCAAAAATTCCAGTAAACATCTGCAGATAGGTAATTCAAAGGTGTTTGCCTATTTTTTGCAAATCGATTGAATTTAAATTATACGGCTGGAGTATAAAATTGATAATTTCTTAATCTATGCTGTGTCCTTCCACCATAATACACCTTCATTTCCACAGATAATCAACAACTTGTAATATAATCTGCGACTGTGAGCTAGCAAGTGTTTTTAAAAATGACTTTTTCTAGGGATTGTTAACACTCTGTGAGAAATTCATTTTAATGTGTTCTAACAATATTCAAAGAATTCTTGTTTATTTTGCCCATGGCTAATTTATGCAGACGAAATACTCTTCACATTACTTATCTCACTGCTTTATTGCCATGTTTTCATAATTTCAAACAGTTGCCACGTTTTCGCAGTGTGAGCCTCTGCAACTACTCAGCATTTATTCGAGATCTAGAATAGAACTTGTATGACTAAGCATAGTTTCCTTATTCGGGACAATCACTAAGATTTCCTTTCGCGTTTGAAGAAGCCAGCGTACGCTAGTAAATATTATTCTAACTTGTCTGCACAAACCTATTGTGTACAAACTTTTAGCTTGTATAGAGAGTGGAAACATCGGTTGATAATAATGACCTACCTTCAATGCTCAGCAGTAGATTTTCCATATTGTTCCTATTGTACCAAACAGATGTTAACAAGAGCTCGGTCGACATTAAAATCGGTTAACACTATAATTTCGTCCATTGCCGTTGTTAGAAGACGTAGTTGTAGCAACTCCTAGATCAGGTATTAGCCAGTATGAAAATTTCACTTTCACTTCATTATCGCATCGGTCAGTTGAATCAAAGAAATGAACGTGGGGTTCGTGCATATGGGCCAGGTTTCTTGTCCGTCGTACGATTTTATGTCGTATGCTTACATCACCCGGCCGTTAAAATGCTGTATGCTGAGTTACATGAGCTAAAACAGGCAAGGACCCAAACACTTCTCTCTGTTTAATAACGATTTCATCAGAAACCCTGATACCGTAGCTACTCTACAGCCCACACGGAAAATTCTCTGATTTTTGAAGCCTTTAAGTCAATCGATATCACTTCGACTAGATATTAAATACAAATTTTACTTTGCGTATTCAACGGTAAGCGATACGAAAACATTTTAGGGTATAGGCCTACAAAATCAATATTTATCATTTCTTATTTCCGCGTTTAAGATTCTTGCTTTACTATGAAGGTTCAGGACGAACGATTTCTCTTCCTTCATGCTGAATGAAGCTTTTGGGTGATCGCGCATAAAGGCAGTATTAGAGAAAGGCACGGATGGATTTATTGAAGACGTTGTGCGCAATTTATATAAAACTGACTGGGGCAGTTGGCAGCGCGTCGCCTTGTTATTCTCTTTGGTGCAGAGGTAATAACGATTGGCCTTCAAGCGTTGATAAAAGACAGTTTATAGACAGACATTTAAAATTCTGCGTAAGGTTCGAGCTTAACAAACCACATAGAGTTTCCAGACAGCTCGATGCAAGGAACACATTCTGGGACCTCGTCTGTGTATAAGCATGAGGGATTGTTTTTGGAGTCTTTTGGCTGAGTTGCCGAAATTTTCCATAAGATAAACTCTCCTAGTAGTAGAAGTGGTCCTGCTCATTTCATCGTTATCTTTGAATTTTTGGGAAACATTTCATCACGCGTATATGAGTGGTTTCTATCTTGCTCTCTGTGTAGGCATCGCTTACTTTTCTGAGCACAAAATGACGCTGGTTGCATTTCCATACATGTGGATATAGCTGTGGCGTCTTTTTGGGCGGTTTAGTCGACTTGACAAATCTCTTCTCTTATTTGATCAAAACTCTATCTTATGAGAGTGCAGATGCAATTTTTCATCCTGTGCAATTTTGGAAGTTGCCAGATCAATCGGGCATCGGTATCAAGCCCTAAATTCTCTATTTAACCAATATGTCATTGACTTTTATGCATAGTCCGTATGCAGAATAATTAATTTGTTTGCCTTATTTAAGACTGTATAGGATTCTGCAGCAAACATTTGCTTTCAGACGAGTTTCCCAACAACTCTCAGATTTGCTCCCTGTTCCAAGTAACGAGTTGACCAGCGCAACCGGGAAACTATATTTCAAAGATTTTACATGTTCGTATTTTGGTAAATCTTATGTACATTTGATATTAGGCAGGCCTTTATTGACGATATAAAAACATGGTCGCTTTTGTTTAGTGGGGGGAATTCGGTATTGTTAATTATCTAGGTGCCAGTCAGTGATCAAAAAGAAACACGTCAACAGAATATAATAGTATTTGTAGGGAACCGTATGCTGCTTCTTCAGTGCTCAAATTTGGCCAACGTAGCCGAAAGCCCGACTATGCAGAAAGGCAATATTCGAACTCCAGTATATTTTCGTGTGAGTGTGGTAGGAGGGATACAAATTGGAGCTAATTAGCCGATTAACTTTGTGATAATCTGACTCGGTCTACACAATAGGGCCAGCTGCGACATTTATAGCAAAGGCGTTTTGGCTGCTGGTAAAACTTAGCTTGGGCAAGCTTTAACTGATTCGCACAAAATGGTTTCGGAATACTGACCGTCTCTATCAAGTTTCTTCCATGATAAAATGTCAGTAGTGCCGAGTCAAAGGTGTTGTCACCACCGTCCACGTATAACTCTCCTACTTGGTCGAGGGATTGTAGGAGGCCCTTGGATGTATGACCTACTGATCCCGCAAGGTTTATGTGCCAAGAGGCTTGACGTTCTCTGCAACATGAAGGTTCAAATCGACGTCATAAAGTACGAACAGAACTGGACCCCTGTCTGGGAAATCGTCAAGCCTAGCATGCTTATACAACGGAAGAGTTTGGAATAATCCAGTCAGGTGCAGTTTCAGTTGAAGCTTAATCATATACAGTCTTCTACGGAATATTCAGCCCGAGGATATTTCTTGAAGGTGAAATAAATGCTGTGTCAAGGATATCTGCAGTTACCCAGCTCTCTGCGATTCAATATGCATGCAGCTTCTCACGGGCTGGAAAAGAAAAGAGCATTATTCAGTTCGCAGGCATTCATTCGAATACGATCTCAGGTGAACTGTTCTCCCTATGAATACGCTGTAGGTAGCCAATGCCTGATTTAAAGCAAATTTAAAGTGTTTATCAGGGTACTGGGGCTAAGTTTTTGCTGAAAAAGTTAAGGTCAGACTTGTTTTCGTTTCTTTTGATCGTTTTCGAAAGTTGCTATTTTTCAAATGAATCCTGACACTTAGTTGTTGATGGTTCAGGTTTTAAAGTGAAAAATTTGGCTACTTTCGCATACATCTTGTGATTTTCTCCATACCTTATTCAGTTTCTACCAGTATATCTAAAGTGCCACAGGTTCGGTAGCTTCGCCTATATATTCAGTGCATTTAACCGTCTTCGCTCCAGTTAAATTGCGTGGAGCGCTTTTCGCAGTATCTTGTTTTGTCCTTTTGTATTAGAGAAAATAGTGCTGAGTTTATGATGAGTGTGCAATACACACCCGTAGCACGCCTGCTTATCTGCATTATTCTTTTTTGTGGATTAAGCATGCGGATTGGTACCTCAATGAGCTGAAAACCTATTTATTTTGGATTCCTTTTTCAATATTTTCTTGCATAAACGTGCTGCTGCAGCTGAGTTTAAGTCACCACCTGCAAGAACAGCTTACTGTTCTGAATGACTGCAAGCATTTTTGCTGAACTCATGCAGTTGAACTATTGTCCTGCTTAACCAAGAAGGATTCGACCTGTGTTCGTAAACGCAGGGTTCGACGGAGGGAAGTTCAGACTCAGTTTACAAAAGCACCAAGTTACTCTTACTCACAATGGCTTCAGAAAAATTTCTATGCTGCCCAATATTTCAATTGCTACACCAAATAAGCATACTCTTGCCATTATTTCGACAGCACGTCACAGTGATGATTTATAAACTACTCTAGTCAAAATTTTATTGCGTTCCTATTGAGGACTCGCGTCAGTTTTTGCTAACATTCAGAAAACGAACCTCCCCAGGGATCGTTCTTGTGCATCTCCTTCTTGGTTTTTAAAGTCAGCGTTGTTGTGATCTCTGTCGCAAAACTGTATATGGACAATTGACAGAAAAGAAATTTCTTGACAAATGTCAGACAATTTTCATCAGCACCCTAATGTAGATTTTGTCATTGCATATGTCTGGAATGCCGAGCGTAGAATGGTCAACAAGATCATTCCAAAATCGGAAGCCACTTCAAAACTAATGACAGCCCATCGCGTGTGCAATGCTTATTTTCTTTTTCGTTATCAGCGCCTGATTCCAACACATGAGGAACTATTTTTTAGACCGATCTTTCAATAATCGTTGCGCCCAGAATTAAATCAATTAACTACTTATATGAGTTCGATGATAAGATCTGACAGATGAAAATATCCGAGTTGGTTGGTGCCTGAACGAGGGAAGAGTGAAGTCGGTAGCACTCAGCGCATATTCCTCAATAAAAACCATCACGCGCATGAACATATCCAGCATGTGAAAAATCGTCATTTGGAAGGCCGCCAACTGACGGGATAAGTCAGTTCTCGTCGTAGGACGGGGGGCCGGCTGAAATGACTGCCTATTCATGTGGTTGCTATGGCACTCCCACTCAGTTGGGGATCTGCGTCGTCCCCCTCTTAGTCCTGTGCTGACTTGGTCCATGATACACAGACGAGGCCCATGTGCACGCATAGACGGGTTGTTTAGCTTTGTCAGCAGCTGCGCCAGATCTCACCTCCCTTCTTGACACCCGGCCCAAACACCTGAGGGAAAATAGGGCGTAGTAGATGCTACACTAGCCTACACTAACTATAAGATACGCGCACGTCATAATCCTTGCGCCGTCCCTGCTGTGGGCCACGCGGTCGAACAATTTGTAGACTGTTCTGCCGCACCTTTGGGACTAACCACTAAAGGTTTGCTGCAGACAAATCTGTCTTTTCTTATACGTAAGCCATGAACATCTCGATTTGTAGAAGTTAGTAAAAGTGCGAAGAAATTAATAAGTCAAGGAAATGAAACTTGCGCTCGAATTCTTACTAGGGGTGGTGTGCTATGTTTTTAACGGTTGTATTTTAGCACACTAAAACAAACGGCTTGTATATTACTACAGGTTTGAGGATTTTGACGTCTCCAAGGCTATGTTCTGTTTTAGGGTATTTATTTTTCGGGAGTAATTCGGTAGTCTCGACAGTCAGATCAAGGAGAAGGCAAGTACAGAGGGGCGTTATAGTAAAAAATGCTATGACCTTATCGAGCAGATGGCTTGGCCAAGAGTTTTGTTGGCGATATTCCACTATTGCCCGAACCACTACCCAGGAATGAAACATTTTTAGCAAATATCGTTCCCGTCTGTATGTTCGAGTGCTCGTACGTCCTCAATGGCTCTGAAGCCATCAGCCACCTTCTCGCGCCACAGCAGTTGTGGTTGCGCGTTGACCTGAAGTAGCTACCAGGCTTCAAACTATGAAGATAGATGAGCGGCTGCCACAGTAGGAAGTGTCGAATGATGATAAAAACTGGGAGATTTCTCTTGACATGGATGCCCGAACATGCAGTAGTTGTTAGGAGGTAAGCTTCAAGTTCTCAAGTCGTGGTCGATGTGAAGAGACTGCAACACCCACTTTGATGAGATCAAACTTCTCGCCAAGATGGCATCCGTGTGAACCGAAAGCTACTTAAATCCTGTTTCTTCGGTCCGTGCTTCATCGACAAGTGCAACTACCCTTCCCACTCTGTACTCAGCCCTCATACTTTACCGGAGTATAATCATTTAACGTGCGTAGAGAGCCTAGGTGATCAGTGGCCCGCTGCTTTTATTGGTGTGCCCATAATTTTGAATAGTCAGCCCAACAAAACTGTCGATAAACCTACGCCAATTAATGACTCAGGTGCGACTGGGAAAGCATCAAGTACGGCTCTCTGTAATGAATGCAGGAGCTGCTACTTAAGCTAGGTTTGTGTTGTCAGGTTGACTGGATCCTATAAATACCACTCCCGTATATGCTAATCATTTTTATCTCTACCCGCCTCTATTTATTGTTTCACGTGAGCGACCCTCTTTTGCACCAGTCAGCGTCCTAACTCGGGATAAAACAAAGCAATGAAAGACGTGTGACACCGCGTTATGTCTTGTTAGTTTAAACAAGGTCGCCACAGATGCAATAAACATTCCCACGGCTCGATAGTCTTTTCAGGATGCTAGATGGGATTTTTGTGTCCGAAAATTACATTATGTGCTAAGGAGAATTGCTGCGCAATAAAGGAGCAGGCATTCGTCCAGTACTAACGTGGGTGCCATCATTCTTTCTAAATGTGACAGACCAATTTCTGACTTAGACTGCGTAGCAGAAAGTTTGTGCAAGTCTATTTTCTGTCGTTTCCGATCGCATGAAAACATAACGATTTTCCATATACTATGAAGCGGAAGTATCGAGATCCCCAACCATAAGCTGGGGGTGCGGAAAAATAGAAGGTAAGGCTTATTTTGGTAGAATGCAAGAAACTCGTTGCAGGGCAGAAATATTTTGCCACCAAGCGAGTTAATCAGACGCACGGCTACGATTTGCCTTGTCTCTTCAAACCCGAGTGGTTGGCACGGGCATGAAGGACAATATTGATCGACCAATCAAGACGTGCCGCGCAGTGCGTTAATACTCGTATGACTCGCAGTGCGTACTTTCGGACCGATACTCGCGAAAAAAACAAAGGGCATGCGACTTTCGCTGAGGAGTTGGCGCGCGCGTAGGTGCACTGCCACGACAAGCCATGTTTCTCATCTTTTTATACCTGGAGAAATTTTTGGCGGAGGTTACCTCTATGACCCCGTGGCAGGAATGCGGACAGAAACTGCCCCCCTCCCCCTACGTAATGCAGGCAGCCTTGTTCTATATTTCAGAATGAGTAAATAGTCCTGTATCATAACCCTAACTCAAACCTTAACCGCGACCCTAATCTTGACGCTACATCCAAGCCCAAACTTACCATAACACTAAGCTTAACCCCGATTTCCTGGGAGTTTACCGCAAAACCACCCGTATCGTGGTCGGCCCTGTTCTCATATCTTGCTCGGTGACCATATAGTCAATCCATACCAATTTTATACTGTCTTGTGTCTGCTCTAATGATGCCGAAGTCTTTGATGTTCATTGGTTCAATCTATACTTCAAAGTGGGATCCAAACACAATGGCCGTCGGTAAGTCACACTTGTTCAGAGGGCATTCGTCTTAATTGGCTCGTACACCGAGTTAATGTTTGAGGCATCCTTAGGCATATTTGAGTCGATACAGTTTCCCGTTTACGAACAGGTCATATGATAGGCCATAGTGACTGCATACGTACTAACCAATAATCCAGACACGTGTTTCTCCGATATTCTGCCGCTACATGGCACGGCTGCGGGAGTCTCGACCGATCACTGGGTCCCGTCTGCTTTCCTGTTTGAGTGCACACAAGTCGATGTAGCCAGCTCTCTATGCCGGTAAGCCTCCGGCATAGAAAACAGAATCCCCATAAATACTAGGGCTGCATGTACTTCCCAACCTATCTACCCATCTCTGATTGGAGTATGAGTCTGAAAACTCAGAGGTAAGGATTTCTTTTATGACCGCCACGGGGAAATGAACCGTCCACAATACATGTGGCTTTGCGCTAAATTCCAAGAAAAATTATCTTCAGAGTTAGGGTGAGGGTTAGGGGAAAGTGCAGGGTCCGGTTTAAGCTTGAGGCGACGGTCAGAGTTGAGGTTAGGACCACGATTAGGCTAATTTTCAAGGTTATTATCGTGTCAACTATCGGGTTTTGGTTTAGGTTAGGGCCAGTGTTAAGATTGAGGCAGTTAGGGTAAGTGTAAACGTTAAGACACGGGTATATTCACCCTTCCTAAAAATTTACCGTAAGCCCACCTATTTTAAGCGGGCGGGGTGGTTCCTATTCCCGTGTCCTGTTTCGGCGGCTACATAAGGCATCCCTACCAGGTCAGGCGAAACGGCTATTTCTCGAGCGATTACCTATACGCTTTGGGCGTGATGCATTCTGATTGGCTTAACTGTAGGCAATCCTTTCCCTCCAGAAAGCTCCGTAGGCCCCAGCCATAGCCGGCACGGATGCCGCGGCAGAACTAAGCCAGTAATCGTTTCAGACCAACCACACAGCCAACCTGTCATCGATTCTCTATCGCTTATACTGACATGTGCTCACCAATGCCACCCTTCTCCTGATTGGCGCACGCCGTTTGATGTCACTCAATGCGCAGTGTTGCAGAACGATCCCCCCTAGCAGTGTCGCCCACATTCTGGTACTTAGCGAAACTTGGCTCTATGAGTGTTTTCATTAGGGTATGTCCGCTGTCTTAGCTACACCACCCTCTACCTATGCACACACCGATCCTGTTTCCGCACAGGTCTCCAAACAACAATAGCTTTTCTCTGTCTAACAGGGCCTAACAACGGTAAACAAGCGCAGTTAAAAAGTACGGAGTGAACGAGATGGGCAAAGTTTCAGCATTACGAATGCCTAAGCCATGTGACCCTTTTGAAAGAAGCAGGCGCTCCATATTCGAAGGTGGGCGAATCGGCAAATGCAGTTGCTGCTCTATCTCATGAAATTTTTGCTGAAATTCCGATACGTGTTTTTGATTAGAACGGGGTACTTAGTTAGAGTTGAAACACTGGTTATCGTGCAACAAAATCCCAAGATAATTCAGTCACGCTCGAATACCGGCTTTTTAATAAGCTTCTTCTGGGACACCTGTTAAAACTACACTCAGTAAACAATGGCTACTTAAGTAGTATGAACGAATGCTGCACGGCAATTTTCGATGCCCTTATAAATCTAAAGATATTTCATGGAAAAGAAGTATAAAAATGATCTTCCTTGTTATCGGGCGGTAGCATATGGCACCCTTTTCAAATTTCCACTTTAATTGACCGTATTTCCACTATTTTTTTTTAAAAAAAATTAATTTTCAATTTCGAACTAAACTTGCAGTTAGGGATCACGGTTAGGGATTTTTCAAACAAGACGCTGAATACTTTCCCTGCAAGGAACATCACAAATTTCCCTAAGCTATTAAAAGGACATCATATAGGACTCAACATTTTGCAACGGATGTTGTATACTTCATAAGCAGCATTAATAAAGGGGCCGAGAGGACGCTGTATGAGTAAAGGTTAAACGGTTTTAAACAATCCTATCACTACAAACGTTTTCTCAACTGAAAGATACACTTTTTGCAAATATAAAATTTGAAGAAAATGTAATTCTTCAATCGAACGAGGACAAGAAACAGTATTTTTCGTGCATGTTTTCTACAACATATATTTGGATTTATAAGGTGATCGAAATCTATATGGAGAATTCATACTACTTAAGTAGTCAGTGTAGCAGGCATCCGAAAAGAAATTCATCCAAGGGCTGGCATCCTGGCTCGCGGCTGAATTATCTCAGAATCACGCCGCATGATAATCAACATCAAAACTCCACCTAAATTATCCTTTGCCAAGAAAAACACATCTCAGGATTTCACATAACATTTCATGAGATAGACCAGTTACTGTATATGCAGACTGCGATTGAAAGAACCTGTGAACGGAAATATGACAGGTACGAGTTTATTGATGCCGTTTCATCGTCTGGTCGTTACTTTTATGTCTTTATCGATTTCCCGCAAGTCCCTAGTCAAGGTAGAAATAAAATTTTAGATAAGAATCACAGGCTATGAAGCATGGGAACGAAGTGAAAATGATAGGATTTTGCTCTAGTTACATAAAATGCTCAGATGTATGCCAAAGTCAGGACCTAAGGTGTAAAGATACGCCGTCGAAGAGGAAAAATCCCTAGATTATTCTGTACATGATCGACCAGATTCAAGTCCTCAGGTAGAGTCAGAAGGAGAAGACGAAGAAGCATTGGTAGACTGTGTCACCTCCACAACGCGAACTTTTCTAGGGCCGGAGACTGAAGGCTGAGCATTGCTCTCCTCCACTGAAGAGCCCGAAGACCCCTCGGAAGGGGGTGGACGCTTGCGGGGAGGCAGGTCGGCGTTTTGTTGGCGCGCTGGCTCGACCGGCCACACAGATCGTGCACTATCAACGGCTGCAGCGCGAGATTCCAGTCGACGGATTCTGTGCGCGGAAAGAAAGTCAGTTGGAAGGGCTTTAAAAGGTGGACAAGGATGTGTATTCTTGCACTGTTTTCCTGAGTCTGAAAACCGCTGAATCGCGATGGAAAGAAAAATCCGCAAAGTATTAAAAAAGACTCAGCGAGAAGAGACAGCCGGTTGACTCGAAGGCACCCCTGAAACAATATCCATCAAACATTATAACGTGCCTTAGAGGCTGTAAAAAACAAGGCATACATGGAAGCAGGTGACCTGGGCTAGATAGTCAAACGTGAGGCTAAAGAAAGAAACTAAGTAAAGGTGACCCCAACATTGAAATGAACACTCCCAGCTGAGGGTCAAAGGCAACGTGTAAAGGAGACAGGGCATAAGATTTTAGATCCCGTTCAATCAAACTATAAGATAGTAGACAATAAGGTTTGATATGAGTGGGTCGGGGAAGGAAGGATGGGTGGGTGGGGCGAAAATCAAATAGGGTGAAGATAGTAGGGTGAAGTTTGCCGAGTGAGTCGCACTATTATTTGTTAACATCCATGCCAAAATAACCATCAACTTATTGACAGTTCGGCCGAAGTTTCCGATGTCCACCGTGTGCTCCACAGCATGGTGGGCGCCGGGGCTTGCACAGCATCTACCGCATTCTCTCTTTCCCCACCCATCTGGGCTCGGTGTTATAAGAGAGTCAAGATCGGAATAGGGATCGGGCGCAGGTGGCTAGTTTTCATCCTTCAACGATGTCTCAATCCCATATGCTACAGCGCTCGAGGGTTGAACCCAGGTTTCGTGAGATAGTGAACATTTTAAGTCAAGCGGTCTTACACCTGGGTTACAGGGTTCACGCTTTTTCGGGTGCGATCGAGAATATGTAACTTAACACTAGAATGGCGTTCAGTGATGCCCACGTCCACCATGTAACCAGGATTAAAACGTCATTTCAACCGTCTTATCCGAAGATATCCACCATATGCTTTTCAGCATGGTGGCGCAGGGACGGTCACTTGCGCGTGAATTAGTTTCCAGTGATATTATACTTACGACGTATCTGCTGCCCTCTTTCTCTCGCATCCACCTGGACCCGATGTCTAGACAGAGTCAAGAAGATCGGAAGAGGTATCGGGCGCATGTGGTTGATGCGGCGTGAGCTTGCGCCTAGGCGTGCCACTACACATTCATATTTGGCATTTCTTATGGTTGTGCATCCACAATAAGGCTTGCTGTGCCTTGATTCGGGCTCTGGTGGTGATCCAATGCATCTACCACGTGGCCGGTTTTAGGGGTAATTAAATCAACTGAAAATAACATAAGACACAAACAGTACTACCTAGGAAGCATAAATCAGGAGGGAGGCGTATTCATTGGGATGAATTCAGAACGTGAACCCTTCGACGTCCCCATGTGGAACCAGATTTTTTTCAAAACGTTTACTTTTTGCGAAATTGGCGAGTAGAGCCTACGCCCGTGCGTGCCATCTAAACTGCTGTTGTTGGTGTTGACTGACCATGTGTAGGCTATGGCCCGGTGGTGTATGATGAGGCGTAGTAACAAGCGTATTGGTGGGGGAGGGAGGAGGAGGAGGAGGAGGGAGGGAGGAGGAGGAGGAGGAGGAGGGAGGAGGAGGAGGAGGGAGGAGGGAGGAGGAGGAGGAGGAGGAGGAGGAGGAGGGAGGAGGGAGGAGGGAGGAGGAGGAGGAGGGAGGAGGAGGAGGAGGAGGAGGAGGAGAGTTTGGTAGTTGCAGCGCAAGTCTACTATCACTTAAAACTAATCCACGCGCAAGTCACCGTCACTGCACTACCCTTGTGTAGAGCACACGGTGGACATTGTCTGATTACGACAATCGAACTGACGTAGTAGCACTCAGGCCCAGGTTGTGAGAGATGGAATCCGCGCCACTGCCCTCATCCTCTTGTCGTTCTGTGAAAATCCTGGTCAAGTGTTTGTTGTGGATGAAGTAGCTTGGTGTCATAAGTAGGTGCGGATTTCGTCGCGCCAGCCACCTGCACCCGATCCCACCGCCGGTCTTCTTGACTTTATCTTGACACGGGACACGGGCGAGTGAGGGAAGAGAGTGCGGTAGATGCAGTGCAGGTCTACTAGAACTTGAAACTAATTCACGCGCAAGTCACCACGCTTGCTTTCATCCCGCCGTGAAGCATGCAAAGTACATCCTCGAACTCGACGGTCGAACTGTCGGAGGTTTTCTCGTATCCAAATCTGAGTTTTATGTAAAATGTGGCAGGTATTTGCTAGCAACAACATTAAATGAAATTTGCCACTGCCTAGGGTCCCTGTTTTGCACTGCTGCAAAGGCCCTTTGGACAGTAGTTATTTTCCGTTAGTTGCTTCTTGTCTAAGAAAATATTTGCTTTACAAACACTCAGACTGTTCCAATAAATAGGCCCATAGTAAGTCCTCTTAACGCTTAGAGGGAGTAGCAAGATTTACATCGGAAACGGTGTCACTGCTGGTAGCATTGCGATCCTCGGGGACCGTCAAGGCAGCTTTCTTATCAGACAATGTCGAGTAAGCAGCATGTGCCCAAAATCCAGGCGATACCTGTATGCTTGCATTAACCGAGCTTGAGGTAGGCAAAATTTGGTTTGCCTCTGCCTTCTAAAGAATGCAAAACAGGTTGTTGAATGCACACGAGGGGAGATTTCGGAAGATTGCTTACGTGTTTGTTAAACAATGCCAACTGTGCATGGGTCATCTAACCTCGAATGTAGCAGATTCCACATCGGGCAAAGTTCTCGCGAGGTGCATCGATGAACAGTCATCTTAGAGGGTACCAACCACAGCAGAGAAGTGGGTTAAAGTGGCAGAATCCTTTGTAAGCCCGGTTTATATTTGGGTCACGCAGCAACAAAACGAACTTCCGATGACCCCCTTATCCTTTCAAATGGATGGAGGCCACCACTTTGGAGAAAAGACGGCTATCCGGTACGTTCACGGGCCTCTTGCGAGGGTTAGCTGCGGAATAAGTAGGCTCGGCGGTCCGACGTAACCATGCTACCATGGCGCAGAAGACCGAGGTCTGCACGCCGACTGCCCTATCGTTAAGGCCGATTACAGCACTGTGACATGGCAATCCTAAATCACCATTACGTAAGTTTGCTTGCCACCGTTGTCTTGCGGCTGGGTTCTGGATTCAAAGTGTTAGAGGGCAAGGTCTCGAAAAAAACAATCCAAGCCGTTGTTTGGCGGTTCATCTGTACTGAAAACGTCCAACCGTTGGATGTTTGATCGGGCGTTCGATAAGATTTGGTCCTGTCGCCCATTGGGTGGATTCTCGGAAGAGATCCATACGGTTTTGACGGCGTAAAGTTTGCACCCCCAGACGCTGGCTGACTGATCTCTATAACGCTCACAATATCGCGCTGCTAGCGCCAAACTTTGATGGACTGTAGGAAATTGTGTTGCAAGGGAAAGGGGTTGTTAAATTGGTCGGTTTATCCATAAACGCCGGGAAGAGCGGTTTTCAAGTTGCGTCTCTGATTAGAAAGAAAGTCTCAATACTAATTGCTGTCAAAAGTTAAAGGAGGAGACTGTTTTAAATACCTCGAGGCGAGGCTGCTACCGAAGGGACTGAATGAGGATAACATTGTCTCTAGAATCGGTGCTGCTTTCAGAATCCCTGTGGACACCACACGACGTCGCCATCGCCACAAGGACTCGCGTTTATCGGGAATTAATCCAGTCAGTCCTTATCTACGGTTGTGAATGCTGAGCTGTGTGCGTGGAGGATTGAGTGAAAACTGAAGGCATCTGAAAACCGCTGCTTGAGAACCATCCTTCGAATGAAGTAAACCAATATCGTTTCAAATGAGACAGTCCACACTCGTCGTGAGATCATCGCAAGGATATTGCAGGTCACCCAGGAAAGAGCGCTGAGGTGGGTTGGGCACGTTCTTCGCCGTACGCCTCACGAGCTGAGTGTTGCTGCCCTCAAGCTGGCGCCACTACCTTATTGGGGGGCGTCGAGGAGGAGGTCAATTGAAAACTTGCCTGCATACAGTTCGTCAAAACATTGAAGTGGTTCGTGGACATTCGGTATTCGGTCTCTGTCGCTGGAGAAGAGAATTGATTGGACCTTCCAGGATCTTCTGCCGCGGATCGTCAAGCATGCAGAGGTACAAGTTGTGACATCCTCGAGGCCAGTTAGATAAGTTACGACCACAGCTGTAGCATGAACAACTAATAGAAAAGGGTCATTGCGAACATATGTTTGTGGCACTCACTTAACCGCACCTGACTGGAATACATCAACTGTTCGCCTGGCAGACGGAGCTTGGGCGAGGAAAAATACACGACATCAGCGAGGCCAGCTAGATCAGGCATGATCCTAACTGCGCTAAGAAAGTAAGCAAGTGTTAAGTGGCATGCTACGGTGTCCGCAGGAACCGAGACGCTTTTCAACACCAGTGCGGGTGAATAGTGTGCCAACAGAATCAATCAATGAGTCTTGGGTGCTGGAGTGTGCGAACGTTCCTGCAAATTTTGACAACTAACAGTTTTCAGTAGCGTTTTGTTTAATTTCCGAGGAAAGTAATGCGCGTACTTGAAGTGAATCCTTCGGAACAAAACTTTAACAGGCTCGGTCGGAAATTAGATATGAATATTTGAGGCGAAATCCATCACCCAATGCGGAATAACCACGTAATATCCACAAGCTGTCAACCGGAATACATTAGTATATACAACGTAATTATTCATCATATTTACAGCACGTAGACGGAGTTCAAGGGAATTCTCACTTTTTCCTCCACGACAAATATTTTTGCATAAACTTTTCAACACAAATTCATTGCAAATCTCCAAAATCGCCCCCAAAGTGTGTTGGTATTGTCCATAACAGTCTATCGAAAATAATTAGAGGCCGGAGTGGACAAAAAATGACTAACAAAGTGGCAATGGCGGACAACGAATGACCGTGCGTACACATAAAAACCAAAAAACGATGTAGCTCACCGTTGAGCCTGCGCGGCCGCCATAGAGTGTAGTTGGGCATTGCGTTCCATGAGGTCACGTTGGCCACGGGTAAGCTCTAAAAGCATGCTGCTCATCACGCTAGTTTGGGCTATGAGTCGAGTCACTTTAGCTTCGAGCAGATGCGGTTCGTGAAGGGGAGAGGTAACGCGGTAATGCGCATCGTCATAACTACGGTCACCGAGCGTGGGGCTGGTATCAACCGAGGTGTTCTCCGGCCAGTTCGCGGAACCATTTTCAAAATCATCACTCTGGATGGGACAGACCAAAAATGGAGCAGTCATTACCGGAGAAAAAAAACTGAAAAGTCATACTATAAAGCTGGATTTCCGTTTTTCTGGACGCATGGGTTAGAAGTTGGCAGCGGTATTTTTCCGACAGCAGCTAGGGCAAGCGAGCACAGGAAGGAATCTAAGAAATGTCTTTCCTCCCATTTTGAAATATGATTAAGCCGCCAGGTCGTGACGTATATAAAGCTTCAAGTCACTGTCTAGTGAGGCTGGAATGGCTCATCTATCATATGGAGTCAATGGAAGTCCTTCCTGCTGTCGGTTTCCAAACCGGGGCACGAATGAGGCAGTAATTCTTTTGAACTTATTTGCGCAAACTCAGCCGACTAATACCCCGTAAAAAAAACAGTGCGCCGTGTTTAGTTGTGCACGTTGATTCAGCGTCCCAACACTTAATACGGTAGCGTTTCTGCTTCAGTCATTTTCTAGGTGATCGTTCTGCGAGCACTACTGTCCGGACCACGTTAAATTGCACTAAGGTCCCTCGATTGTTTTGATTTCATTCCAGCATTCTGCCGATGCGTGACAAAGTGTAAACGGTAAACAGAATGTCTTGGGCTACTGCTTGGCGGAAGAATCGAAGCTACTTCACTACGACGCGAGAACATACGACAGTTGAGTTCCTGAATTTGCAGCACGGAACTCACGCGTCCTGGTTAGGAGCTCCGAACTAGAGATCTCGCGGGTTGCCGTTTAGTCACGAGCTGATAAGAAGTACCGGTCGAAGCAGCAAATAGGCCGTAAATGGCTATTTACTCACGCTTGCCTCAGTCGATGATAATTCTTAATTAGCAAAAGGAAAGTTCGGAATGTATCCGGAAATAGTTTCCCTGATCTTGGGTCACGGCCGTTTTGTGATGATTGTTTTAGAATAGACCTGGAGGTTGACCTCATTTTTGACTTCAAAATGAAGATTCTAAGAGCGTAGGAAAAACTTAAAGAGAGTAAAGACAAAAAGGTGTGCTAATTAATTTTGTCCGGAGAAACCCCCAAAGTTCTTAAATCACGGTGTACAAAGGGAAAAAAACGATAAGGATCTAAGAACTGTGAAGAGGTAGGAGTAATCAGATGAGGCTTACCACCCTCGATATTCCAGACAGACGGGAACTTTTCAAACAACGCAAAGAACAATCCCCAGGGGACGAAGTGCATCCCAGTTTTTCCAATATGACTGAATGACCTGAGAGCCTGGTCGGTGTAAGTCGTAATGATTGCGGTGAGACCATGAGGCGAGCCGCAAGGCCATTGCTAAATTTGGAATTGAAGAGGCCTAGAATTCAGAAAAACAACGGATGGTCATATACAATGTTTCCGGAGTGGTAATCAAAAAGAGAACACATGGGTGACATTAACCATTAACAAATGAAAATTATATACACGTTACGGCTATCTTGAGTTTTTTATCTCGTGTGAAAGAGATCGGGTTCAAAACAGGCCATATCTGGAAGATTTCAAAAAGCAAACAGCCCTACTTAGGAAAACTTTAAAACCGCCCATGTTCAAAGTTCAGTTAAAATGCGGATGCTATTACCAAAATGATAAGAGTAGACTGCAAATAAAAAACCCAAGAGTGATATAAGATAATTTTGAACATTGACGAGACAATAATATCAGCGCCCATAACTGATAATTCTACTCAATTACCTTTGGCCGCATGTATACTCGGAAGCAGTGCCTCATCAAAGTACTCCATTGCCATAGACGATATGTCACGAAGTTCATGAAGAAATTCCTGTGGTCGAGGAATCGCGGAGGACCGCTTTAAAATGCAAAACACAAGCCGTAGTTCGTCCAAAACTTTTCCAGGAAAGAATGCACAGTAGCCCTCCTCAGTGTAGCGCATTATACTCATGTCCAGCAGGGAGACACGTGTTTCGATAGCGGACAGAACTTCGGATCGGCTAGAAAGTGGATGTTTTCGACGTTCGGATTCCCGCCGCGGCAACTGTTGTTTCAGTTCTTTCCTATAACAGCGTATCTGCTCTTCCAGTTGGCGAAAGGCACGTTTTAAAATTTCCCTTCCAATGCAGTCAAAAAGACGGCAAACCTTTACGGCTGGATAACATAATCATAGCTTGATTTACCTCTCTCAACTGACTCACTTCATGGTAGGTCAAAAAATTAAATATTCGCTCTAGAATCTCTTCCGGTAAATCTGTTAAATGTAGCCGAGTGATATTCATGAAGATGTCGTAGTTGCAGTTTCCAGGAAGCCAAAATATCCTATACCATAGAGACACTTATGTCTAAAAGAATTCAGATAGTCGGTAAAGTAAAGCAACTAAATGTTTTATAGGAAAAAATTTCATTTGAATCTGTCAAAAACAGATCATCTGGAAACCCATGGGGTAGGAAGATGATTCCATAAGGATATAGACTTTTGCTGGGAAAAAATGACTGCTTAACGGATGGTTGGCTAATGTAGAGGGTCCAATTTTCCGAGTTATTTAGTGGAGAGGAATGGGCATTAATGGATCAAACAACAATACAGCTTGTAAGCAGACGGTGACTCAAACTGTAAGTTACATTTTAAAGCAAATTTTAGTGGCGCAGAAACTCGCAATGTATCGATAAAAGATGCACATTTGAGTAAATGGAGCAAGCCACGCACAAGAAAGTCTTAGAAAAATATTCCATTTTTGCAAAAAATTTCAACAACATAATTTGAAATAATCAACCACACCAAGTAAGCTCAGTCTACTCTAAATATGCACTATTATTTTCCTCCCTATAAACAATCTGACGCGCTTGAAACTATCACGGTGCGCTAAAAGCCGTGGCTTGGAAGGTTGCCAACTGACGGGATAACTCGGACCGCGCGGTCAGCCCAATGTGTGTTTTGTGTGGAGTGGCTGACTGGCGGACCGAGAGTCGGGCTGCAATGGCTCCTTCTTAATGTGGCCTTTATGGCAATCCCACTCCGTGGGATCCGAGCCAGATGTCGTGTTACGCCCAGGGGCGACTACGGCTGCGCCAGCCACCTGCGCCCTCTCTCATCTTCGGTCTTCTTGAATCGGTCTTTGACACCGGGCCCAGGTGGGGAGGAAGAGGAGGAGGAGAAAGTGTGGTAGATGCAGCGCAAATCTAGTCTTTGCAAAAATCTCGCAAAATCTAGTGCTTGCGCAATTTATCCTCCCAGCACCAGCATGCTGTAGAGCACACGGTGAACTTCGCGAACACGACGGTCGAACCGTCTATATTAAGCATCAACAGTCACTTACCACACTTATGGAATATGGTGAAATAGCTACGATGATGAGATGGAAAGAGGGATTACCATAATGATGGTTGAAAAAACCACAGTGCACAAGAATAACATTAAATATAATTTACGGACCACTCTATACGACCTGAATAAAACCTCAAGAATGGTGAATGTGAGGTCCTCGCAATGGGTGCATGCTGTTTGGGCAGTCAGGTGCTTGAGTTAAGTTCAAGAAGTAAAACTCGTCGACATAAATGTGCTTCTAATTAAGCAGATCTCACTGGCTGTGTATGGTAACTCATGAAAAATGTCCCTGATGTGGATCAGCGCTGGTAATCGCTAGGCGTTGTTATCTAGGGCCAACAGTCTTTAAAGAGGATGCACTGCTGTATGAAATTTACTGTCTCCAGTTATTGATTCAAACGAATTCAAAACGACAGACGCATAATGCGGATGGTTCTACAGTCGAAAATTAATCATTTTTGCTTCCATTGTACTAGCTTTATTTATCAATCTGGGTTTTAAAACGTACATGAAGTCTGTAACGTTAAATTGAGGTTACAAGAGGTAGAAAAATGAAATATTAAGCGCTAAAAAACTACGTTTTTAAGTTTTTAAGTATAGAAAAGGCATACTTTGTACTTTAAAGTGTTGCATGAAAAAAAGCTCCGTAATCAGGCAGGTGTGAATTCTTATTCATTCAAATACTCGGAGTCCGGGGCATCCAGTCAACGACGGTTGAACTGCTTGTAACGTCTATCGTGACATCATTTCAAGTAAATTATTTAAATACAGATTAAATAGCCGCTATGATCAATTGTAAGCAGGAAGGCTCAACAGTAAACTGAAAAAGGCTGACATTTTATGTTATTATCTTAGGCGTAAAATTCGAACAGTATAATAAGTCAGGCCTGTGTTTTGGCGGAAAGTAGTGTGCAGAAAAATGCTCCAGCTCAAAATGTACTTTAGCCTAAATCAACTTTTGTTGATGTACACCAAAAGGCAGTCATCAGGATCGACATAGTTCTAACCCCTATGCTCGTGGCAATATCGAGTAGCGACTGAGTGAATATTCAAATGGGCGGAATGAGTTGCCGGCCCATTTTCTCCTGTCTTTGGGCAATAGAACGTTCATGGTTAGATATAAATAGCATTCTCAAATAATAAATTAGGGAGGAACGGTACTAAATGACTCATACACGACAAGCACCCTGAAATTTCTATTCTCTCATTGGAAGTGGCTGCTACGATGTCAAAGAGCTGTATGCTCCAGATTAGTGGAGCTATAGCTGCACGTCTTAAGAATCCAGTGCGTACATGAAGGCGAAACGATCACAGTTAGCTTGCGCTTTGCGATAAACAAAGGAGGGCGAGACAAGTGTGACGCGCGAAAAGGCAGAACTTTGTTTAGCGCCAGAGACGGCATCAAACATCACCTTTATGCAGCCTGTATAACTCATGGCACTGGAATTCACCGATTATGGTGAGTGCAACAAATGAGACAAGGCTCGATAATCCAAATCACGCGAAACTCGTGTGTCCCTCTCCCCTCGACAGTGGAGACCATAGAGGCTTTCAAAGTACAGCAGATAGTTTCGAGCACAATTTCATCTGAATTTTTGCGAGTGCTCTAAACTGGAGCTTTAATGCGAAACGTAACGAACATGCCCCGCAATGTAAAAGCTTATTTTGTTTATTGGTTAATATTTCCTATCGCAAGCAACAGGATATCAAGAAGGTGGCTCACTTGTAACGTGTATGGCTTAGTGCTGGAAGATTAAATAGTTTAGACTAAAGTTTCGTGTTATTCAGGCCTTGGCTTGGATTTATAAGCCAGCAATAGTCAATAGTCCCCATTATCCTTGTCAGTAATTATTGCGGTTTTTTTTTCCTTACTGACTACCCCCGGCGACTCCAATCATGGAAGATACATTGTCCTTGTGGGCATAAAAATGAACGGGGCGCACGCGAGTATAAACTCAGTCAAAAGTTGAAATTTAATAGGCCTTATTAAAGCCCTGTGGCAGCGACTGGTGGGATGCAACTGAAAGGTGATATGCGTTTAGCAGCTATCAAGAGTAAAAGTTACGTTCAACTGAAGGACTTGACGGTAAAAGGATACAGGATCCTGTGGCCAAAAAAGTAGGCAGGTATCGACGCGGTGAACAAAATCGTTCTGTAAAATTATCTTAATGAAACAAAAACGAGTGGTGGTTAACACAAGTGCCCCTCTCCAGATAGTATAGCCGGAGCTATTTTAGGGTGATACAGGAGCGATTAATAGTTGGGTAGCATTTGGTATTCTGACTCGTTGAACCAGTATCCCCCGCTCAAAAGATAAGATGTTGGAATGCATGCACGGCTACATATGCATGTGTACGTTGGCAAGAAAACAGAACGTTTAACGCAGCCGAAGCGTTTTGTCGGAGCCTATGCCAACGCTAAAATCCCGAAAAAAAATACTATAACCACTCTGTCCATTATACCTGCTCGCATAAGTGCAACCCATCACATAAATGATTGAGGCGAAAAGTTAAAATGGGAAGTTCCTTGCGGTTTTATATAAAATACTGCGAAGGATTTTAAATAAACGGTCGGACTGAAAAGTAGATTGAAGACTTTAAATGTTGTTGGTTCAAAGCCTTTTAAAAAATGGCAGAGAGGAAATAAATTTACGATGCGGTCTAGTGTTTTTTAGGAAGTAAATACCGGAAGTATGCGATAAATCCGAACCGTTAACGTGCAGGCAATGTAAACAATTTGAAAGTGTTGTTTCTTAAACAGTGGATGTAAACAAGCTCTTGGGATCTAAATTCAATAAATGTGAAAAACTCAAACTTCTGACTTTAAATCTAGCTTATATGCCACTAGTTGGTATGGCAGCTCTCTCGAATTGTCTGTTAGTGCCTAAGCAACTGCATTTTTGCACCGTTAATTTAAAATAAGGAATAAAACCAGTCCCAACATGAAGGAAAAAAGCATCGTTCACTTTCTGTTTTACCCATGGCCTTTCTTGGAAGCGTAAGCGTTAGTGCAGGAACATCTTTGTTTTTCGCCCACTGACATAATCAAACTTGATAATTGACCCCACTTTACTCATTACCAGGCTTGAACTGCTTTACTAGTAATCATGCTGCAACCACATCACTATGGCCACGGCTTTAATGCTTTCAGTTTTTATATGAACTTTTTATACTTAAAATGAACCTAAAACCTTTCAAAAAGAATTTATTGCATTAAATATGATTGTTAAATGCTACTTTTTTTCACAATTTTTACGTGTTTAATCGGTTCCTGAAAATAATACTAGAGTTCTAGTGTATCATATAATTCTGCAAAGGTCGAGTGAAAATTCCGTTTTGCCTGTGAATGTAATGCCAATGACACACCTCACAATTATCTATCTTTCAACTGCGTAGCTGCATGACAACTCTAGCGCGGTCGATCCTCAGCATAGACTGACAACTTCAATGAAAGTTAAGCCTTTCTAACTATAGATTACGACACTATCTGGAAGACTTCTTAAGTGAATGCCGTTTTGTTGTGAATCCGCGTATGCATAAAAGTTTGCTTATTTACATCAAGGAGAGTTGTCTGATCGTAGCGTTAGTGAAATGAATCCAAAAGGTGTTTTTCGTATGACATCGAAAATTTATTCGTACTTTATTTTGAATTTTACGTCTAATAACTCCCTTCATAGCTTTCATCAACAAACCTGAGTTCCTACTCAAATAAACTGGCAATTGTCGATCCTTATGTAATTCGCAAAGCTTTATCGTTAGGACCCTAATAGCAATGAAATACGACTCGAAGCTCGAC